>CALYLW010000006.1:3216374-3536374 GCA_944989445.1 Ampullaceana balthica
GTTTCACATTTTCATTCTAGAACATTGTACAGCAAAACACTGGCACAACATGTTTCACATTTTCATTCTAGAACATTGTACAGCATAACACTGGCACAACATGTTTCACATTTTCATTCTAGAACATTGTACAGCAAAACACTGGCACAACATGTTTCACATTTTCATTCTAGAACATTGTACAGCAAAACACTGGCACAACATGTTTCACATTTTCATTCTAGAACATTGTACAGCAAAACACTGGCACAACATGTTTCACATTTTCATTCTAGAACATTGTACAGCATAACACTGGCACAACATGTTTCACATTTTCATTCTAGAACATTGTACAGCAAAACACTGGCACAACATGTTTCACATTTTCATTCTAGAACATTGTACAGCAAAACACTGGCACAACATGTTTCACATTTTCATTCTAGAACATTGTACAGCAAAACACTGGCACAACATGTTTCACATTTTCATTCTAGAACATTGTACAGCATAAACACTGGCACAACATGTTTCACATTTTCATTCTAGAACATTGTACAGCAAAACACTGGCACAACATGTTTCACATTTTCATTCTAGAACATTGTACAGCAAAACACTGGCACAACATGTTTCACATTTTCATTCTAGAACATTGTACAGCATAACACTGGCACAACATGTTTCACATTTTCATTCTAGAACATTGTACAGCAAAACACTGGCACAACATGTTTCACATTTTCATTCTAGAACATTGTACAGCAAAACACTGGCACAACATGTTTCACATTTTCATTCTAGAACATTGTACAGCAAAACACTGGCACAACATGTTTCACATTTTCATTCTAGAACATTGTACAGCAAAACACTGGCACAACATGTTTCACATTTTCATTCTAGAACATTGTACAGCATAACACTGGCACAACATGTTTCACATTTTCATTCTAGAACATTGTACAGCATAACACTGGCACAACATGTTTCACATTTTCATTCTAGAACATTGTACAGCAAAACACTGGCACAACATGTTTCACATTTTCATTCTAGAACATTGTACAGCATAACACTGGCACAACATGTTTCACATTTTCATTCTAGAACATTGTACAGCATAACACTGGCACAACATGTTTCACATTTTCATTCTAGAACATTGTACAGCATAACACTGGCACAACATGTTTCACATTTTCATTCTAGAACATTGTACAGCATAACACTGGCACAACATGTTTCACATTTTCATTCTAGAACATTGTACAGCATAACACTGGCACAACATGTTTCACATTTTCATTCTAGAACATTGTACAGCAAAACACTGGCACAACATGTTTCACATTTTCATTCTAGAACATTGTACAGCAAAACACTGGCACAACATGTTTCACATTTTCATTCTAGAACATTGTACAGCAAAACACTGGCACAACATGTTTCACATTTTCATTCTAGAACATTGTACAGCAAAACACTGGCACAACATGTTTCACATTTTCATTCTAGAACATTGTACAGCAAAACACTGGCACAACATGTTTCACATTTTCATTCTAGAACATTGTACAGCAAAACACTGGCACAACATGTTTCACATTTTCATTCTAGAACATTGTACAGCAAAACACTGGCACAACATGTTTCACATTTTCATTCTAGAACATTGTACAGCAAAACACTGGCACAACATGTTTCACATTTTCATTCTAGAACATTGTACAGCATAAACACTGGCACAACATGTTTCACATTTTCATTCTAGAACATTGTACAGCAAAACACTGGCACAACATGTTTCACATTTTCATTCTAGAACATTGTACAGCAAAACACTGGCACAACATGTTTCACATTTTCATTCTAGAACATTGTACAGCATAACACTGGCACAACATGTTTCACATTTTCATTCTAGAACATTGTACAGCAAAACACTGGCACAACATGTTTCACATTTTCATTCTAGAACATTGTACAGCAAAACACTGGCACAACATGTTTCACATTTTCATTCTAGAACATTGTACAGCAAAACACTGGCACAACATGTTTCACATTTTCATTCTAGAACATTGTACAGCATAACACTGGCACAACATGTTTCACATTTTCATTCTAGAACATTGTACAGCAAAACACTGGCACAACATGTTTCACATTTTCATTCTAGAACATTGTACAGCAAAACACTGGCACAACATGTTTCACATTTTCATTCTAGAACATTGTACAGCAAAACACTGGCACAACATGTTTCACATTTTCATTCTAGAACATTGTACAGCAAAACACTGGCACAACATGTTTCACATTTTCATTCTAGAACATTGTACAGCAAAACACTGGCACAACATGTTTCACATTTTCATTCTAGAACATTGTACAGCAAAACACTGGCACAACATGTTTCACATTTTCATTCTAGAACATTGTACAGCAAAACACTGGCACAACATGTTTCACATTTTCATTCTAGAACATTGTACAGCAAAACACTGGCACAACATGTTTCACATTTTCATTCTAGAACATTGTACAGCAAAACACTGGCACAACATGTTTCACATTTTCATTCTAGAACATTGTACAGCATAACACTGGCACAACATGTTTCACATTTTCATTCTAGAACATTGTACAGCATAACACTGGCACAACATGTTTCACATTTTCATTCTAGAACATTGTACAGCAAAACACTGGCACAACATGTTTCACATTTTCATTCTAGAACATTGTACAGCAAAACACTGGCACAACATGTTTCACATTTTCATTCTAGAACATTGTACAGCATAACACTGGCACAACATGTTTCACATTTTCATTCTAGAACATTGTACAGCAAAACACTGGCACAACATGTTTCACATTTTCATTCTAGAACATTGTACAGCAAAACACTGGCACAACATGTTTCACATTTTCATTCTAGAACATTGTACAGCAAAACACTGGCACAACATGTTTCACATTTTCATTCTAGAACATTGTACAGCAAAACACTGGCACAACATGTTTCACATTTTCATTCTAGAACATTGTACAGCATAACACTGGCACAACATGTTTCACATTTTCATTCTAGAACATTGTACAGCATAACACTGGCACAACATGTTTCACATTTTCATTCTAGAACATTGTACAGCATAACACTGGCACAACATGTTTCACATTTTCATTCTAGAACATTGTACAGCATAACACTGGCACAACATGTTTCACATTTTCATTCTAGAACATTGTACAGCATAACACTGGCACAACATGTTTCACATTTTCATTCTAGAACATTGTACAGCATAACACTGGCACAACATGTTTCACATTTTCATTCTAGAACATTGTACAGCATAACACTGGCACAACATGTTTCACATTTTCATTCTAGAACATTGTACAGCATAACACTGGCACAACATGTTTCACATTTTCATTCTAGAACATTGTACAGCATAACACTGGCACAACATGTTTCACATTTTCATTCTAGAACATTGTACAGCAAAACACTGGCACAACATGTTTCACATTTTCATTCTAGAACATTGTACAGCAAAACACTGGCACAACATCTTTCACATTTTCATTCTAGAACATTGTACAGCAAAACACTGGCACAACATGTTTCACATTTTCATTCTAGAACATTGTACAGCAAAACACTGGCACAACATGTTTCACATTTTCATTCTAGAACATTGTACAGCAAAACACTGGCACAACATGTTTCACATTTTCATTCTAGAACATTGTACAGCATAACACTGGCACAACATGTTTCACATTTTCATTCTAGAACATTGCACAGCAAAACACTGGCACAACATGTTTCACATTTTCATTCTAGAACATTGCACAGCAAAACACTGGCACAACATGTTTCACATTTTCATTCTAGAACATTGTACAGCATAACACTGGCACAACATGTTTCACATTTTCATTCTAGAACATTGTACAGCAAAACACTGGCACAACATGTTTCACATTTTCATTCTAGAACATTGTACAGCAAAACACTGGCACAACATGTTTCACATTTTCATTCTAGAACATTGTACAGCAAAACACTGGCACAACATGTTTCACATTTTCATTCTAGAACATTGTACAGCAAAGCAACAGCACAACATGTTTCACATTTTCATTCTAGAACATTGTACAGCATAACACTGGCACAACATGTTTCACATTTTCATTCTAGAACATTGTACAGCAAAACACTGGCACAACATGTTTCACATTTTCATTCTAGAACATTGTACAGCAAAACACTGGCACAACATGTTTCACATTTTCATTCTAGAACATTGTACAGCAAAACACTGGCACAACATGTTTCACATTTTCATTCTAGAACATTGTACAGCATAACACTGGCACAACATGTTTCACATTTTCATTCTAGAACATTGTACAGCAAAACACTGGCACAACATGTTTCACATTTTCATTCTAGAACATTGTACAGCAAAACACTGGCACAACATGTTTCACATTTTCATTCTAGAACATTGTACAGCATAACACTGGCACAACATGTTTCACATTTTCATTCTAGAACATTGTACAGCAAAACACTGGCACAACATGTTTCACATTTTCATTCTAGAACATTGTACAGCAAAACACTGGCACAACATGTTTCACATTTTCATTCTAGAACATTGTACAGCAAAACACTGGCACAACATGTTTCACATTTTCATTCTAGAACATTGTACAGCATAACACTGGCACAACATGTTTCACATTTTCATTCTAGAACATTGTACAGCAAAACAACAGCACAACATGTTTCACATTTTCATTCTAGAACATTGTACAGCAAAACACTGGCACAACATGTTTCACATTTTCATTCTAGAACATTGTACAGCATAACACTGGCACAACATGTTTCACATTTTCATTCTAGAACATTGTACAGCAAAACACTGGCACAACATGTTTCACATTTTCATTCTAGAACATTGTACAGCAAAACACTGGCACAACATGTTTCACATTTTCATTCTAGAACATTGTACAGCAAAACACTGGCACAACATGTTTCACATTTTCATTCTAGAACATTGTACAGCATAAATTTATATTTAAAAAATTTTAACAATAAAAATAAAAAATTAAATGAAATTTGAGTATTTGTCACTTTCAATGTTCCCTCCCTTTAAGGTTCATTGATCCATGTGCAAAGTGAAAAAACTTGTGTGCAAAGTTGCACAGCATCCATTTTTTGGTGCAATATTTTACATAATTTGATGCGCGGTAATTCTAAACTGCTGCGCGGCATCAGTCAAATAATCCCCTGCCCTTACCACAAAGTAAATCACTTTGAAACTAATCCAGAGTACTTATTGTTTATACCTGAAGAGAGTCATGACAACTAATGCATCATTACAGATGCATTTGAGGCCTACATTTACTGGCCTACTTTGATTTCAGTCGAGAGATTTCAGGAAAACTTAGTGGGGATGGGTGGGGGGTTAGATATTTCATTTGAGAATGTTAGGCTACGTAAGCTCAAGAACATTTAAAGATGCAAACTATGAGCTTAACAAAAATACAGAGTGAAAATTTATTAGGAAAACACTTAACATTTTCAGCTGGTTAAATTAATACAACAATGACATAGTAAGTTGGAATACTTATCCTCTGAAAAATTTATAATATTTAAAATTTATATTTAAAAAATTTTAACAATAAAAATAAAAAATTAAATGAAATTTGAGTATATGTCACTGTCAATGTTCCCTCCCTTTAAGGTTCATTGATCCATGTGCAAAGTGAAAAAACTTGTGTGCAAAGTTGCACAGCATCCATTTTTTGGTGCAATATTTTACTTAATTTGATGAGCGGTAATTCTAAACTGCTGCGCGGCATCAGTCAAATATCTGTGCGACAGCGCAGCCGGGCAGCTTAAAGGGAACATTGGTCGCCGTATAATTTTTCTTAGTTTTACTCATCTTGATATGCCTCATATATAAATAGGAATTTAAGGTGAACCTACCCCGAGTTGTGATGTGGTGCATCTTTATTTTGTGCACCGACATGAAGAGGAGCACCTTGTCCACATTCTCCTTCATTTGTGCATATGTTGATGGGGAAGGGTGGACACCTTCTATTTGCTCATTGGCTGCAGAAATTGACAACAGTGAGGAGCACTTACCACAGGTAGATAGAATTTTTGGTCATAAAAATAAATAAAAATTATGTAACTAAAAGATTGTATGTCAGTTTCAAAATTCATGAGAGAAAATTAACACTTCCAAATACTGAGGCTGGGGAAATGAATGTGAACAGTTTGTGTTGAATTACTTTTTAATAGTTTAAAAGCTTTTTTTTTAAAGTCAAAGAGTTTCAATTTAACTTTGAGGCCCTTTGAAAGATACTAAAAATATAATAAGTTATTTGCCAATTTCTCACTCTTATTTCATATCATGAGAATATTTTTGTCTTGACATATAAGGATGTCTCTAAGTGAATTTATCACTCACAATCACAGTAAAATATGTATAGTTAAGATTGTGCATCTGACCGCTGGATGTAATGTATAGTTAACATTGCCCATCTGACAGCTGGATGTAAGTATAGTTAACATTGCCCATCTGACAGCTGGATGTAATGTATAGTTAACATTGCCCATCTGACAGCTGGATGTAATGTATTAAATAACAGGGTACGTTGGAGTGAATATTATTTTTGGTTTTGCCATCTTCCATCTTAAAACTGGTATATTTTAATTACCCCTTAATTTTGGCATCTACAACATTACTTCAATTCAATAATTGTTCTGTGGATATGTAATAAGTATTATGGGTGAGTGGATTAAGAACAACAATTGCTTTATTAGAAAAAATGTTTTTTTAAAAATCAATTTATTTGATCAAAATTTTTTTATGGGGGATGGGGGTGTCTAGCAGATAAGGAAATGAAGAATTTAACTTATTTAATTTTAATCAAAATGAAACTCACAATAAGAATAAAAACACCTAGGCTGTCTAATGTCACAAATTGCGCTATTTTAACCCACAACACCAGACCTAGGCCATATCTACTTGTTATTATTTTTCTTACTACCCCAGCTAGAATAATTCGATTGTGTTTCTTCTACATCATTTGCATTGTATTTTACACATGGATAATAATACATGTAAATACATATCTTGGCAGAGATGGTACATATTTTTGTCTATTTCAACAATAGCCAGTTGTCTCCCATATTGAACAGCCCAGTGACGTTCACACTATAACGACAAGACTCGGTCGAATGGGCCACTTAGAGTTGTCTTACTTGTCCTTGCCTATCACATCTATGAGGTTAATCAGAGCCACCCCGTCCCTCCCACTATAACGGCAAGACTCGGTCGAATGGGCCACTTACAGTTGTCTTACTTGTCCTTACCTATCAGGTCTATGAGGTTAATCAGAGCCACCCCGTCCCTCCCACAATGATGGCAAGACTTAGTCCAATGGGAAACTTATAGTTGTTTTATTTGTTCTTACCTATCACTTCTATGAGGTCAATCAGAGCCACTCCGTCCCTCACATCGTTCCTCAGGTCCTCCACCAGGTGGGCCCCGGGCTTCTTCTTTAGCTGGGAGTTGACCCAGGCCACATAGGCAGTCAGCTGTTTCTGGAATGGATCAAAGTTATTGCTGGGTCATTATAGGGAAATATTTAAATATGTTAGCTGATTCTAGGAACAGAACCAAATAGCTGATAGCTGAAACTATGAACATAGCTAATTAGTTGATAGCTGATTCTTGCAACAGAACCAAATAGCTGATAGCTGAAACTATGAACATAGCTAAACAGTTGATAGCTGATTCTAGGAATAGAACCAAATAGCTGATAGCTGAAACTATGAACATAGCTAAATAGCTGATTCTAGGAACAGAACTAAATAGCTGATAGCTGAAACTATGAACGTAGCTCAATAGCTGATTCTAGGAACATAACTAAATAGCTGATAGCTGAGTCTGTGAACATCATGAAGTTGTTGCCTGCTGCTGCTGTGAATCATAGAAAGTTAAAAGCTCTTAAAAGTAACAAGGTGCTTCTGAGAACAAAAACAAAATCTGATATTTGAACAACCGGGAAACATGATAAGAAATGAAAGCAAAGTTATTAGTTCTCCAGGGAACAGAAACAAGAATAGCCTTATAGAAAATAAAGATTCAAAACCTTAACAATTGTTTATTTATTTAGTTTTACCTTTCTTTTTTAAAACTAGATGATTAAAATGAAGCTTTTGTAGATAGTAATAGAGACCATAATAAAATTGCAACTTTCAACCTCATTAGATTTAAAAACTAGGAAAATTGTAAGTTATGTTTTATATGCCTTGTCTTAAATTCAATCAGCTAAGCTCCAGCTTCATTACATGATAATGAAAAATTGACATGTTTTGATGGGTGGTTGCCAGGCAACCTTTGATGTTGAATCCATTAGTGACAGATTCTCCTGGTCTTTGGAATCATTTTATAATTATTAATCAGCAATTTCCATGAGACCTGTTTTGATAGGCCACTAACACAATGAGCAAGTGACCTAGTTTGATAGGCCACTAACACAATGAGCAGGTGACCTAGTTTGATAGGCCACTAACACAATGAGCAAGTGATCTAGTTTGATAGGCCACTAACACAATGAGCAGGTGACCTAGTTTGATAGGCCACTAACACAATGAGCAGGTGACCTAGTTTGATAGGCCACTAACACAATGAACAGGTGACCTAGTTTGATAGGCCACTAACACAATGAGCAAGTGATCTAGTTTGATAGGCCACTAACACAATGAGCAGGTGACCTAGTTTGATAGGCCACTAACACAATGAGCAGGTGACCTAGTTTGATAGGCCAATAACACAATGAGCAGGTGACCTAGTTTGATAGGCCACTAACACAATGAGCAAGTGATCTAGTTTGATAGGCCACTAACACAATGAGCAGGTGACCTAGTTTGATAGGCCACTAACACAATGAGCAGGTGACCTAGTTTGATAGGCCACTAACACAATGAGCAAGTGATCTAGTTTGATAGGCCGCTAACACAATGAGCAAGTGACCTAGTTTGATAGGCCACTAACACAATGAGCAAGTGACCTAGTTTGACAGGCCACTAAAACAATTGGCAAGTTACCTTTTTTGCTAACTATGGCAATAACACTATATGTGATATCCTAGCATAAGTATTACAATAACAAATTCTGCAAGTAATCCTAGTTAACAGTACAAAATAGCACCGTGTGACATTTATTTTATTATGCGTCCATTTGAGGACGTGTGTTTCGGTTGATGCCAGTGATGGGTTGGTGTAAACAATAGCTAGTTATCTCCCATAAATTGCCAACCCTTGACAAGTGAAACTGCATGAAAACTCATGTTATAGGTCGTAGACAGGTAGCAGTGTAAGATTTAATTAAAACTTAGTTATGTTTTAGCATCAGATATAAGTTGTGTGCCCCTCAAACTGAAACAACCCATAATCTAATGTGCGGAAAGGCAGCCATAAATTACCCGAAACACAGCGTTACACCGCAGATATGCTCTTGACCATGCTCCTGTCATTCTGTATCATTCTGGGCACCAAGCGAAGAATCACTGCTAGTCTTTTGAGACATGTCCTCGGGACTGGTTGGTGAAATGCCTTGAATTTGAATCGCTTTCCCGAAGTTTTGACACTTTTTAAATTGGCCTTGTAGTTGTGAGGTGGCAACTTAAAGCCAGTTGGATAGAAGACGTAATTGTAACACTATCAATGATGAAAATAACGGAATCCACGTGTTAAAATACTTCCTTGAGTGTTTGTGTCTGTAATGTTGTACGCATTCATCTTCAGGTATCCAAGAATAGCAATACAACACTACAATCGAAGGTTAGCGGTGTATTTCATTTATTGTTGGTACAATTCACTAGGGGTGGGGGTGTCTTAAAAAACGAAAGATTATCATTATAGGAGCTCGATCATGCTGGTTTTATTTGAGGAAAGAGGGTTTCTATTCTCGTTCAAAAACACGATTATCTTTCAAGCTTTAAATGTACTTCAAATAATGAAAGAGAATCCTTGTGTCCGACCGAGTGAAGATTAAAGCTCTAAATAAACTGATGAAAATAAAAAATAATCCGTGTACAACGGGAAACCCAAGCAGCGATCGCGTCCTCGGTGGCAAGATTTCCTCAGCCAACCACGCGCTTCAGTGACGGCTGGTTTTAATTAAAGTTGAGGCAACACTGAGAAGTGAGAGCGCAACTCGAGCATGTCCCTCTATAACCAGCTACAGCTTAGCTGTTCGACGTCGCTATTGTCCGGTTTGATTACAACTGACGAAACGCACTGTGTTCTGGATCCAAACCACATTAGTATTACGATGCGCCTGGTAGGAATTTAATATAAACAACAATAGTACAACCTCAGAAAAAAATCATTGTATTTAAAGAACCCAAGCTGTGTGAGTACGGGAGATCCCCCCCCCCAGCCCCAGCAGCATGCTAACATAATCACACGTGTTTTCAGTAGTTTGGCGGTCAAGTTTTGGACAACAAGATCGCGTCCACTGAGATCAGGCGCACATCGATGATGGCCCGTAAACAAAACTGACCGCTTTTAAATACATTTTTTTAAGCGCAGTGTCTACCACACACTTGCAACAAAACAACAAAGTGATCCCAGCACAAGATGGCTCCCGTGCGTCACGACAGGTGTGTATGTGCACATCTCAGTTTCAAGGGCTTCAAGAGTGTCGCGACATATGTGTCCCATCGGGAGGGGGGGGCAACATATAAATAAATAAGAAAAACACAATGGTAGTCACACACAATACTCCTAGGGTTTTTTTTTAACGCGAGCACGTGCAGACTAAAACAAACCCGTCGCTACGGTGCCGCCATACGACACTTGAGGCCAGGTATTGACGAGCCTCGGGTGCGTAGACTCACCTGCCATGTGGGGACTCTACAACACGACGCGCGGTGGTCGCTATGTGGGCGACACGACACTCAAAACAAAACACACGTCTCCTGAGGTACGCTCCAATGTAATCTTAATCTTTAGACGCTGGCCATTTCGGTTCCTAACCTACGACGGCATGGACACTGTCTAAATCCCGGGCCTAGATCGCGGTGACACACAACACACGCATGCAGGTCTGTCCTCATGTTCCAAAACAAAATGACACGCGATAAATTTTAACGGTTTAATGAAGAGTGGAATTCTAACTCACTGGGGATCAATAGTGACCCACTTAGGACTGGTGCAGGGCAGTGAAGAAACGCAATCAATGAGGGGGATTCTCTGTACAGTCATGCAGTCACGGTGACTGGATGACTTGCCTCACATCGTCAAAGGGGAGGGATGGCTTACCTCACCGTCACGCGATGCATGGCTAACCTCACTTTCATGAAGATAGCTGCGCCAAATGCGATTCTTTATAGTAATAGAAGCGCCTTGGTGCGTAATATTTTCTTTTGTTTTACGGACATTAAATATTCAAGTTATAAATGTCCGGCGTGAAGGGGGGTGTTTGTAAAATAATAATAATAATATAGTTCTCTAAGACAATTGACAATTTTATGAATGCCACCTGGTGTCATCAACCTCAACGGAAAGAGGTGGTGGGGTGTGACATCAAATAAATAAAAAAAAGACCCGTAAAAACAAAGTTTTTGACTATAAATCCCTTGTATATGAGACAGAACTTAAAGTATTGATTATGTTCCAACGCGATAAGCATTTACAGTCTGAAACTGAGTGAATTTCACCTGGTTAAAACACGAGATGTCGTCATCGATGGCTGGCGTGAAGTCAAGTGACCCGTAAAATGTAAACAATAGCGACTGCTACATATTCATATAGTTTTATATAGATAAACTAAAAATGCATTAATTTAATTACGGTACGTTCGATCGATCTGAAATTTTGATACGATGCATTGTTAGGTGACACGGGTCCGTGTGCCAAATTTCAGCTCGATGGCTTCACGGGAAGTGGGTCATTTTTTTACTTTTGCGGTGAAGTTAATATAAGGGATTTAAAAACTGAAGCTTATTTGTTTAAAACTATAAGTGATCAATTTCTTTTACAATATCTCGATCATGCAGGAGTCAAGACCCGGAGGTCTTGCAGAATTTTTACAACTCAAACCATTGATTGAAAGGGATAAGGTTTAAGGATATTGGTTTTGATGGTATGATTGAAAGGCTATTAAGGATATTGCTTTTGATGGTATGATTAAAAGGCTATTAAGTTTAAGGATATTGGTTTTTCTGGTATGATTGAAAGGCTATTAAGGATATTGGTTCTGATGGTATGTTTGAAAGGCTATTAAGGATATTGGTTTTTCTGGTATGATTGAAAGGCTATTAAGGATATTGGTTATGATGGTATGATTGAAAGGCTATTAAGGATATTGCTTTTGATGGTGTGATTCAAAGGCTTTTAATAATTAAGGATATTGGTTTTTCTGGTATGATTGAAAGGCTATTAAGGATATTGGTTATGATGGTATGATTGAAAGGCTATTAAGGATATTGCTTTTGATGGTATGATTAAAAGGCTATTAAGGATATTGGTTATGATGGTATGATTGAAAGGCTATTAAGGATATTGGTTCTGATGGTATGTTTGAAAGGCTATTAAGGATATTGGTTATGAAGGTATGATTGAAAGGCTATTAAGGATATTGGTTTTTCTGGTATGATTGAAAGGCTATTAAGGATATTGGTTATGATGGTATGATTGAAAGGCTATTAAGGATATTGCTTTTGATGGTGTGATTCAAAGGCTATTAATAATTAAGGATATTGGTTTTTCTGGTATGATTGAAAGGCTATTAAGGATATTGGTTATGATGGTATGATTGAAAGGCTATTAAGGATATTGGTTTTTCTGGTATGATTGAAAGGCTATTAACTATTAAGGATATTGGTTATGATGGTATGATTGAAAGGCTATTAAGGATATTGGTTTTTCTGGTATGATTTAAAGGCTATTAAGGATATTGCTTTTGATGGTATGATTCAAAGGCTATTACGGATATTGGTTATGATGTTATGATTGAAAGGCTATTAATAATTAATGATATTGGTTTTGATGGCATGATTGAAAGGATATTAAGGCCAGGAAAGTTTTCAAGAGTGAGTCTGTAGTCTCATATTATGGAAGCTTGAGATTACTCTCCTTAAAGCTTTGGCTAACACCTGGGCAACCTGCTCCATCTGCTGGTCAGTGACATACAACATTGTCTGAGGGTAGGATTCTATCACCCATCTTAGCCCCCTCGACCGTGTCTTGCATGACGCATGAAGTCAACAGGTGCACAAATGTTTTCAGATGCTCAGCTCCGATGCTGGAGGTTCAAGTCCCTGTCTGTGGTCTAGCCTGCTGAAGTATGAGTTGGCTGGGCAGTTCCTCTCTGGGCGGTCATGCTGTCGGCCCATTCCTTGTTCATAAAATGTGGTCTGCCAGCCAGGTTTTTCCCCGCAAAAGATAGGTGTCGGGACATTTGGTTGGGGTTAGGCCTCTCTGGTTTTTGCCAGAGGTGGACTACCTTTTTATTGCCTTCAACATTCACATGGCTCAGGATCCACTGCATTGTTACCTTACCAGCGAGTCTTTCAAGTTTATCCACGTCATCCAACCAAGTGGGTGTTAAGTTTTTCTTATTTTAGAAACTCGAGTGTCGATCTCGTGTCCGAGTACACGACAGAGTAAGACTAACTGTATCAGAAACATATATGTTTGAGGTTTGGGTATGTTTTAAGTCAAGGCTGTAGCTGCTCCCATAAAAATAAAAACTATATGTTTCTTCCTTCTTTCTATAAGACTTCATTAACAAATAACATTGTCAGTGGTTCTGTATGAACTCATTAACAAATAACATTGTCAGTGGTTCTGTATGAACTCATTAACAAATAACATTGTCAGTGGTTCTGTATGAACTCATTAACAAATAACATTGTCAGTGGTTCTGTATGAACTCATTAACAAATAACATTGTCAGTGGTTCTGTATGAACGCATTAACAAATAACATTGTCAGTGGTTCTGTATGATCTCATTAAGAATTACTCAGCTGATGGCTGGGGTAGGGAGAGGTGCGTAAAATGGGGGTTTTCAGCATGAATTGAACCCAAAATTGATAGTTTGGCATCATGAGTGTGATGCATCATTGGCGGTTGGTGCCTTGAGTTTAATGCGCAAGTGGTGAATTGGTGTCATGATTTTATATTTGGAAATTAATTAAATTAATTTTTTTTTAAAATAATTTTTAAAGGGAATTCTTTGCGTGATGCACTTAAAAAATTTTAAACTATCTTCTACCTTTTTGGTGCAATTTTTGTTTTAGTTGTTTTTAAAAAATAGAAATTATCTTCTTTTTTTCCCCCAAAGTTTAATTTTTTTTGGTTCTTATTTTAGGAATCCAAATTTTAAAATGTATCTTAACCGCATTGAATTATGCATCAAAGCACAAGATCTCTATCCACTATAGGGGTATAGGGGTCTACTGATATCAGGATATCAGGCATCGGTAGTATGTATAGGTACTGATATTAATGTCACCGCTATTTCATAATACAGTAAAAGTCCGATAATCCGGCATCCAACAGTCCGGAATTCCCGATAGTCCGGCATCGCTCCGGAAAATTGTAAAAAAATTGGTTTTCTCCAAAAGTGTGTCTTTAAAGCAAATAAAAACGCTTGAGAGCTATTCGGAAGTTTTCGGGGTAGTTCGGGGAAGCGCTCGGTATTGTGCAGAAACAATTAGCGGCCGGCTAGTTTAAGCTGTCACAACAAATACAGATGCAGTGCAGCACAGATAATCAATTACAAAGCGCCTCGCCATTTCTTTTGTGCGTTGTTGTTTTGTGTCCTTTCGCATTGCAGTAAACTGTGTCTCGGTACTCTAATGTAATACAGTACATCATTGATTTCCATATCATTCGAAATAAATTTTATACTAAACGCCAAAAGTCAAGAAAACAAAAAGACATTCGTGACTTTTTTAAATCTAAGTGAAATATGTTTTACAGTACGTGTACATACATTATATGAAATGTAAAATAAACTTTGTTGTATTTGCATACTGTATTTGTAGTTTAATTATTAACCTAATTGTTCTTATAATTACGATTTATGTATGTATGTAGTTAAAAAAAACAAAGTACATTTGTTTTACGGCAAAGCCTACACTAAAAAGAAGGGGCACCGCCCGATAGATCGGAATTTTCGATAGTCCGGCACCGAGCCAGTCCCGAACGTGCCGGATTATCGGAATGTTACTGTAAGTGAGATTTTGACCAAAGAAATTCAGTAAAAAATATTATCATTTAGATTTATAAAAGATCTCAAAAAATTAATATATTGATCCCGATACCGGTATTGGAAGAAATAAAAGAGTCCTAGTTTTAATATGTACAGCCATGATACAGCGTGCCATGTGCTATAATATTTTTAGTTAAAGTAGTTTGTAAAAAAAATTAATTAATCTAAATCTATATTTAAGAATGATTTTGTTATTACATGTAGTAATAAAAAAATGTTTTGATATGTTATTTTATCCCGATTATTACGGTATTAACTTATTTTATCCATAAAAAAATCTCCAATCCATATTCCTTCATTGTTTACCAGGAAACGAAAGAAACATAAGGAAAAGAAAGAAACAGGAAGCTAAGTGACGTAGAAGAATAAACACGAAATACGGAAGACCATATTCGACACACACTTTTAATTCAAATGAAGTTGTACGATTTGTTTCTTAATTTATGTTTGTCTCAATTAAACTAGTAGCCTAACATATAAAATATAAATAATTACGAGTCATAAATTTAAGAATGACATCATCAAATATGACCACTGGTTTTTGTCCTAACAAATACTCATATCGGCAAAAAAAATATTGGTAATATCGGTATCAGCGATATCGGAAAAAATGCATATCGGCAGACCCTGCTTACACCCTGGTAAGCAAACACAACATGAGACAACTGAACGGGTATTGCTAATTACCAAAACACAAGTTGCCTGAAATCTTTTATAAAGAAATTTTGTGCGTCATGCAATATAAATATATTTTCAAATTTTTATTTCATCCCTGATCGAAAAGACCTTTTCAAAAAAAATTTGTTCAAATTTTAATTTCTAAGTTTTTGAAGTTGTTATCTTTAAATTATTATTTCCCTCTTACTTCCAAATCCCTTCCCTCATTTCATATGACACCCTGCTTTACAGATCGGCAAGACTAATAAAATGTGAACAAAGGTTAGATGCATGATAAATAAATATATATTTAAATAAGTTATAACACACAATGAAAGAATTTCAAAGGGAGATAAAAATTATCTTTGAAGGGAGAAAAAGAAATTATTTTCTCTAAATTTGTAAGTGTAATTATTTTATTAATTATAGTTAATAATTTATAACTTTTAAATTGAAAAAATGTTTGCTCTTTCTCATGAAAGCATAAGTATTTAAATGTGTAATAATAGTATTAGTATTAATGATAAACTATGCCAAAGTTACCATCAGTTTTTAACTAAGATAGACATTAACTTTCATTGCAGATTACATAAACACATAACTTGCAGGAGAGGGATACTAAACATATAAAAATTCTTTAAAAAGTATTAAAAATAAGAGCAAAGATAACCTGAAAGGCAGTCTTTAGAAAGCAAGCCATAAGAAAATCTTAATATTTCCAATAGTTCTCTGCAATGTTCCCTCAAAAGTTTGTTTGTCCGTGTGAAAAGTAAAAAATCCCACAAAAAGTAAATTTCCCCACATATCTTATTTTTAAAAACAAAATAGTGAAGAATATTCAACATATATGCATGTTGACTGCATTTCATTAGATATATAGAACCTAAGTTTTCAGATTATCCGCTTGACACATCAAATAATAAAGCACTTACTTTCCATTCAACCCACACCTGGGCATCCTCTGTTGCTCGAGCCGGTGACCCTGATGGGACACGACATCTAGTGGCGCTTTTTGAACTCGGTATCATGATTTGATCATTCAGAGTCACTTCTGCACAAACTTGATTGCTCGCAGCCGTTTAGACTTGGTCTATCCTTATGCTTTAAAATTCAGTTCATTTTCCTATTCATTGCTGCCACAATATATAGTTTATTGGGTTCCTCTTTTTTATTACCTGGATGTTTGATTGGTGTTTTCTCGTATATTGTTTTTTGTTTACATGTTTTGTTCTTAGCTTTCTCCTAAAAACTGGCAAAGTATACAGTTTAATAAAATAGGCCTAAAGCAAGTCTGTTAATTTATATACATTTTATTTTTATTGTTGAGGTTACTGCTAGCAAATTTTGTAAACAATATTTTTTTAGATGTTAGAACTATTAAATACTATTATTATTATTGATGCTGCCTTGGCCCTGCCAAATCCTCATTATGATGGCCCAGCTCCATGCTATAATCATAATCAATTAATAATAGAAAGTCAGAAAAATGGTTAATAATTTAGACCATTTTGCCTAAAACTGTAATTTATAATAATAATACAGTAATTATAATGCACAATTGATTGTGACATTAATTTACATTAATACTGACTGGAGTCGTGGAGTTGGAGTGGTTGAAAACACAGACATCTGAGTCACAATTTTAAAAATATACACAAATATATTTAATAAATAATAATAATATTTTTAAATATTTATTATAAAAAATTATAATTTATTATTATAATTAGTAGTTTGTAGGTTGTTTAGTTTAGTTAGTAGGCAGGGCCTAGCCTTCGTTCGACGACTTCATCTTCGTAATCGATGTTATTTTAGAATAAAAATAATATTACTAAATGGTCTATGCAACTAAAACTAATTTCTCTTCATGAATTATCAGATAATATTAGAATAAATTAATTTACAGGTCTGAAATAAAATCTATTGCACAAAAAGTGTGTACCAGACAGATGAATTATTTTTGTTAATCAAAAATCAGCCATGTTGTAAATAAATTAGGATTGATTGCAAAAACTGAATACTAGACATCTGGAACAAAATATTGGCATACTTCCCTTTCAATTAAAATATTTTAGAGAATAACTTTTAAAAAAATATATAATTAAATTTATATATTTTGTAATACATTTTTTAAATTGTTATTTGACACTTATTGGCAGGATATGAGTATGCCGATTCCATTTTAAAGTAAGAGTATATTTTCCGTCATTGGAGTTTTTACTAAATCAGACTTTTGGATTTTCGGTGTTAAGATTAACCATTCGGTTTTTTGTTTTCAGATTTATATTATGCATTACGCATGTTAACGTCTTAAAAAGATGAATTTCAATGTAACACTAGAAACATTAAATTTAGGATATAAGAGAAGGATTTATTGAACTGTAATTACACGGTGGCATACATAAATATCTTGCTTGAAAAAAATCATGCAAGAAACACTCAGTGATCACCACACATCCATCTCTATAGGCGGAAGACCCTAAGATTTGCTGATGACATATATCTTTTGGATGGGAGCAGTAAAAAACTACAAGAGCTCACTGACAAACTTGCAGACAGATCAGGTGCATATGTGATGGAAATCAGCTCAGAAAAAAGCAATGTATTGGTTAATACCTCAGCTGCCAGTACGGCAAACATCGTAATGTACCAACAAAAACTGGAGGAGGTACATAACTTTAAATATCTAGGAGCCATTATATCCAGAGATGGTACACGTGAAGCTGAAATTCGAGCTAGAATTGGGTCGGCAATGGCAGCAATGACGAAGTTTAAAAAAAATATGGAACAGCAAAAACATTAGCTTGCCAACAAAGCTCAGGCTTTACAGAGCCCTCGTCAAAACCATTGTCATTTATGCAGTGGCGTAGCTAGAACTTTTGCCGCCCTTTTTAAGGGCCATCCATAAATGACGTCACGCACCTGGGGGGGGGTGGGAGGGAGTTGTCACATACGTTTGTGACGATGTGTGACGAAGGGGGGGAGGGGGTGTTTAAGAAATGTGACGTCGCGTCCAATCGCGCAACTGTAAATAAATTTCCACTTATCTTATCTTATCTTATCTGTTTACAGACGCTCCTTCTATACATAAGATTATTGCGTCCTACGCTTATCTATGGTTTGTGTTTGATTACTGACACTTTATTTAATGATGTTTATGTAAACCGCGTGTTACGATATTAGAATGTAGTGCTACACTAAAAACATTCTTAAATGGCAAACATTTAATTTGAAACATGTTCATTTTCAAACAGAAAATACGGCTTTTATTGGGGGTGGGGGTGGTCAAAGCTTTGTTACGTCTTATTGAAGAAGGGGTCAAAGTTTTTGTGACGACGTGTGACGAGGGGGGGGGGATGAAAAATCAGCCAAAATAGCGTGCTTTATTTATTGACGGCCACTTAGTTGATTATATTATGGTTTTTAAAAATTAATAAACATGAATAAATAATTGTAATT
Source organism: Ampullaceana balthica (assembly GCA_944989445.1). Lineage (NCBI taxonomy): Eukaryota > Metazoa > Mollusca > Gastropoda > Lymnaeidae > Ampullaceana > Ampullaceana balthica. The sequence goes on from CALYLW010000006.1 coordinate 3,235,815, forward strand.
GAAACGTAGTAAAGGTGGGGAAAACTTTTACCATTGCATGGCATATTTATGTAAGCAGGATTAAAAGAGGCCGCATAAGATTATATACCTATAAATACACATTTATAAAAATACAAGATACTTTTTTTAAAGGCCACAAGAAAGTTACTGAGGGTCGCAGGTCCCCCCCCTACCCATGAGACAAAATATATTCCAAAATTTACACCAAAACAAAAAAAAACATTACCAATTACTATTCTTTTATTTTGTATTTATAAATAAATAATTTTTTCTTTACAAACAAAGAAATTGTATACATTAGCAGTGGCGTAACAACGGCTTGGCATTGCGGGCAGTTGCCAAGGGCGCCGGCCTGCGCCAGTTCAAAAAGGAGCCGCTAAATCTCTAATTCTTAAATTTTATTTAATAAAAGGCGCCAAAAATAAATTAGCCAAGGGCGTCAAAAACCCAGTTACGCATCTGCGCATTAGTATGTAAACATATTTATACATTTATTTTCCTAACTTTCATAATAGAAAAATCGTGTATTATGCTATCAAAATTAAAATTCTTTGTAATATCATGTTCTATGGACAGTGTTGCAAGATTTTGTTGTCTTTAATCGCTCATTGTGGAACGAAGATACTTTTTTTATAATCAACTTCAGTTTGGAGAAGCTCCTTTCACAACTAGCGACACTGATAGCAAGAGTTGAAAAAATTCAAAGCAAAATTACAATGTTGGGTACAGAATTTTCCAATCTATACTGTTGAATAAATTTTGATAGATCAAGGGTGCCTTTTCCCCCGTTCTTCTAACATAATGCCTCTTCTTTTAGTGTAGGTACAGCCATAAAAACCTGGATCCTTTTTCTTTCCATATTAAACTGTCAATGTCAATAAAGTAATTTATTTGATCTTCACATGTTTCATTTAGAAGGTTACATGGTATTATATACGAATATTTTCTTGCACAAGGACATGCACTCATCAAAGCATTATTTTCTTTTCTTTTATAATGCCATCCATGGATAAAAACATTTGTCCGTTGTACTTCTTGTTTTAAAGATAGAACCACGTCTTCTGAATTTTCCCTACTCATATTTTTTCTCCTTCTAACTAGGCGTTAGGTTGACATCTCCATCTCTTCACAAATTGTTTGGCTGATATAACAGCATTTTGTATTAGCACATCTCTTTGTTCCATGCAATGGCTTTGCATTAATTAAAAAAAATGACGGGTTCCCATAAATTGAGATAACATAGAAGAGAAAAAGACTGCATTGAATTGAGTAAAATTCCAGCATCTGATCTCGTTTTCCTAGTTACTTCTTCAGATGTCAATTTTTCCAAGACGCTTGAAAGTTTAAAGTATGTCTTTTTCGAAATTATTATGCCTATTGTGGTGTTGATTAACAGAGAAATTTGAATATTTACATAATAATATTCTTGTCATAAATCTTAATAATTTTCCACAAAAAAATAGACGAATTCAAATAATTTACACATTACTATTAATTTAATTGGATAGTCGTAACATGCTTAATAAATAACCATATTTTAATGAAAAACACAAATTGTTTATGCTACTTTAATGCAATAAAAACAACATAAAATTAACGTTTAATAATTTACCTTACGATAATTTACTGAAAACTAAAACGTTAATATAAATTACTACTTGAAAGTTAAACTCAATATTTGAACCAGCATGCCTTGTAGGTAGGTGCTTGTTCGCGCATCATTCTGCGAATGTCGAATTCCACGTAAAAACTGTCGTGGCGATATTAATAGCACACATTTTTCGGCCCAGCGGTGATTTGTTTCTTGTTTTTTTTTGTGTGGTAGTTTTCTTATAAAAGCGTCATCTGTTACTAATACCGCTCAGTTTTCCAAACAAATGGATACGTTTGTTGAGCGATAAAAAAATTTTGAACGGTTTTGCGTTAGTTATAATATCCACTATGTAATCAAACAAATTTTGTGCGAATCCGTTAATTAAGACACGAAATTACGAATATTTTTGTTTCACCTTGGTTTTCCCCCTTCAAAAGAAAAGGGGCGGTTGTCGGAAATGTTTGTACTTTTCAAATGCCCAAAAATGCCGCCCCTAAATGAGTGCCGCCCGGGGCGGACCGCCCCCACCACCCCCCCCCTAGCTACGCCACTGCATTTATGGATGTGAGACCTGGACACTAATGGCAACCAATGAAAACAAAATGCAGGAATTTGAAAACAAATGCATGAGGAAAATTCTCCAGATATCTTATTTAGAACACAAGACTAATGAATATGTCTGGGACAGAATAAACTCTATTGCAGGGCATCAAGAAACCATCAAAACAACAATTAAGAGACAAAGATGGCATGGTTCGGTCATGTACTGCGTCATGATACCCTGACAAAATTATCCTTCCAGGCACTGTAGAAGGGGGCCGGTGAAGAGGTCGACAGCGGAAAAATTGGCTTGACAACATAAAGGAATGGACAGGGATGAGATTGAACGAATTATTGGCCGCTGCTCAAGATAGGTCAATGTGGAGATCATTGTCTCTTGATGTGTCCATGCGCTCCCCACAATGACCTCAACAGTCACGGGACTGATGATGATGATACATAAATTATACAGAAATATTATTAACATTTATGGGGAAAAAACATTGAAAAGCATACATGAAATACATGCTCTTAAAAGTAAAAATACATTATAGATATATATAATGTTATGAAAAAGAAATCGTCTACTAAAAATACTGTTATTAAGTATTAGTATAAAATTGTCATCGAGTTAACTCTATAAATACAATTCCATCAAAATCCTGTAAGAGAAATCTCACGACTGAGACAGTGTAGGTCTTTTAATCCTGTCAGGCAAGCAACAAGGCGTTATATAAAAAAAATGATTGGTTTGGTTGGCTTTCCTTATGTCTCGTGAGACGACGGAAGTTTCTGTGCTCCTGTGGGATCCTCGCGCATGGCCTGCAGCTTCTGTTGTGGCTAACAAATGATTATCTTTTATTTAATAAGTGTTGTGGACTTCTGCAGCCCGTAGAGCAGGGGTCGGGAAACCATGGCTCGCGAGCCAGATGTGGCTCTATTGATGGCTGCATCTGGCTCTCAGAGAAATGTTTGATTATAAAAAAAAGTTTATTCAGACTCCTTTGAGCTACATATTAATTGCATTTTAAAAAAAACAGCATAACAATGTTATTAAAAAGAATTCAGAGACATTATTTATTGTACTTATAGTGTTTAAATTACACAAAATTCACACATTTACTAGAATTTTTAGTTTTAGACATAATGTATGGCTCTCACAGGATTACTTTTCAAAATATGTGGTGTTTATGATTATGGCTCTCTCAGACAAAAAGTTTCCCGACCCCTGCCGTAGAGCCACTGGTCCTGCAAGTGGTTTTTGCCATATTTGATGTGATTAATAACGACCCACGGTCGTCCCTCTTCCCATGGCATGACATCACTTCCTGTAACATAATGCCCCTTTAAATGTAATGTTGACCCAACAACAACAAAATGCTGACTTGTTGCTCTCTCAGCTATTCATTCTTTTGGAATTTCCTTCTCGATTCGTACAGAAAAAATAATAATTTTAAAAAAAATAATTAAAATAACAAATCAGATGCTGCTGCGGTGAAACGAGTTCTTCTTTCTGCAAAACTTGAATTTTGATATTTTTTTTATATTGCTCATGAAAATGCTGCTTTAATTTCAAACACTTTATTTTACAATTTTTTCTTTAAGATTACATAGAACAGTGCTTCTCAAAGTGGCGGTCCGCGGACCGGTGCCGGTCCGTGGGCCATTCGCGGCCGGTCCAAAGAACTTATCAAGAAAGTACTGAAAATCTAATTATAATCCTCCATTTCCATCCAATATACATTATGTCAATTTTTTGTTAATAAGCACATAAAATGAAACAAATGAAATACAATAATAGACATTTTGCTACCAGTACAGGGAAAAAAATTGCGCCGATCCCTGGTGCAATGGAAAAATTCCTGCCGGTCCGCCATACTAAAAAGTTTGCGAAGCACTGACATAGAACATTTGAATAAATCCATGCAAAATATAACTGGTTACAGGTTTTTATGTGTGTGGTTGGGAGGTTCGTGTGGGGGCGGGGTGGGTTTACACCATTTTTAAGTGGATCCGGTCGGATTTCAAAATATGAATCCGATACAGCTCTAACTTACTAACTCGAATGCATCTATAATATATATACCATTTTTATGTAAAGCGAGGTGAGCCAAGCTTCTGGGGCGAGCTGAAAAAGTCACAGAAATAAAGTCACAAGTTTCGCTAGGAAAAAAGTAAGAGATAAAAGGCCACTTAATTCCATTGAAATGCAATAAGCTATAATAATTATTCTTTTAAGATTAGGTTCGGGCGCCCGTTAAGAGTTAAGATTCTTTGTATACATGGAGAGAATCCTATAGCCCTGTGGGGGAAAAGGGGGGGGGGACTCAATCAATTTTCGTTTTTCGTCCACACAGTGTCCTTCTTCTTCTTATCTATACAGACGCTCCTTCTATGCAGAAGATAGTTGCGTCCACAGACCATGACAGATGATCTGTTGGCAAGTGATGCAGCATTCACAGGCCACGGCTTTGTGGGTTCCACGCATTACCCAGCCGCCTAACTACAAGAGGATGGATATTAAGTCCCTCTAATATTTGAGCGTTGATATAAAATGCATTTTAGCAAGTTTTGTTATAACTAGTACTTTTTTGTGACGGTACGCACCGGTACGGCGTACCGGCACCTTTTTCAATGTGGGAAAAAATTATTAATTTTCTTGTATTTTAACGTTTATCATTAATTTATTATAATTATATTATTAATTTGTTAAAATTGAATATAAGAATTAAAATATAAAATGCGAAACTAGTTAAAAGTTAGACAATCCATCACTGAGTACCGGCACCTATTTTTTTTTACAAAAAAAAGCACTGATTATAACTATAGGTACATTTTTATTTCAGAGCTCAGAAAATACAATAAAATTAATTTAGAGCACATTCCTTGGCCAAAAGCATCACAGTTTGTAAATTCGAAGCTCCTTTGTACCTTTTAAAAAAAAATGAAGAATTTGTTTGTAGAGATTTGGCAATCTGTGTAAACTAACATGCGGTACAAGGACTTAAAATTGTAGGCACAAATGAATTCGGGGCTCGCGGACTTTTATGTTTAATTAGCTGATGAAAGAAATACAAACAGCATGCAACCCAGCCCCAAACTGTACAATACGTCAAGTTCAAAACCCTAATAGATTTAATTCTGGATCATGGTGGATATGTGTGCCAAGTTTGTCAATACCCTCAAATTCGTGTAGAAACATGCGGAAGATCAAACTAAAAAAACAAAAACAACAACAACAAAAAAACAACCCAACAAAAATACCCACAATCCTATGTCTTTTAATACATATGATTTTTTGTGACTTTTTTTTGCTTGAAATTTTTCTGAACCCCCCACCCCCTCCCCCTTACAACCGCTTCTGGGTGGAATATAATTTCTGCATAATTTCTCAAATTATTATATTTTAAAAAAAATATTATTATCACCAGCTAGCACTTGTTGGTCTAGGACATGTTAAACGTTACATCGTATTCAAATTAAAATAAGGTTTTGTATTTGAAAGAATAACTTTATAAAATCACAACAGCAAATTTAAAATAACCCGTAAAAACCAAAGTTTTTTTTATTATAAATCCTTTATATTTGAGACATTAACTAAAAGTATGGCTGTTGACGATTAATTTAAGTTTAATCGTTAACTTTTGAAAAATTAAAGATTCATTAATCGTTCATTTCGATTAAAGCCAAAAATTAAAATTTATGATGTCATAAGCAACACTTATTAAACGCTTTTGTTGAAAATCTAAATAACACTGGAATGTCTCATTTATATGTCATCTTTTAACCAACTACGCAAAAAGACAAGTGTGTTGACATTATTTGGTTCAAGTGATGAGCGGGTCTAATTGACAATATAACCAGCCGAGCAGAACAATCTTTCACGTGAAACTGAGGTAACATGTATGCACGAAACGGTTTTGGCAAGGACTGACATTATCGGATATCAGTGTTCATTAAGTTCCCACCATTGTAAAGAGTTCCCACCATTGTAAAGGGTTAATAGATCCAGAAACTTTCATCTCCATTTTGTAACGCAGTAATTCATCAGAAGAGCTGCCGTCATTTTCTATCTTCGTTGCTGCCATTAGCTTAATACCTTTTTCATTTGGTTTGATAAGTAGGCGAAGTGTTAGAACCATGGTAAGCAAACTGTATCAACATTTTGAACATTCCAGTCAGTCAATAGTTTAAAACCAAAATGATCGTGTAATCGTCAGGAAATTTGTTATTATTTATCGACCGCTATTTTTTATTATTATTTTTTTTTACTTTTTGACTTCCAATAGTTTGTAAGTGATGGGTCGATTAATCGTTAAAAATAGTTTAATCGTTAAAAATGTTTAACGATTAATCGAGAAATTAATCGTAAATTTCCGCAGCCCTAACTAAAATTAATGACTATGTTCAATATAATACTCACCGCGCGACAGACTACTCTCATAAACATTTAAAATACGCATCGCACTGCACGACGGGAAAATATTAAAAAGGTTGTTCAAGTTCAATATAATACACACCGCGCGACAATCTAGCACAAAAATGTACATGCTACTTAGAGATTAAAAATTCATTAATTTAATCACAGTACATTCGATCGATGTGAAATTTTGAAAGGTCATTTTTATCGTCACCGCGAGTCTTCCTTTAAAATTTCAGCTTGATTGGATACGGGGAAGTGGGTTAAAAATCGATCCAAAGTTTTTGAGGCAAGCAATCAACCAGACACCAAGAGTTAATATAAAGGATTTAAAAATCAACAAAAAGCGAATGTTATTTAAAATATACTCTTTTGATTGGTTACATTAAATCACTTGAGCAAATTTATATCTTAGAGTTCGGTTTCCTTTTATCATAAAATATTTATTTATAAAAAAAACAACAAAAAAAAACTTTACTCCATTATCCCCCACCCACTTTTTTTTTGTACACACGAACTCTCACACAATCAGGTACCCGTGGGAATAACGAGGATCCGTGTGGGTGTTTTTAACATTTACGACACCAATGCAAAGGTCAAAAGCCCAGTGCGTTTATTAAAGTCAAGTTAGAGTCTGGCGACGCCCATCTATGATCTCACCTAATTACGTCTTACCTCTTTATGAAAGTCACTTCCGTCACTGTCAAAGACATTCTCCACGTGCTGACATGACCCCTCACGCAGGTCAACCCCCTCAGGAGCGTCATTTCCGCACATAGACTGTTTACTCTCTGGTCGGGGGTCACCTCCGGGTCCACCAAGGCTTTCCAGGTCGATACCTTCGCTTTTGACCTTGCATTTCCTGGAATCACCTACGCGGAGGAATTTGTTCCCCTCGGCTACCGTGGGTGACCTTGACCTCAGATAGCTGTAAACGACACTTGCCGTGTTTACGTGCGAGCTGGACAGATTCTGGCCATGAAGTAAATCCACATCCACCATGACCCGCGGACAGAGACGTGGATCGGACTTTGACAGGCCCACATTTTTCAACGAGAGCAGAATAGCCCTCGCCGGTGGATCGGTGGGGATTGAACCGGACTTCGCCATCCTAGCATGTGGTAAGGAATGGTTCATGGAGGCATTCAGAGATCTGTGAAATGTAATGCGAGCCCATTACGAGTGCTAAAACTCACTAGGTCAAAAATTCAAACGTGAATAAAAATAAATAACAATTTTAATTGAAAAAAAAACAAAAACTTAATACATACACATGTATAAGGACTATTATAATCATATAATTTTAAAAAATTTTAAAAAGCTATTGTGTCATTGAGTTGAAACACATAAAATAGAAATTTATAAAAGCTATAAGGTTTGAAAGGCAGAGATCAAACTGTAGTTATAAGTCTCATCTATAATACTATAACATATAAAAGGCACCGAGCAAGCTATACATGTACTTATTAGTCACACCTATAACTGTAACGCTAGACAAGCATTGACACACACTTACACACACGCGCACATAGTTATTAATTACCTGACAACAACATCACTCTCAATCCGACCAGAGACGAATTTGAATAATTGGCTAGAACCGAGGCTCGCCAGTAACCGAATCGTTCATTTTAATTTCCTCTTCTGTTTAAAATATTGTTTTAAGTTAAAAAAAAATATTTTAAAGAAAATTCGAGATAATTTAATTAATAAAAAATTTTTTTTTAAACTACCAAAAAAAACAACAGATGCGGTCACTAAAAAAATTGCGAAGACAAATGATCTCCCTTTGCTTTTCCTGGACATTAAATTCCCAAATGTAAATAATAACAGTGTACTAATACTATTTAAAAAATCTTCCATCAATAATATACACTTGAGTGGCTTTGTGTCTGAGTAAATTGACGTGGAATCGAATCTCTGATTGTGTGTTGCAATATGCCATAATACAATGTCATAATACAATGCCACAATACAATGCCATAATACAATGCCATAATACAATGCCATAATACAATGCCATAATACAATGCCATAATACAATGCCACAATACAATGCCACAATACAATGCCATAATACAATGCCATAATACAATGCCACAATACAATGCCGCAATACAATGCCATAATACAATGCCATAATACAATGCCGCAATACAATGCCATAATACAATGCCATAGTACAATGCTACTTTAATAACTAAGAGGATGTCGGCATGACGAGGCTTCGTTACCGCATTTTGCTCGATGAATGATCGGATGCCGCTTTTACGTATCTTTTAGCTTATCTTAAATAATGTGCGGCTCTAAAAATATTGTCTGAGCAGATAATTAACTTTCAGATTCGTTAAAAAATGTCTCCACGTGCATATTTAAAAAAAAACGTTGCAGACTACTTCAAATAAAACATATGCCTCTGTTTTAAAATAGATATGTGTTGAACACATGCAATTGTGTAATTTAAGAACCCCGATTACCTATGGAGAAATAACAAAACATGTGATGATGAGTTACATTGGAGTGCCCTTGAAAATCCTTGTGATAAAATCCGATTCTTCAACTAGCTTACTTCAACTTCAAGTGAAAAAAAAATGAAGCATGGCAAATAATATATTTGTTGATATACTTTTTTTTTGGTCGTAATCATAACGCCTATTAAACATTGAACGCTTTCACTTACGTTTATCAGAGATCAACATTTTCAGTTGAACGCACACGGCCGGCCATGTCCCCAGAGAATATTTTTGTCTCTACACATCTGGTCATTGTTAGAAAAGACTGCATTACAAAAATTCGAGTTGAGCGGGCTGCCAAGTCACGGACAAATCAACAGGATCCCGACTCCCGATTCAGTGAGGACCTTCTCCTTTCACCTCTGCGTCCAGTCGTCCATCTGTGTGGTCGAGGCTCGGAAAGTTATTTGTCTTAGCGTTTAAGGGTCGTGCGATGTTTGGGGGATTGAGGGGAAGTTGGGAGGGGGTGAATCGGTGGCAAGGCGGAGGCTGCGCCAAAATTTTTAGACTAATGGGCAGCGTGCAACCAGCGTCGGCCCCCATATATTACGATAGGTGTTGTGAAATGTCCATATCGGTGAATTTTTGTTGTCGTATTTAAATGTTGACTTTTTGGCGCCTCTGCTTGTTCGTCTGGGAATTCCCCTTGTGTGGTGGTGATTAAACGATGTATTCACGTTTTTACACGCTTTTATTTTGTGTCCATCCATCCATCCATCCTTCCTTCAAATATTGTAACGTAAAATTAAACCACTTCTGATGGTCCTAGAGATCTCAAAATTTTACCACATATAGATCGTGGATGACAATGCATTGTTTCAAAATTTCAGATCGATCGAATTTTCCGTAATTAAATTAATCAATTTTTAGTTTACATCTATTTATCACTATTTAGAATGTATAGTCGTCTGCTAGAGAGTTGACCTCCACGGCTCACTGGGTTCACTCCATTCCTCGTTTACCAAATTCCCGTGTTTTACATCAAGGGCAGGGGAGATCAGCGCGTTTCAGTCTGTAAATGTTTGTAAATAAAAGCGTGTCCTTTTTAAAAAAAAGATTTTTTACACGCTTTTATTTGAGTCACATTGTTTGTATGTTGTATCCATCCATCCTTCCTTCAAAACTTGAAACGTAAACTTATACCACTTCTGATGGTCCTAGAGATCTAATTTTTTTTTACCACAGATAGATCTTGGATGACAATGCATTGTATCAAAATTTCAGATCGATCGAGTTGAAATTATTGCACTTTTAGTTTTTAGTTTTTGTCTATATAAAATATTATCACTTGAGTCAATGAACCATGCCTCAATTCTCCCTAGAGGGATACAATTATTATAACTTTAAAAAGTACTATCAACATCAAGTCTTGCTGGCCGAAATATAAGCGTGATCGATTGCCGACATGGGGGTACGAGGTTCAATTTTCAGTTAGGGGAAAATGTGTTTTTTTTTGTATTATACATATTTAGTGCAATTTCTATATGTAAATAAAAGCGTGTCCTTTTTAAAAAAAGATTTTTTTTACATTTAACTTATTAGAATGTATAGTCGTCTGCTAGAGTTGACCTCCACGGCTCACTGGTTTCACTCCAGCCCAAATTCCCGTGTTTACATCAAGGCAGGGGAGATCAGCGCGTTTCAGTCTGTAAATAAAAGCGTGTCCTTTTTAAAAAAAATTTTTTTTTACATTTTACTTATTTACATTTTACTTATTATTTCTTGTGTCTTTATTTCGAAAACTTTCTTAAATATGACGGGCAAAGATAATGAACTGTGAGTCTCTCTACGTATTTTTTTATAAAACTGTATGAGCTTATTTTTTTAATCTAATAGTTTAGGCCTAGGTCAGATAATGGAAATTATAATACCTTCCTTAGAAATTCCCAATTTTTCAAATTTGTTGATAGAAACATCCAAAGCCTGTGCGTGCAAGGTCCTGGAAAAGAGAGCATTGTGGGCCGCATCTTCGGTCAAGGTTTAAATTGTTATTACCCTCAATGAGAACTCCGAAATATGATACTATGGAGACGCTAAACTCTGAAAAAAAAGTGAGCACACTATAATCAGTGCATACAGTATTTACCTTTAATTTATAGTCAGTTCAGAATAATTATGGGATGTTCCCCCCGGAATATGTCAATAGGGCTTACATTAGGGCGGGTACTGATTTAAAAAATTTGTTCTATTAATCGGGAAAATTTTAATCGATTAAATTCGATTAATTATGTTTTTATAACGCATATATAGATTCCGTTAATTTGCTATACGTTATTTTTCTTCCGAAAAAATCGGTTAAGTCGCGGTAGTTCCATGGCTCCCAAATTCTGTGACGTAACACAGCAAATTCGTTCTGGTATGCAAGGAATAAGTATAAGTATAAGGAAGAAAAACCGTTTTGTTTACGTATGCACGTCTAAATAAATAATAATAATAATAATAGTGAAAAGTATGTAAGTAACAAAGAATATAAATTATTGATAAATTAGAAAAAAAAATTAAACATATTTTCTTCAATTTTAATCGAATTTTAATCTATCAAATTAATTTTAATCTTAATTTTTAACGATTAATCGATTAATTTCCGCAGCCCTAGTTAAATGTATCCGTGTATCTCCAGAGTTGTCCGATTCTAAAGCTCATGACCGGACATCCAATCAGCTTTCCAGAATCGCGGATTTTGTTTATGGACTTTCTGCATGTCTGTCTACCATCGATAGCCATGAACATTTACATTTCTCTTTTTTAACTAAACACGCGTGCAAACAATGTTTTTAGCTCCGGGGTAAAGGTTCAAAAGAAAACAAGTAAACAGGGTAAATGACCGCCTGAAATTTGAAAACACAAGCTGCAGTGTAGAATCCAACGAGAGAGCATTCAGAAATTAAATAGAGCAATCAGAGTTAGACAGAGATTTATAAAAGCACTAGGGAATTAGGGCTGCCAATATTGTTGAAAAAGGCTGCCCGGGTACCCGTCTAAGTTTTGAACGGGTTATCCGTTCGAAAAACCTCAAATTTTCGCGGTCATGCTCGCTATTAACATGATACATGTACTGCGTTGTTTATTATAGGGGTGTACCAGATTAGGCTTCGGCTCTGGAAAATCCGGAATCCCGCCATTTTTATAAATCCGGCTTCGGCTCCAGCAGAATTGTACTTCATAAATCCGACTGGCCGGTACAGCCAATATATATATATATATATATATAATATATATATTTATTATATATATGGTGACCCGTCAAATCGGCCCCGGACAAAACGGCCCCGGACAAAACGGCCCCGACGTAACGGCCCCAGATTAATTGTTAACATTTTTCAACAAAAACTTTTTTTTTCATTTTAAGCTTTTGTCAGCTTTTTCACCCTTAAATAAAGTGGTAAAATTGTGAAATTATATCTTGTCATGTTATTATATTGTTTCTTGTCAACTAACAGCCGCGATTGGTACCATTTCGCGTAGAGGCTATTAAATTCACAATTGTGGTGTCATTATTATTGTTTATTATTAGCAAAACCTGACACTGAATAGGTGAGTAAAAATACGAATTTAATATTTGATTAGACATTTTACTTTTAGTCCATCTATTAGTCCGGGGCCGTTTTGTCGGGTCCGTTATGTCGGGGCCGATTTGTCGGTGAACCATATGTTGTTGTTCGTCCGTCGTGGTCGACACTCTCATTCTCATCATATTTGCTGGGCCGCCACATGTGTCCTCTGGTGACTTATTAACCCTATTTTGGCACGAAAAAGGCGTCCGCATGTCGGACAAGAGATGGATGCGATCCCTTCAGGAGGGTTTTGGATACGTTCCTTTCCGGCTTGACGTTTTAACTTCGCAGCCTGTTGTCTATTAACTTCACAGACAGCTGCGCCATTCCATATCGTAGAGCGCCAGTGGGCTCGGTTACTGGCTGCTGCTTCCCAGTAGTCGTGTCCGATGTCGAAAGCCTTCAGAGCAATTTTAAGTGCATCCTTGTAGCGCTTACGTGGACCTCCGCGTGCTCTATGCCCTTCTGTGATCTCACCATAGAAGAGCCTCTTGGGGAGGCGATGGTCGGGCATGCGCACTAGATGCCCCGCCCAGCGTAGTTGGCTTTGCATGAGGCTAGTGTTGATGCTGGGGAGTCCTGACCTGGCTAATATTTCGGTATCTGGAACTTTTTCCTGCCATTTTATATTGAGAATTTTTCTAAGGCTTTTGGTGTGGAAGTGGTTCAGCAACCTCGCTGGTTGGTATACAGTCCAAGTTTCACATGCATATAATAAGGTGGGGAGCACTACAGCTCTGTATACTTTTAGTTTTGTTTGGGGGCTGATTCCCCTTCTGTTCCAGACACTGTCATGTCTACCGAATGCTGCGCTGGCCTTTGAGATTCTTGAGTTCACCTCGTCATCAATATTGGCCTTCTGGGACAGTGTGCTGCCAAGGTAGGTAAAGTGGCTCACTGTGTTGATTTTGTTGCCGTTGATGAATATGTTAGGCTCATTATAGGATCTGCCCGGGGCCGGCTGGTATAACACTTCTGTCTTCTTTGTGCTGATGGTGAGCCCAAAGTTAGAGCACGCACTGGAAAATTTATCAGCACTTAGTTGCAGTTGTGCTTCAGAGCCGGCGTTAAGGGCACAATCATCAGCAAAAAGAAGGTCCAGGATGCTGTCTGATTTGACCTTTGTCTTAGCCTTAAGCCGCCTGAGGTTGAACAGACGACCATCAGTGCGATACCTAAAGTCCATGCCTACATTGCTATTCCTGAAGGCCTCTGTAAGTCTGGCTGAGAACATGAGGCTGAACAATGTTGGGGCCAGAACACAGCCTTGCTTAACGCCATTTGTGACAGGGAATGGTTTAGAGACCTCTCCGTTGTCCCGGACTCGAGCCTGCATGCCATCATGAAATTGCCTTACAATGGCTATATACTTATTTGGACACCCGTACTTGGCCATAATCCTCCATAGGCCCTCTCTGCAAACTGTTTCAAAGGCTTTCGTAAGGTCTATGTAAATGGAAAATAGGTCCATATTCTGCTCTTGACACTTTTCCTGCAATTGCCTTGCTGCAAAAATCATGTCAATGGTCCCACGTTCTTTCCGGAAACCACATTGGCTTTCTGGTAAAAGACCCTGATCCAGATGTGCATTTAGGCGCTTTAGGAGAATTCTGGCGAATATTTTTCCTGCAATTGATAGCAGTGAAATTCCACGATGATTATCGCAGGCTTGGCGGTTCCCTTTTCACTTGTACAAGTGGACTATAGAGGCATCTTTAAAATCCTGGGGGACAGCCTCTTGCTGCCACACCATTAGGAAGAGTTCATGCAGCTTTTCCAGTGGAACCATGCCACCTTCTTTATATATTTCTGCTGGAATTGAGTCTGCTCCAGGAGCCTTTCCACATGACAGAAGTTGTACAGCTCTTTGCGTCTCAAGAAGTGTAGGCGGGTCATCCATTGCCAGGTTAATTGGTACTTGAGGGAGGCGACTGATAGCATCTTCATTAATACTTGAGTTGCTGTTTAGGACAGCATGAAAGTATTCAGCCCAGCGCTCAAGAATATTCTCCCCGTCAGTAATTAGATATGTCCCGTCAGCACTGAGAAGCGGGGATGAATTAGACGTTGTGGGTCCGTACACTTCCTTAAGGGCGTTGTAAAAATTCTTCATATCATGCCTGTCTGCATATTGTTGAATCTCATCAGCTTTCTTGTTTAGCCATGAGTCTCGCATCCAGCGAAGTTTTTGTTGTATGATGCGGCGTATGCTATTATATGAGTCCGTTACGGTTGAAGACCTGGGATTGTTGATGTGTCTTTTGTGGAGTTGATGTTTCTCTGCCAACATTTGCTTGATTTCGTCGCAATTGTCATCGAACCAGTCTTGGTGCTTTCTAGTCGCGGGTCCAAGGATTTGGAAGGCTGTGCTGTAGATTAGATCTCTAAAGTTCGTCCAAACAGTCTCAATGTTCGTATTGTTTAGAGTGGTGGATCTCAGTTTGCCCTCCAGGGCTGTCTCCAGAGATTGTTTAGTACTCGCACAGTTTAGCTTATCTGATGTTTAGCCGTTTTAGGGTTTTTCTTCCTTGGGGCCGTCTTTTGGGCTGAATGCATATACTCAGTTTGGAGATGATGAGACGATGGTCTGTCCAGCATTCAGCAACGCAGAGGGATTTGGTCACACGAACGTCTTGTCTATCTTTCTTCCTTGTGATGACGTAGTTATTAGGTGCCAGTGCTTGGAGCGAGGGTGCATCCATGAGGTCCTGTTTCTTGTGGGAAGACTGAATGAATACTGTGTTAGTAATCAACAAGTCATGTTCAACACACGTCTGAAGCAACTAGAGACCATTGCTATTACACCGGCCCACTCCATGTTTTCCTATCGCACCGTCCCAAAGAGCGTCATCGAAGCCCACTCTTGCATTTAAGTCATGCACCAAGTATAACAAGCTTGTCAGTGGAAGGAATGTTGGCGATGATAGAGTGAAGGTCCTCGTAAAACCTGGACTTCACTTCATCAGGGTTAGTCATTGTTGGGGCATAGCAGCTGATGATGTTAAGATGTTTCTTCCCGGCCAACAGAGGAAGTCTCATCGTCATGAGTCTGTCATTTATGCACTTTGGAGGACTAGCGAGTTTGCATACTAATGATGTCTTCATGGCAAATACAACACCGGCCTCACGGCGTTCCTCGCTCCCTCTGCCACTCCAGAAGAAGGTGTAGCGGAGCCTCTTTCACTTAGTTCGCCCTCTCCTGGTAAACGGGTCTCGCTGAGAGCGGCAATGTCGACATCATATCTTGAAAGTTCGTGGCCCAACAGGGCAGTCCTCCGTTGGGGTCTTTTAGTTTCATCTCTGTCCATTAGTGTGCGCACATTCCATGTGACCAGGGTGAGAGGAATAGTCCTCGGCTTCTTCTTTAGTTTTCGACCGCAGAAATAGGGTCCCCGCCAGCTGCGGTAGTCTGGCCAGGGAAGATTTGAGCAGGAAATGTTTAGGGCACCTTTTCTAGCCCCTTCCTCATGCCATGGAGGTGAGCAGTGCATTCCTAAAGAGGGCTGCTCAGTCGCTCAGGGGGCTGCCGGACACCACTGCTGCTCAGTGTCAGTGGTGAACGACCCTATCATGGCCTGAGCCGCCTGCATGCAGGTTTGTGACTACCAATCGCTGGACCGAGCTCAGCGTGACACGTAAAATGTAAACAAAAGCACGCCGGTACTTCGATGGGTCGCGTCAACGCGTGGCTGAACAATCACGTGAAAAAAAAACTATAACAAACAGTGAATTTGAATTACATATGTTATATAAGGATAAATTAAAAATGCATCAATTTAACTACGGTACGTTCGATCGATCTGAAATTTTGATACGATGCATTGTTAGATTAGATGGGTCCATGTGCCAAATTTCAGCTCGATCGGATCACGGGAAGTGGGTCATTTTTGACTTCTGTTTTTTCCGCCGACGTACGAAGAGATGACGACAAGATTTCGAAGTTAATATAAGGGATTTAAAAACATTTCAGTCAATATGGTCAATTATGTTGATGTGTTGTATTGTATTGATTCTAAAAGACAGTACAATGTTTATTGTTTATCCTATGTAACGGCAACGCGAGTTCTTAATACTTGACAAATAAGCACATTTTCAAGTAAAATGTGTTTGTTTTTCAATTTGATTTTGAAAATGAGGATACATAAGTGTTTATTTACAGACGCTAGGGATATCAAATCCCCTAAGCTTAACTTTGAACATGTGGCGATGGATTGTGGGTGTGTTAAAGGGATTGTAACTGAAATAACATGTTCGCGAGGGGAGGGGGGGTTCAGAGTAGCGCGCATTAATATTCTATTATTAGAAGGAGCGTCTGTAATTGATAAGATAAGAGTTATTATAATTAATTTATATTTTTCATAACGCCTGGTTTGAAAAGCGATGAATCTTTTTTTCAGTTGGAGCGGGGTCCATTGGTATTTAGCGCTGTTGAACACCAGCGATGACGTAAAATCAGGGGGCCGGGAAACTTTTTGTCTGAGAGAGACATAAATACCATATATTTTGAAAATTAATTCTGTGAGAGCCATACATTATTTTTAAAATTAAAAATTCAAGTATGTGTGTGCATTTTGTGTAAATTCATCACTAAAAGTAAAATAATTATTTCTCTGAATTCTTTTTGAATAGGTTAAGCTTCATGCAGGCGTTGAGACTTCCATCCGTTAAACATAATCGCTGGTTGGTCTTAATGTTCTTTAGGTGTGTGAAAGACTGCTCTCAGGCATAGGTAGAGCCAAACATTGTCAGTAAATTAGTCAAGCAATACTAACACGCTGCAGTGTGGGGTAATAAGTGACGGGAAGCGCCTTATAAGTTTTGACAATCAGCTGGTCTGCGTGTTGAAATGTTTTTTTATTTAAAATTTCTGACCATTTGTGTTGGCTCACCGCCTCTCCTAGCTGTCGTGCAAGCCTTTCCAAATCTTCCTTTTAAGTGACTTGAACTTATTCGCCCACATGTGTGAGGCCTTCAGGTCAGCAGCCTGGAGCTCAAAATCTCTGACGGAGACACCAGGGATGCAACTCAGGTCATTGCTGTCCACTGCACACTCGTGTGGATGGGTGATGAACTTAAAAAGACGGGCGTGCTCGCGAAAATTTCCAAATCGCGCTTTAAATGACAGCTGGAGATAAGACGTGATTCGTGAAGCCTGCTAGTTGCTGAATATTGAGATGTTGAACAGAGTCACTTGATGTACTTGTACATCTTGTACTGGCTCGTATGGATTACTGCAATTCTCTTCTGTCAGGTGTGCCAAAACAATGCATTGAAAGAATACAGAAAGTTCAAAATTCAGCTGCCAGACTGGTGCTCAAGGCAAAAAAACATGACCATGTTACTCCACTTCTTCGCTCACTTCATTGGCTGCCTATACAAGCCCGTATTGATTACAAACTGGCCGTTCTCTGTCACAATTTCTTTTCGGACTCATGCCCATCGTATCTTACTGAACTTTTGTCGGTCTACTCACCCACTCGCAAGCTAAGATCTTCTGCAGACACACGCGTTCTCTCTGTTCCTACGACACGCACCAAAACGTTTGGTGAAAGGTCATTCTCTTTTTGTGCAGCCAAACAATGGAATTCTCTACCATTACACATACGTAGTATTCAAACAACCAAGTCTTTCAAGACTGCACTTAAGACACATCTTTTCACAATTTATTTTTAAAATTGATGAAACAACATTTCTTGTAAATGATTAACGTAGCTTATGTATAATGTATTGTAATTTTTTGTGTTTGTTGTGATATGAAAGTTAATTTAATACTTATAAGTATGTTATTTCTTTCATGTAAAGCGCTGTGAGCCCAGTTCCTTACTGGGATACAGCGCTATATAAATAATCAATTTATTATTATTATTATTATGTGCACGTATCTTTGAACTCTCCCAGTTTTTCAAGTGTAGTAAACGACCAGTTTCAATGTCGGCGATGAAGAGTTTTAGTCTAGATTGTTTTCAAATGCCAACACTGCTTGTTGCGTGGATAAGATTGTATTTCCAACGCCTTGCATTTTCACATTTAGCTGATTTATATAATTTTTATATGCAATTAAAATGTAGATCAAACTCAAAGGAGTCTGAAGGAACATTTTTTAAAAAATAATCGAACATTTTTCTGCGAGCCAGATGCAGCCATCAATAGAGCCACATCTGGCTCGTGAGCAATATGCAGCCATCAATAGAGCCACATCTGGCTCGTGAGCCATGGTTTCCGGACCCCTCCATAAAACAATGAAACGGAAACCAAGTCTCTAGGTTCACATTCAAACTGCATGACTACTTCCTTACCTGTGGTCATTAAGTTCATTTGAAAACGATTTGAAGTTCGTTTCTTTTGCAATTTCTTATGCTAATGGTAATAACTCTCTCTTTACATTTGGTGAAGATTAGACCTTGGCATTGGTAATTGTTGCAAGTCAAGGTGAGCAAGATTTTCCTCACGGAATGAATTCCAGCCCAAGTGCCGCCCCTGGCACCTGAACAATAACCACCACCAGATGCACATAGACACGGATTTTAGGAGGGACTTGTCAAAATGCGAAATTTTGAAATCCTTCACTTAGTCTCATCCCCCCCCTCACCACAAAGAAGAAGCTTTAACACACAAATGGGGCAATTTAAAAAAAAAGCTTTTGATGGGAAAATGAGGGTAAAAAGTAGCAATTTATTTTATTTATGAAGTCATAGTGCGTACACTTTATTTAGCAATGTTAAAATTTCTCAAATTTCAATTTAGAGGCAGAAACAAATAGGACACGCTATAGGGACAGACTTGACAGGAACCAAGGCTTGGTATATTATACTTAGGACATTGTACAGACTTTTAGAAGGAAATTTGCATCATAACTTATAGATTACATTTTTTGGTGTGAATTTTTAAAAAAATTGTGTTGATAAGTAATTACGAAAATAGTTTTGACTAAAACTTTAATATTTTCGTTGCCTCTTTAGAATAGAAAGAAACCCTTCTACAATGATGTACATAGTTATGTCACAAACTGATGGTGTAAATGTATTTTCATTTGTATGGAATAGACCGTTTCTGAAATTTTCTACCACCAGTAACCCCAAACACGAAAAAAATTGACAAAACAGAGAAATAGTGGAAACAGTATTAGGTTAATTACAATTACATGAAATAGCACAAAGTCTGCATGGAAAGAAAGTGAATGGCCAATAGCTACTTCACTCCACTTGTTTTGACAAAGTTGAAAAGGACTCATTGCTTTTGAAACATGATACTGATACAAAATATGGCAAATATAAGTGTGTATGTATTATAATGTATTACGAAAGCAAAATTATAATTACCGGTAATCCTTTGGTACTGACGGATAGGAATATGTAAATTTCAATAATCACAATGTTGTATCGTCGGTATGTTATAGTTATATTATAATATATTATAATATATTTAATATATAAATTATAAATGCAGAGAGAGAGAGAGAGAGAGAGAGAGAGAGAGAGAGAGAGAGAGAGAGAGAGAGAGAGAGAGAGAGAGCGAGAGAGAGAGAGAAAGAGAGAAACACTAGAGGATAGAAGAACCAAAAGCAAAGTAGTAATCATACATAAAGCAATTAATTCTAATTTAGAAATACAACACAAAGATAACTTAATACAACCCTCAGATATACATAAGGATAAAAACACCTTTCTTATTCTGTATGCAAGAACAAACCCATACAAGTTTTCCTTCTTCCCGTCCGGAATTCGGGCGTGGATTGGGTTGCCTGAAGAATCCAGGAAAACCAACACTTTATCAACATTTAAATCTCTAATAAAAATGCAGGACTAAACACAAACCATAGATAAGCGTAGGACGCAATAATCTTCTGTATAGAAGGAGCGTCTGTAAACAGATAAGATAAGAGAGAGAGAGAGAGAGAGAGAGAGAGAGAGAGAGAGAGAGAGAGAGAGAGAGAGAGAGAGAGAGAGAGAGAGAGAGAGAGAGAGAGAGAGAGAGAGAGAGACAGGCAGAGAGTAGAGAGATATAATATAAAAAAAGATATATTATATATTTAAACGTCATCCAATAAATCAAGTAACAAATAGAAAAGTAAAAATTACATTAATAATTAATTTGATTTTGTTTATGAAATGAAACAAATTATTCTTTTTCTTTATACTTACGATTTAATTAAAAACCTTTGAACTAATGTAATTGGCGAATAGTAAATTTCATGTTGAGTAAAGAGGAAGTAGAAAGCTCTAATTGTAAAAATTACATTTACCTTCGGCTTCGGAATGGAATGTAAAATAATTTCTCTTGTGCTCGTTCAAGGGCCTAATAATTGAAAAATTTGCATTTTAGCCACGCCCACTGAAACTAAACTTAAAAAAAAATTGCATGGTTCATATCATAGGCTGCATTTTTTAAGCTTTGTATATATCTATAATGAATACGTCTAATCTGTTATTAAATATTCAACCATGATTCGTTCGTGTACACTATTTAGTCTACAAATTACATAAGGTTGTGGCTTTATTTTTGGGTTTACATATAAAGTCATAAGTCATTACGGATGATTACCAATTTTTAATTAAATTTTTGTAAGTTTTAAGGCAAGTCACTTCAACTTCAATTTATCATTATTATTAGAATTTGTGCCGCATGGCTTGAGCCGGCAAGGCAAGTACCATTGTTTCAGAATCTAAATTATTATAAGACTTATAAGTGTAAGACGTGCGGATTATCATTAGTCATAATCATAATACCATAACTTGTCATAACTTATATAAAATTCATAATTAAATTACCTGCAATTAAAATTTTAGGTCTGATAGAAAAATGTTAGGTCTACAATTTAATATTAATATTACTTGATTTATTTAAATTTTAGACTTAGACTTAACAGTTAACAATCAACAAGACCCAACATGAACATGACATGTGGAAATTTTAGTTCAACTAACTTACTTAAAATATATAAATACAATTTAACTTTGCATGTAGCTAAGTTAAACGTATTTTTTAAATATAAAAAGTGTCTCAAACTTAAACTAAAAGATAATCTGTTCTATTAACTTACTAATACTAATAGGTTTTAGACTGCATATTCACATAGCATACATAGTATAGTGAATGAAAAATGCACGTTAAAGCTTGAATACTGTAATCTAACTGGACTTATTCTTGCATAGGGATAACGTGCATAATAACAAGTTCACAAAACACGTTTACATTTGTAATATTAAGCTTCTTTTGCTGTACCATGAAAACGTCTGACATTTTTATAACGTAGGCGTAGCCTAACAGGTAATTCAGTTTAAAGCGTCAAACATTTTATGATTATTTATGTGAGAGTGACATTGCTGTGGCTTGTTACGAAAATAACATTGATATAAATAAAGAACACTAATTAATAAATAAAATTAGATACTTTCACTGACTACTTTTATTTACTATACTGTTCTATACTATTTTATACAATACTCCTCCATGAGTCTGTATTTAGGACTATGTAATACCCGTTCGTTAATCGGTACCAAATATAAATATTTCTTGAGATGGTAATACGAAATCATAGGAATATGAATAGTAAATCAAAATAATTTAATTTTCCTGCGGGCACTTCTAATTCTAATGAATATTCACATAATATCGCGCTGAGAGGGATTATGGGAAAGTTTTCTCCACATGACACCCCCTCCCAACTATTTACGAACCTTGTACTTGTTAAAAAATCATATCAAACTGCTACTGCTATGCATATTTTGTTATGTGCGTTTGTTCGAAAAATGTAGTTGCTTCAGTTTAAAAAAGGTTTTAAATGAAAAAACGTACGAAAACCTCTAACTGGAATGATATCTAAACAATTTAAAGATAATAAAACACCAAATCTAATTTGTTATTGATTTAGTTTTCGTCACACACAAAATTGGCGGGGAATAGCCTTTCTCTTATTGGCTGTTATCGGAACCTGAACATGTATTTGCATACTATTGTAGCTTTTTTTAGTCTCTCCAAAATATAAAAATAAAATACATTGATAAAGATTTCCAATTATTGATTTTCAAGCCTTCAATGTTGTTCAGCCTTTTCATTTGCACAATTTTAAGGCTTAGAATTACCAATAAACCATAATTTACAACAATCGTACACTCGATGTCCGCCATTTTGTATTCGCGACATCTTGTGTTAAGAAAAATCAACATGGCGCGGTTGCGTTTTCCTGGACGGCCTGGCAATCGATTTGATCGGTATGGAATAAGATATGGTGCCGATGAAGCTAGTAAAACTACAGATCCAACTTTAGCAATAGTAGCCAGCATTCATAAAGGTTTACAACGATTCAGGGACTTATTCGGAGATTCAGACGAGGTACACTGCATATTCCCACGATAAAACACACTCTTCTTTTCAAAATGGCTTCCTTCGATTTGTCATTATTAGAAATTTTGCAATCAATGAATCACTCTGTTGTTTCGTATGAACTTTATTGCATCTCCTTAAGTAAATATGATTGTCTGCATTAGTTTGAGTATTTTCCCTTTCGAAATACACAAATTAGCATCAATATTAAATCACAGCAATAGGTCCACCTCAGTGCAACTATACTAGGCTCAGAACTAAGATTAACAATGGACGAAAATCATGAATGAGATTGAAGTATTTATTAATCAATCAGCAAAACCATCTAGTTTTAGCATTTAGGCTTTGGTCTTTATGTTGGTTCCTTTTCAGCTAAGAAATCATCTGTCAAATCAAAAGTGTTTGTTCATATGCAATTTTAATAAAAGAATTATTTAATTATTAGGCATTGTCATCAGGACTATGACTATGGTCACTATGGGCTATGGCCATGGCATATGCCTATACTTAACTATAGTATAGTTTTACTCAATATTATACTGTACTCTGTCACTGTACTTCAGTACAGAGTGTGCCTATTTAATAATTATTTAATATCATTGACATTGATTTCATCAGAAAAGAGAATGAATGTGATTGTGATCTTCTCTAACAGAACTAAGTTACTAACTCTGCTTCTATTAATTGACAGTGATTGTGATCCAATTGAAAACAAAGGTTTCCAAGTTTCCACTTATTTTTTTTAAACAGGGCAAATGCACTTCTTGAATAGCCAATTTAGTAGTATGATAGTATGTAATGTAGTGTAGTAGGCTTATTAGTATAAGTTTTATTTTTAACTTAAGTCTAAATTTGAGTAGCTAGAGATAAGATTTTGAGTTAAAATGACTTGAGTTGCGTATTTTTCACCCTCTTGAGATGGAGCGTATTCGGCATACCTGTGCCAAATAGATGTTAGACGGAGCCCCTTTTTCAAGAATAATACATGCGTCATGCGTTGCAAATAAATTTGTTAAAAATAAACCAATAAATTTACACATATAAAACCATATTGGACCATATGTATTCTTGTAGGAAAATGAATGAGCTAATACAATATTTGTAAATATGTATTATCATCTCCACCAGTATGCAAATTAGCCCACCTAATTTTCATAATTTATTCATGAAATATTTGTTGACCAGTAAATAAACATGACTTTCCTATAATATCTGTGTGAATTTCTTGTTGATGTTTAAAAGTTAAAATAAGTCCGAAACTTGTATTTTGAGAAGCAAGTCCCTTGAGGCCCTTCAGACACATCTTATACATGGTTCTACTCACTTTTCTATCTTAAGTTGATTTTCGGTGTATGCAAAATTAAAGCTTTTTATCTTCACTATTGTTGGGGACAGGGCACACATATCAAAGAATACAAAGATTATCTATGACCTAGTGACTTTTATTGAACTCTGTGTCACTGAGAAAGTTGTAAGCATACTTACTGGTCTCTTTAAAAGAATTCAAAGATATTTGTTGTAAAAATAAACGCATAAAAGGTTGATAGACCCCATTTAAAAAAAAATTTCTTATGGGTCATCTGTATCAAATTTAGAACTCCTCATACTCAATCAAAAAATCATAATATTATTGTCCTCATATAACACTGTTGATTTAAAACTATTCCTGATTAATTTAATCGCTTTCAGATTTACTAGAAATTAGAAACAAAATTAATCAAAATAAATAAAATTATTTTCATCAGAGTCACTTTCAGACATTTTGGAATGTCACAATATGACTAACAAGACAAAAAAATTCGTTTTACAAAACACGCAAGAGGAAATAAACAACGGAGGTCGCCATTTTAATAACAGGAAATACAGGAAATAAATGAAAAGTCTGATTAGTTGGTACGAACACCAGCCAAAAAATTAAGATCCACGAATTATCATGTCCGATCCACTGGTCTTTCGTATTTCTCACCCAACGTACCTCTGGCGATAGATCAGCCGCATCGTCTCCATAAGGTTAAAGTTTTCTTTATCATTTATGACCTTTTCTTTTGTCAAAATCACTGTTGCATTCTTAACAGAACTGAATGATTGCCTGATCACTGAGTCCAAATTGATTCATTGGTCCATGTATCTACAATGTAGTACAGTGGGGCCCACTTAACTCGAGCCCTGGTTAACTCGCCAGCTCTATTAAGTCGACGTTTTTTTTTGGAACTGCCAAATTCTCTGTCTTTGCATTTTTTCAGCGGTTAATTCGATTTTTTTAAAGTCGCCAAGCCCTAATATTTCGAGCACAAAAGAGTGCCAAATTTGCAACTTAACGTCGGTTAGCTCGATCCCCGTCTGTTCGCCTAGCAATGCACTTTGGCATTTTTAGTTCAGTGTTGACATCTCGCTTTCTTCGAGACTTCCGGCTATTGTGTGATTCTACGAGATTTCAATAAAAATTACGGATGTTTTTACTTTCAATTTGATTCCGCTAGATTATGTATTCACCAGAGGTACTCGAAAATAATTGGCGATAGTGGTCTTTAATCCGTCATTATTTCGCTGTGCATGTTATATTATTATTAAACTTAATTCATTTTCTGATGCATTAATCATTTTATTTTTTAAGATAAATGATTATCTTTAGAAAAGAAAATAAAGGTTTGTATCGAGAATCGACAGTGGTTCTTATATAATTTAATAAAAATTATTATTATTCTTTTAAAAGTTTGTTGTTGCTTTGTTACCAGTAAGATACGTGACTGTGACGCTGAAACCAAATCATTTTCTTAATATTCTAGTACAGTGCTTCTCAAAGTGGTGGTCCGCGGACCGGTGCCGGTCCGTGGGCCATCCGCTGCCGGTCCGCAGATGTTCTAAAAAAAGGACAGAAAAAATTTTCAGTGCAGGGAAAATAGTGCACCGGTCTCTGGTGCAATGGCAAAAATTCCTGCCGGTCCACCATACTAAAAAGTTTGAGAAGCACTGTTCTAGTAGATATATAATATACACGTCATCACTGTTGTAGGTCGAATTCTGATAAGGTCAAGGCCGCATTTGTTACTATTTATATTACAAGTTACACGTATCATTTGATTGACGGAGGAAATTCGAGTGCGGTGTCATAGGGACAGATATCCTGCACGTCAAAAGCATTAAACTTAAAATTACCATATTGATATGTTTTTTTTTAAAATTCGCCGATTCGACGGCATTGCAAACACGTGCCATGAGGTGAGGCGAAAAATTTGACCTTTAACCCATGCGCAGACAATTATAAACTGGTAACTTTTTTAAAATATTAAATTGAATCGAAACATGACCACACATGACCACAGAGACGTAATCAAAGTCATTTTACTCTTACTTCGGCAAAAATTATATAAATATATATATATAAATTCCCGACTAGTCATAACTTTTCCCGACTATTTCCCGACTTTCAAGACCGGGAAAATAATTTTAAGAGAATTCCAGACTGAGTGTGAACCCTGGGTTATATTTAAATTATTTAAATTGATTGTAGTCTCACCCCAATTACGTTATATTTAAACGGTCCTTAAAAATGAACGGTCTTAACCTTAGGAAAGAGTGAAGAAATATTAGGGTCCCGATATTCCGATACGATTCCGATTAAATCATTAATCGTCCCATCACTAATTAACGCACATCATGTATATAATTATAAAGAAATTTCAAGCGCATGTTAATATTTGCCGCCATATTGGTTTTCGTTTAAGTCGGTGATCGCCGATCGGTTATCTCGGCGCCATTTTTCATACCCTGAGGCCATCGACTTAAGCGGGCTCCACTGTATTTAATAAAATTTAATATTGCAAAATGCAAAGCATTTGAAGGTATCGGTATCTGTGTTGCGACCTATTTAAGTTCAAGGCCAGGTAGGCCTAAACGTTATCTTGGCCTATAATAAAAAATTTATTAGCTAAAACATGTTAGTTAGTTGTTTTTTTTTGGTGGCTTTTCACATGCACAATACTTGGTTTGCACTTTAAAACCATAGGCACTACGGATTATTTACTCTCTGGAAGGATTATGATTAAACTGCATGATGTTGTTCCAATTAGTATTAGGAGTTAAAATCTAATTACTAAACTTATCAATGTTTTCTGTCAATACATTGATTTTTATTTCAAAGCAATATTTTTTCCCTGAATTTATAACTCTCTTTCACATAATTCAAAGCAAAAACAGGAGGCCTTGAAATTATTGTTAAAATCTTGCTGTATACTTTATAACTGTATAAATTATACAAAAAGCACATTTATCATTTCTAGTCTTAGCTGATGCATTTATAATAAAATAATATAAAATAGTATAATCTCATTCATAAGTATGCAACAATTTCTCTTCTGTCATTCTATAATTTTATTATTTAAACATCTTTAAACATCAGTAACATATTTATAGTAGTTTTTCCAAAATTAATTCAAATTGGGAATATTGTTGGATAATGTATTAATAAACAAAAACTTTGCCATGGAAATGTTGCACTAAATAATTGTTTCCAAATAAACAAATCAAGCCAAATTCTCTAACCTGTTAATGGTTCATTTATTGGATTGTGATTTACTCTATTGTTTGTTAATTTTCATTTTATTAAGACATCCACATTTTTGCACTTTATTTAAATTTTGGCCCTCTTCCTGTTCATAATATTTGAATTAAAAAATGCTTTTTTAAAAATAAAATAAGTAAAATTAACTACATTTTTTAAACCACGTTTTTATTAACTCGCATTCGTTCCTGTCTGTCCACAATTGTTCAAATCTGCCAACGTAAAATTAAACCACTTCTGATGGTCCTAGAGATCTCAAAATTTTACCGCAGACAGATCTTGAATGAAAATGCATTGTATCAAAATTTCAGATCGATCGAATGTACCGTTATTAAATTATTGAACTTAAAAAATTTAAAATAAGTACTATGATGTAATATGACTAAAAAACGTGGGCGTGCGCTTTTTAGGCGTTTGGCTAAAATGATTAGGGTTTACAAATGACAAGTAAGAAAATGAGTGAATTGAATTAGTTAAGCCTGAGAAGCGCCCGCCCCACATTTTTAGTCATATTACATCAGTACATATTTTAAATTAAAAAAATTTATTTTCTTCTTTTTAGTCCGCTTATAAAAACGTGGTTTTTAAAAATATTTTTTTTACTACTATTTATTTAAGGTTAGCACAGGTCCTTAAGTTAACAGATCACATTATGCCATCTTGCATTTTTAATTTGAAACAAGTCTATAACTGAATGATTGGTGGTTGTATTAATTATTATCTGGTGTGTTTTTTTACACTAATTTGCTTTGTGAATAGTTTAAGATTAGAAACCCAAGTACAGGTATATAAAATAAGCAAACAGTGATGTTTGCATAAACAATATTTTGAACTATCTGCATTTGGGGAATAAATGGTCTACTGTAAATCAAAAGAAATTTTTTAATCTACGTTCATCAGAAAATTATAAAAAATAACCTTAAATACAATGGTACATATTTTTTCCTTTTTCAGGATGATTTTGAATTTGAGGGCTTCACCCCAAAAGAAATTAAGGCAGCTGAGAAGAAACTCCGATATGCTATTGAAGCTGATAAGTTGTGCGAGGAAGAGAAAGCCAAGCAACAGAAGATTAGATTTGATAGAGCACGGGCAACCCTTGCCAATTTGACAGCTGCTGCTGATATTCCAACGACTGTTTCCAATGTTTCAAAAATTAAAAAAACATACAAAAACATTTTAGAGGCTGGGATTGTAGTTAAAGCCCCTCACAGATTTAGACAAACATTAGCTCAAGAAGTTGCTGAAGTCAAAGCATTATTTCCCACAGAAAATGGTGCACCACACCCTCCATTAAACACTCCAGCTGACCAGGCTGAATCAGAACCCCCGAATCAGCATCAGTCAGTTATTAGAAGGCCAGTCGGCCGACCGTGTAAAAAAAACCTGAACAATTTTGGAACTACAGCTGCAGGGTATCAAAATGGAGTTGGTTACGACAACCCAGCTGCTCCTGTATCACTGTTCCCCTCAAAACCTTCATCAAAGTACAAGCATGCTGCTAAACAGATTTTGGCTAGAGCAACTAAACAAGCCGCCATCTCAAGCACCAGACACCTCTTGGCACCCACACACAGGGTCAGGAAGTTTGTTTTGCCCACAAAAAGTTCCAGATCTTCTCGAGTCATTAAACCCAACAAGAGGTTCCTCGAAGATGACAGCATCCATGAGCTTGTTGCCAAGCAGCCAAAGCTCAGCCCCACCTTACCGACTCCCGCATCTACCTCCAACACCTCCATCTTTGGAATGAGCCTCTATGATGATAAGTCAAATGCATTTTCTGCATTTCAAACGCATGGATTATCTCTCTCTCCTTTTAACATGAACAGGGAGAAGGGTTTTCCTGCATTTTCAGCAGCACCGCAGCCAAGCGGGACAGCCAGTTTCACTGATGGAATCGGGAACCAAAAACCTTTAGGATCACTAGATCAGCCATTAATTATTGAGGGCAAACGACCTCGTAAGCCCAGTTTAATAATGAGGATGAAGCTCGTTGAAGATGATCCCGAGGATGAGATAAGGTTACAGCAACAACTGTCTGACACGATTAGTCCTGCTAAAACTTCTTTCCTTGACGGTCAGAAATCACCTTTGGACCAGACTTCCTCACCGTCCGTTCCCCCCCCTCTCTAAAATATATGGAGGTACAAAAAGTTTAATTGCTCCAGCTAAATTGTTTACCAGTCCATTAACATCATCTCTGTCAAAATCATTTAAGCATCACAAATTCGGTGTACGGCTTGCTGTTCAAAATACAGTTGTACTTCGACAGCCTAAACTTCAGCTTAACCGAACTGCCCTCAACCGTTCTAAAGCGGCACTGGCAAGATCATTGAAAGCCCAATTAAAAAGAGAAGCCAAGCTTGAGAGAAGGAGAAAGTCCCAAAGTGCATTTGGGATGCTGCCCACATCCAGCCACTCGCCAGGTTCAACCTTGGCTCAGCTTTCGCCGTTCTCAAAACTTGTGGGTGACTCTGCCATAGAAAAGCACAAGTCAGGATTATTTGAAGGGATAGAAGCAGGAGCAGGATCATTTTCACCTGGCAGTTTCAGTATGTTGTTTCTTTCATTGATAAAACAAATTTTTTAATTAAAATTTATAGATGTAATGACAATAATTTTCATGTAACAAAAATATAATGTATATAATATATATGTAATATATACAAATAATATATATGTAATATATAAAAATATATATGTAATATATACAAATATATATGTAATATATACAAATATATATATGTAATATATACAAATATATATGTAATATATACAAATATATATGTAATATATACAAATATATATGTAATATATACAAATATATATGTAATATATACAAATATATATGTAATATATACAAATATATATGTAATATATACAAATATATATGTAATATATACAAATATATATGTAATATATACAAATATATATGTAATATATACAAATATATATGTAATATATACAAATATATATGTAATATATACAAATATATATGTAATATATACAAATATATATGTAATATATACAAATATATATGTAATATATACAAATATATATGTAATATATACAAATATATATGTAATATATACAAATATATATGTAATATATACAAATATATATGTAATATATACAAATATATATGTAATATATACAAATATATATGTAATATATACAAATATATATGTAATATATACAAATATATATGTAATATATACAAATATATATGTAATATATACAAATATATATGTAATATATACAAATAGATATGTATATTTTAAACACATTTTTTAGGTAGTCCCCCTGTCACGCCAGTCCCACCACCTAAAGAGATTAAAGTGGAGATCAACGAAAGTTATCAATCTTCCTTGATAAAAGATGAAGTTTTACTAATGAAATACCCCATAGGTGGAAAGGGCAAATGTGTTATTTGTTCAATTATATGTGTAATTAAGAATAACCGCAAGCTGCCTAAAGTTCCCATCTGTATCTGCTGCAAAAGGACCTATGTTTTTAAACGTAAACATAGTCAGATTACTTGTACTAAAGGAGGTGAGTTCAAGTGTCTTGTTTATTATTCTTTTGTTTGTTTGATTTTTCATGTCTTTTAGCAATTTTTAATTAAGAAGCCAATATAATAACCATAAAAATATTTCATATTTCATTTGTGCTTAATACAGCATGATATTGTGTGAATGTCCAAGAAGGATTTTTATGAGTTTTAATCAATTTATAGTTAGAATTATTTTTTTTAGCAGAACTTTTAAAATCTAAATAAAGTTTTGGAGGTCACAAAAAGAATCAGGCAGTGTACATACTTCTTCCACAAGTATACCCATTTACTATGTTTAAAGCTTAGATTGATAATCTTAAACAGTTTTTAAAAATACCAGTTATATATGCTTGTTACATCATGTTTATCTTATCAATAACAGGTCTGTGCAATGTGCACTACTCAACTAATAATTGCGCTGATTGTAAATATAGAAAGTTCAAAGCAGTGATCCAAAGAGCCATGAGGCTGAACTTGATTAAAGATAAACCACCATATGGTTCTGCTCTTGTGAACCCAATGAGTCTGGGAACATTAGAACCAGTGAGTCTAGAAATTAATTCACATTGTCCTTAGTTCTAGATCTTTAGATGATTCATTGTCCTAAGCCATGCCACATTCCAAGTTCCCCATAGCATTGACCACTTTAATTCCCTTTAAAAAAAAATTTAAAAAAATAAAAATTGTAATTTTAATTTTTGCTGCCACTCTGCATAGACAGTGCATAGCTGGAGCCGGTAAAATTAATTATCTTTCTGTATGAAGATTTATCTCCTTGCTGAATTTCATAGTTATAAGATATCTTCCTCTCTTAATTATTTTTCAACGTTTTTATTTCTCCAGGTCCTCAGGCAGAGAAGGAGACGAAGAAGGAGGATAGGTGGTGTGCTTAAATTTGTTGATTCACATACATCAGACATTAAAGATGAAAAAACATCATTACCATCTGCTGAGATCAAGGTACATCAATTCTTAATTTTAGTTTTTAAATAAAAAAACTGGATTATTATTTTTTTTAAATGGGGAAATTGATTAATATAATGATTGTCCATGATAGTGAAGTTCAGAGAATTAATCATGGTGTACAGTAGCCTAAAATCTTATTCAATATATATAATCACTGTTTCCATAGCTTTAAAGCCACTGAATTAAGTCAGGTGGCTTTCGTTTGCTTTTGTTTACTAGCATTGTTGAGGAGCTGACTAAATACTGCCATGAGCAGATACAACTTTATAATAAGGTTTTTAACGGTTAACCGGTCTTCAGATCAGGAAGGGTCCCGTTTAATTAGGACCGGTTGACCGTAAATTCATTCAGTTGGTATTAGCTTATTACCCGGAGTTAATTTTTTGTTGTGTTACAGCAAAATACCAGAGCCAATACGCAAGCGACCGGGACATCAAAGCGCTTTTTAAATCCCTTATATTAACTTCAAAATCTTGTCTCTCTCTCTGTCTGTCGTCATTTCTTCGTACGTCGGGCGGAAAATCAAAAGTAAAAAATTACACACTTCCCGTGATGCTATAGAGCTGATCACTCGTGTCACCGAACAATGCATCGTATCAAAATTTCAGATCGATCCAATGTACCGTAATTAAATTAATACATTTTTAGTTTATCTCTATATAGCATATGTAATTCAATTTCACAGTTTGTTATTGTTTTTCTTCCGCGTGCCAGTTGAGTTGACGCCACCCGTCGATGTCCACACCCCCTTCCCCCGGTTTTAAAGCCAGGGGAGATAATTCGGTTTCAGTCGTCTCGTTTGAACATAATCAATACTTTTAGTTATGTCTCATATATAAGGGATTTATAGTCAAAACCTTTGTTTTTACGGGGTTTTTTAATTTAATTTTCTAGTCTATAAATAATATAAAAATATTCCTCGATCACTATTAGTGGAGTTTGGGTGGTGAACAATTTTAAAAAAAAATTCATTCTCTCAGTTACCGAAGCATGTACCAGAAGTAACACAGCGGTTCGGTAAGAAGCACACCAACAGACATAGCGATGCGAAATTTGATGCCATCCCTTGTTGATTCTAAAACATTTAAGGAAAAATACGGACGGACAGTAAAACAGGCTTTTTTAAAGATTAACCGGTCCGCAAAAATAAACTGACTTGACAACAGTTGATAATATGCCGTTATAATACTTATATTACATAAAAATTAAAAATTGAATATCCTTACGGTTTACTACTTTGTTCGGATTTTTTGGTTTGTTTTGAATTTGCGGTTTTGACAGCAACACTAGAGTCGGTACATCACGGGCGCTTTGATGTCAAATCAGACGACGCGAGGCGAAAATTCTCTTGTTGGTTCACAAAACATAGTAAAAATACGAACAGACGGTTATCCCATCTTTTTTTTAACGGTTAACCGGTCCTCAAAAACGAGCGGTCTTAACAACTTTACTTTATAATGATCCAGTGAAAAAGTATTGTTTTAAAGGAACTATCTTCTTGCTGAATTTCATAGTTATAAGATATTTTCCTCTCTTAATTAGTTTTCATCCATTTTATTTCTCCAGGTTTTCAGGCAGATAAGGAGACGAAGGAGGAGGATAGGTGGTGTGCTTAAATTTGTTGATTCACATGCATCAGACATTAAGGATGAAAAAACATCAACATTACCATCTGCTGAGATCAAGGTACAGTCGAACCCACTTACCTCGAGCTCGGTTAACTCGCACACCCCATTATGTCGACGTTTTTTATTGGAACCGCCAGATTCTCTCTTTTTATTAGCATTTTCTCGTCTTTTAATTCGCTTTTTTAAAGTCGCCGAAACCTCATAACACGAGCACACCTACAACAAAAAAGGGTCAAATTTGCCACTTAATGTTGGTTATCTCGATCACCATGACCAATCGCCAGCTTTTGAAAATGTTAGCTATGATTTTTTTTATAACCAAGGGAAGGGACCAATTTTCTGCCTCACCAGGGTCTGCTGATGACGTCAAAGCCCGCTTGCTCAGCGCTGTTACTTCTGGTACTATGCTTCGGTAACTAAGCGAATACATTTTTTAAAAAAATAATCGGTCACTAGCGAACTCCACAAACAGTGATGACGTGTATTTTTATATTTATAGACCAGAATATTATTATTATTATTAAGAAAACGCTTTGATTTTGATGTCATGTTCGCTCGCGTGTTGGCTCTGGTATTCTGCCGTAACACAACAAAAAATTAACTCCGGGTAATAAGCTAATATACCGACTAAGTCCTGATAAAACGGAGTAAACAGTCATAATAAGATGGAATTTATTTAAATACCATATTTTGTTTCACTCGTCAACTTGCCAGAATTATTGAATTTCGCCGCGCGCACGACGATTCCCGGGTGGGGTTGAGCTACACTGGCCATTTACCAAGGCATGCTTTGACTCAATTTAAAAAGAAAAATGTTCCTTCCCCCAACCCACTGTAGATGTATAACAGTGGGGGAGGGGAGGGAAGGTGTCTCTTCTCGCGGTCTTGTATTGGTATGTCAAAGCAAGAGGCTTCCTTTTATATAAACATCAAAGACCTTTCAAGCCTTCTAGCCTTCCCCCACCACCCTCATTATCCCTAACTAGAAAGCTCCATAACTTGCCCCCCCCCCTGTCCCTTTGAGTACACTTAGAGCGGCGACTGTAGTAATAGCCGTGACCTTTGACCGTGAACCAGCTCTCGTACAGTGCCTCGACAACTAAGCAAATTAAAATTTAAAAAAAAAGCATTCCTTAGCCGTAGGCGAAGTAGACTAATAGTAATGACGTGTATATTATTTAGATACCGGAATAGGGAGAAAGCGATTTGAAGTCACCGTCGCTCAACACAACAAAAACGAACTCGTGAACTCTGGTGTAAAAAGCTATTATGGCTTATTGAATAATATTGAAGTTGCAGCTGAATAAATTATTGAAATTCCGAAGACTTAAAACTTATATAAATAAGCCTAAACATTTTTAAAGATGAGTGTAAGCGGTCGGTCGTTCGATAGTTGTAACTACGGTAAACACTAGTCCTAGCGTAATAGTAGTCAATTATTAAATATATTTATTTGAATATTGATTGTTTTCCTTGGTCCTTATACAAATAAATGCCTTGGTATTTATTAGTAATAAACTTACACTAAAATTATGACTTTAATTATAATTACATCATTCGTTCATTAGTATTAGTAGTAAATAGCATGAAATAATAAAGTTCAAGGACGAACGAGCAAATGAACTAGAACTAGAGGGGGGGAGCCTCAGTCAGAGCCGAGTCACTAATTCATTTACATTCATACTCGCAAGGACATTCCATTTCGCATAATAATAATATAATATATCACATAATTTAACATATTGATATTTCGTATATTCCGATACGATTCTGATTAATCGTCCCATCACTAATTAATGCACAACACGTATATAAAGAAATTTCAAGCGCATGTTAATATTTTGCTGCCATATTGGTTTTTATTTTAACTCGAGCATTGGTTATCTCGATGCCATTTTGCATACCCCAACGCCGTCGACTTAACTTGTTTCGACTGTACATCAATTCTTAAATTTAGTTTTTAAATCAAAATACTTGATTATTATTATTTTTTTAATGGGGAAATTGATTAATATAATGATTGTCCGTGATAGTGAAGTCCAGAGAATTAATCATGGTGTACAGTAGCAATTAAATCTTATTCAATAATCACTGTTTCCATAGCTTTAAAGCCACTGAATTAAGTCAGGTGGCTTTCGTTTGCTTTTGTTTACTAGCATTGTTGAGGAGCTGACTGAATACTGCCATGAGTAGGTGCAACTTTATAATGATCCAGTCAAAAAGTGTTTTTTAAAGGAACTATGAAGATTTATCTTCTTGCTGAATTTCATAGTTATAAGATATTTTCCTCTCTTAATTATTTTTTAACCATTTTATTTCTCAAGGTTTTCAGGCAGATAAGGAGACGAAGGAGGAGGATAGGTGGTGTGCTTAAATTTGTTGATTCACATACATCAGACATTAAAGATGAAAAGACAACAACATTACCATCTGCTGAGATTAAGGTACATCAATTCTTAAATTTAGTTTTTAAATCAAAATAATGAATTATTGGGGGGGGGGAATTGATTAATATGATTGTCCATGCTAGGGAAGTCCACAGAATTAATCATGGTATGCAGTAGCCTTAAATCTTATTCAATAATCACTGTTTCCATAGCTTTAAATCCACTGAATGAAGTCAGGTGGCTTTCGTTTGCTTATGTTTACTAGCATTTTTGAGGAGCTGACTGAACACTGCCATAGAGTAGGTGCAACTTTATAATGATCCAGTCAAAAAGTGTTGTTTTAAAGGAACTAAAGGATCCACAGTTTCCAGCTGCACTTGGTGCCATAGATTTAGTAGTTTGAGAACTTGAAACATTTGCAAGCTGCTAGAAATTTTAAAAATCTAACGACCGGTGAGGTATACCAGTCTGTAAAAGCAAGGATCAGTAAGCTACCTCCCCAGAAACCTTCATGAAAATGTGCACTGGTCCGAAGAGGTTGCTCAAATGCTTTCAAGCTGCAATGGTGAAAGCATGAGTCCCATCCTAAGATTACTTGAATATTTATGTTTGCACATGGACGCGAGTTAATGTAATGGTGAATATTTGAGATCAACTTTGATCTGTATATAGATTAGATTAGGGATCTTGTTGAAACACAGACAACAGTGGACTCCAAGAAATGGCTTGTGCCCTTTGGTAATGGGTGCATTGTCCTTTAGTAGCTTGAGTGAATACATTATAGAAATACATATCACTTTGATTTAAATATGGTTCCATCCTTTTGTGTTTTAATAAAAGTTGTTCACTTAAAATGTTTGGTCTTAACTGCTAGAAAATGTGTTTGTGGGATGTAAAATATTTGCTTAATTAAAAATGGATGCTTTACAACTGTGCACACAGGTTTATTATTTTGCACAGAAGCTATTGAACCTTGTAGGGGCATTTGGTTACAATATGTAAATAAATGCTTTAAAGGTCAAAATAATCACTCTCAGATGTTCTATGATATGATAGCTAATGATTTTGCTATTTAAATCCTTCAGAGATGTTTTAAAATTATTCTAGTTTACAATGTTTGTATTCTAACTCCAAACTCTATTTACTTCTATATCCATCAATATAATAATCATATCTACTCTTATATTATATCTCACAAGAATTTAACATTGCCAACAAATTTTTTTTTGGGGGTAAAAGATGGAGGTAGACGCACCATCAAAGAAGCAGAGACATAGAAGTGCTGATTCAGAAAAACTCCAGTCACACAAACATGGTGATGAGATTTCCTCTACATCAACACCTGTTAGACACAGGCACAAACATCAAAGTGGGGATGCTTCCTTCTCTAGCCCTGGGACCCCAGTCAGGTCCAGACAGAGGCAGAAGAGTGGAGATAAAGAGTCTTCAAGCTTACGGCGGCCTTCCAAAATATTGACACAAAACAAGGATTTGATTAATGCAAACAATCTTGATCAGCCTTTGTCTGTCGATGTTGGACAGGAGGCAGATGATTTTGGTAAATTCTGAAGTTATTATTTATTATATTTTTGTCTGTGTTCAGTTAAACATTAAATTCAGGCAGGCTTAGAGACATTATTTATAACTTAACATTTTTGAAGTTAATCATCATGGTTACAAATTTTATTTTATTTCTCAAATTATTAGATGAAATAAGGATTTAAGACTTCTATGCATATTGCAGACCTCTCTCCTCCACAATCATCATCTTCCCCAGGCAAAGGATCCAAATCTCCCAGTAAAAAAGCAGGTTTAAGTGACAGTGATAATAAAATGTCAGACGAGGATGAGGATGTGGACCCAGACGGGGGAAGATCAAGAGGAACATCTCGAGGTCCCAGAATCAAACATGTCTGCCGTAGGGCAGCCATGGTTTTTCCGCACCAAAGGGCAACTTTCCCAGAAGATCATCTGGCAAGACCAACCTTGACCTTAAGTGCATTGCCAACTGAGGAAAAGCAACAGTTATGGGCTAAATCAAAAAATAAACTCGACATAACTGCAGGTTAGCTTGTTCAACTGTCAAAAAATATGTTCTTCTTTTTAACTATGCCTTATTTGAAATTTAAATTGTTTATTCAAAAGCTCTAAATAGGAAATCATGATGCCTATTATTTTTTTTTATTAACAAGGTTTTAAAGAAATATAACTACTGTAATAGTAAAGCAAAAAAAAGTAATGGCCTGACTCCAATTATACCTCAGTGAGTTATATGTAAAACAATAGACCAAAAGCTCAATCTGCTTAATCATTATGAATAATTGATCACATTTTATTGTCTCTTAAAGATTCATCTGCAGAAGAAAGTGGTGATGATAAAAAAACCCTTAACAGGCTGTCCAGTTTCAAGTCCCCTGAAAAAAAAATATCTTCACCGAGGGAAGACAAGCAAACAGAAACAAAGAAAGAAGTAAAGCCGCCAAATTTTGTTGTAGATCTAAATGACACAAAAAGTTTCAGAAATTCGCCAGACATATTAACACTGGCCCATAAAGTACGGAAAAAAAGGTATGATCTGAAAGCTTTTAAACAGAATGTTAACTCTTTCGCTGCCAGGGGGTTTTACACATTCGTGCCCGACCATTTTTTAAGTTTAATAATTTTTTATGGGTGATGTTTACTATCGTAAAATTTTAAATAAATGTCTAATGCAACATTGATGTATCTTATTATCAAAATGAAGGAAATTTAATAGAGTATAAAATTATGTAGATGCAAATACAATATGAAACAAAAACTAATTTTCATTATAATTTTTGGTGATTAATTTTTTTGTGTTAAATTTTATTTGTTAAAAATCTGAACTTACCAGACTAAAAAAATGTCTGCATAGCTGTAATCCTTTTCTTCTTTAATTATAACATTATAAATTCCATTTATGAAATAAATGATTTTAAAATTTTGAAAATATCCCATGTAGTTTTAAAGTTATGACAATTTTTATATTGATGATGCCCATGGCAGAAAACATTTTTCTTTTATTTCATTATAAGGAAACCCTACTGTCACCACTGCTGTTTTTCCATCTAATGCCGTATCATACGAATGAAAATCTTAAATAAATGCCAAAATTAATGTTTTATAATTGTTTTGAAATGTTTCTGCACCAATAATTCACATTTAAATTTAATAAGATAGCAATAAATACTATAATAAATCACTATGTTCGTTGAGTAGGCGTGGCCATATCTTTGTTTACAAAATAAATCGAAATTAGTTGCTAATTTTTCCACTACTTAATGTAAACACGTTATTTCTAAAAGAAAGGAAGTAGAAAAGAGTTACCTCTCGTTTGTAAACTTTAAAAGTTTAATGGGACATTCAAATCAACGGAATAAACTAAAAAAACTCAATTCGCTGATATATCGGCGATTGGCAGGGAAAGAGTTAATACGATGGTAGTAGTCTTGTTTTCATTGAAAAAGCATAAAACTAATATATAAATTGTTTTAAAACAGCTCACAACTATAATTTTCTAAAAGGAGTTTAAAGAAAATAAAGTTCTATCTTTTTTTTTAACGTTAGTTTTGTCGGACACAAATCAGGTACAGGATACAAAAGAAAAATTCGCTGCCGAGAATGTAAAGGCTGCAAGACACCCGAGTGTGGTGAATGTTATTTCTGCAGGTAAGATTGTTTTAATTAGATACTTGAATTTTATTTTAGTTTTTTTCCTAAGCACTTGAAAGTTTTTTTTACGATAGACAAAGAAACAAGTTATCATAATAATTAATGTTTATACAACCCAACATTTTTCAAATTTTAAGTGGAATTTCTTTTATTATTTTGGGTGTAACAAAATGAATCATTATTTATTAAATTTTGTATTGTTAAAAAATTGACATAAAATGTGTTTATTCATTTGTTTCTATTTTAAACGAAGGGATAATACTTTAGTGCACTATTTTTACTAATATACATTTTGAAAGAGTAATGCTATCAAGTGATACAAAAATATATTTTCAAAATATTTTTATACATTTGCAGGGATAAACCTAAGTTTGGTGGACCCGGTAAAATAAAAAAATGTTGCATGTAAGTTTTTGGTGATCAAAACTGTTTTATTCTTCGCCTCATTCTATAATTTGTATTCTAAAAAAAAATATTTTGATTTGTTCAATTTACTTGCATTTTAAAGATAAAATCTGATTCAGAAATAGGAATTTAAAAAAAAAGATTTTTAGATATTTTTAGTCAGTAACCATATATTTTTGTTGCTGTGAATTTGATATTAAATTATGCTTTTAGAAATGATCTCCAGCATAAATCAAATTTCATTCCAGACATTCGGTTTGCCTTGCACCAAAGATACCCAGGAAAGCAACTGATGCATTCATTGAGCCAAAAAGCCCCACAAAAACAAATCGTAGAGATGATGATGACCACAGCGGGGACTATCGCCCATCTAATCAGAATTTCAGCATCGGTACCAGTGGGCCAACAACAAGGTTTCAGGATAAGAAATCAAGCAACCCTCATAAAATAGATGGTGGGGGAGATGGGGCCAAGGACTCTGATGAAGGTTTGCACCGTTAAAGCTTTTGTACATAATATGTGGAGAAAAAGCTATTAGGAAGAAAATACCTTTTTACTTGGGACTTTTTAATCAAGATATTGTATTCATTTGTT
Organism: Ampullaceana balthica; assembly: GCA_944989445.1. Taxonomy (NCBI): domain Eukaryota; kingdom Metazoa; phylum Mollusca; class Gastropoda; family Lymnaeidae; genus Ampullaceana; species Ampullaceana balthica. The sequence continues at coordinate 3,276,543 of CALYLW010000006.1, forward strand.
TTCATATAAGTTTAATAATCCATTTTTTAAAAATATTCAAAATTAGTTTGATGGTAGTGTTAATATATGTAATAAAATTAAAAGATGTGCTTTTTAAAAATCATATTTTAGAGATGACAGAAAGTGATGGAGCACCCGATGAGTCGAATAGCGCGAATAGTAAGCTATCATCTTCATCTTCAAAGTATCGTGGATTGGATATGGATGGATCTGTCCTGAGCAGGAAGACTGTCACCAACATACACAATAAGCGGACAGTTCGCTATGCCAAAGGGAAATACAGTCCAGCTGTTGAAGCCACCATTCAGCTTGCCCTGACAGATATAAGAAATCCATTCATGAGTGGGATGGCTGAAGTTTACAACAGAAAACTCGGAATCAAACGAAGAGATAAAGTGAGCATAAACATTAACGTGATATCACATTTGCCCTGTATCAAATTTTAAACTGCTGATTGTTAATTTTTAAAAGCTCTAAAATGTGTATTTTTTTTCTTCTTCAAAGCCATTATTATTAGGGGTCTACCGATATGCCTTTTTGCCGATATTGCCGATACCGATATTACCGATATTTTTTTTGCCGATATGAGTATTTGTTATGACAAAAACCAGCGGTCATATTTGATGACGTCATTCTTAAATTTATCACTCGTAATTATTTATCTTTAATATTAGGGGACTACCGATACGCATTTTTGCCGATATTACCGATATTTTTTTCCGATATGAGTGCCGATAGGGTATTTGTTAGGACAAAAAACTAGCTGTCATATTTGATGACGTCATTCTTAAATCTATCACTCGTAATTATTTATCTTTAATATTAGGGGACTACCGATAGGCATTTTCGCCGAAATTACCGATATATTTTTTTCCGATATGAATATTTGTTAGGACAAAAACCACCGGTCTTATTTGATGACATCGATCATTCTTAAATTCATCACTCCTAATTATTTATATTTTATATTAGGGGTCTACCGATAAGTATTTTTGCCGATATTACCGATATTTTTTCTCCGATATGAGTGCCGATATGAGTATTTGTTAGGACAAAAATAACAGCGGTCATATTTGATGACGCCATTCTTAAATTTATCACTCGTAATTATTTATATTTTATAATTAAGGAGTCTACCGATATCCAGTTTTGCCGAAATACCGATCTTTTTTCCCGAAACGAAGTTTCCGATGTGTTAACAAGTTCCAGATCATGACCTACATGGGACTCATAACAAAACGAACCGTCCTTATAAAAATGTACAAGCATATTAGGTACTCCTTTTGAAACTTCAACCTTGACTCATAATTATTAATTCTAACCAATAGTTTAATGGCTTTTGCACACGGCCACCTTTTATGAATGAAACAATGAGAACAAAGTACAATAGTAATATAGTGAAAATGAGGCTGAAGCTTGAATGGTTGCCAATGACAACACGTCTTCACACGGTACATTTTGTTATTCCATACGAAACGAAATGTTTTAGACATCTGCGATTCTGCGTGCATCTTTGCTATTAGAGCAATTACGTGAACATATTGTTTACATGTTATCCATTTATTAGAGCAATTACGGTATACTTGGCATCGGCACTATTTACACAGTATTTCTGAGTATACGAAAATCGGCCGATACCTAAACAATATCAAAGCACATGGCACACTGTATCGTGGCTGCACATATTAATACTAGGACTCTTTTGACTATTTCAATACTGGTATCGGGGTCGATATATTAATTTGTCGAGATATTGTAAACCTAAATGATAGTTTTTTTGTTTCCGTTTTTTTTTGGGGTCAAAATGTCACTTATTATGAAATATCGGTGACGTCAATATCGGGACCTTTACAGTCTACCGATACCGATATTGCCGATATCCAGATATCGGTGCCGATATATCGGCCAGCCGATATATCGGTAGACCCCTAATTATTATTTTGCTTCCCTCCAGATGTTAGCACCACAGAAACAGCAGTCACAGGAGCTCAAACTCATTGAGAATGAAACAGCCTATTGTTTTGATGTTCCACTCAAGACACACTTGATCAAGGCTGATTACAAGGTTAGAGTCAGTAACACTTATCATTGGGGAGAGGGTTTACAGTTTTCAGATTTTATTTTGAAATTGAGAAAAAGATTCCTAATATTACACAGCAAGAAAAACAACACATATTAGTTCAGTTAAGAGAGCTTTGTAAATTCATGTAATATTTAATGATCTAGCCTTAAAAAAAATATTACTCAGTTTATTTCATATAACAAAACAAAACAATCAAGATAATTTAACAGAAAATGAGCATCTACCGTCATTATTTATGCAGGATGACTTTGATTTGGAAGCAGTTTGGTTCCATGGGTTTTCTTTGACACTGACTGGCACCAGTTGTATCAGGACTTTGTGTTATCTCTGTGGCTCAGGGGGAAAGCAGGAGGTTTGTGAGATTTTAAAGAAATTAATTTTTTCTCTGTATCCACTTTGTACACGTCAGTTTTACAGTTTTCTGTTTTAAAAAATGTCTCAATTTATATTCTTAAAGTTATCAGATGCTTTCTGGGATTAGAGAGTAATTGTTGATCATTATTATTTTAAAACTATGACCAATGCTTGATTGAAGTTAAAAACTGAGCATTTCATGAGGATGATCACTAAAACAAGCTTTAAGATTTAAAAATTAAATTAGCCATGTATGTTAAAATAAAAATGGTAGAAGTTGTCTTCCCTTATATAATTCTATATCATTTATCTCCCTCCAGTTGATTTTCTGCATAGTTTGCTGTCAGCCATACCACAATTTTTGCTTGGAGGAAGATGAAAGGCCAGATAACAGTGAGTTTGAAGAAGGTGAAGAAGCCACTGGTGAAGACAGCCATCACCATGGCACAAGCAATGCAACTCTTACCTGGTGCTGTCGTAGATGTCAGTTTTGCCATGTTTGTGGACAGCAGAATGGATTATTGAAGGTTCCATTTTATTTCTATTATTAGTTATCTTAAAATGTTTATTTGTGATAATGTGTTTTTTTTAAATGCTTAATTTTCTAATTATAAACAAATCTATGAATTACAGGAAATTATCTGAATACGTTTAATGTCTATTTTAGTGCCATAGATGTAAAGACACTTATCATCCTGAATGTCTTGGTCCCAACTACCCAACACGTCCGTCCCGCAAAAATATTTGGGTTTGCACCAAATGTGTGCGCTGTAAAAGCTGTGGTGCCACTACACCAGGAGTTGGGACAAATGCGACTTGGACATATGACTTCTCTTTATGTTATGACTGTGGGAAACTTATGGACAAAGGTAGGTCTAGTAGAGAAGGATAAAGAAAAGTTCTATAATTAATATTTCTCTATGCAATGATTAGAACCCTGGTAAAAATATTGAACTTGTACTATGTTTATCTAAACTCCCAATACCAAATTTTGAAAACCTGATAGCTATTTAGAAAGGTAAATGCATAAAATAAAAACAGGGTATTAGTAGGCCTGACAGGACGTAACACAACAGCGAACGTTTCGGCAAAGAGCCTTCTTCAACGGACAAATAGTACACAAATGAAACGAATAAAACGAAATAATAGAAAAAAACACTTAGCTGCGGTGAAATCCAAGTAGTCCAGTAGAGATCTCTACTGGACTACTTGGATTTCACCGCAGCTAAGTGTTTTTTTCTATTATTTCGTTTTATTCGTTTCATTTGTGTACTATTTGTCCGTTGAAGAAGGCTCTTTGCCGAAACGTTCGCTGTTGTGTTACGTCCTGTCAGGCCTACTAATACCCTGTTTTTATTTTATGCATTTACCTTTTTAAAAGCCTGATTGCAGTCTCACCCCCATTACTTTAGCTATTTAGACAAAAATTATTTGTTTCCAAAAGATCAATTTGACTGAATATGTTTTTTTCAAATCATTCTACCTGCTAATGGTATTGCGTTGTTATTGCTTGCAGGAAACTTCTGCCCAGTATGTCACAAGTGTTACTCTGATGATGACTGGGAGTCAAAAATGGTCCAATGTGCAACATGTGAGAGCTGGGTGCATGCCAAGTGTGAGGAATTGTCCGGTACGTCTTGTCTTTGTTGTTAAGATATTAAGTGAATCCTATAAATCAAAATTAATTTACATCTCATCTTCTATAAGTTCTCAATTCACTGGCAAATAAGATATATTACATTTTAAGATAAAATCATCAAATGTGTCATTTGATAGAAGTATTATAACATAACATAATTTTATTTAAAATTTACAGATGAAATGTACCATCTTGTCTCACTTTTGCCTGAAGAGGTCCAGTTCACATGTCGTGTTTGTTCCACTGAGAAGCCTGCTTACTGGGAGCGTGTGCTGAAAAATGAGTTCTCCAATGGGTTAACCAGTGTGCTTAATGCTCTGATGAGCTCCAAATGTGCTCAAATGTTATTGGAAGCTGCTCCTCCTGTGAGTTTGGGATAGAACTTTTTTTTTACAAACAAAATTTTTTTTTATGAGTTCAATTGATAGGATTGTTTTATTGTGCTGTGTTGAGAGAAAAAATATTCTTATTTATCATAGAGGAAAAAGCATTTCATTTTAACTGTTTATTTAAACTACCGTATATACTCGTTCTATAGCCCGTTCGTTCATAAGCCGACCCCCCCCTCTTTTGGAAGAGAAAGTATTACAAGTGTATAACCCGCTCGCAAGCCGACCCCCCAAAAGTAATAGGACAGCTTAAACAAAATGGTACATATTTTTTAAAAACTACAAGCTAAATCGGTCATTTGAAAACAAAATTTGTAAAACAATTTATTAAAAGATTCACAAAAATAAATAAAATGATTAAATAAGTTCAGATGTTTAATAATATATTATAGCTTCTGGTAGAGCAGTCGAATCTTATAGAATGTAGAAAAGGACCTTGATGATCTACAATAACAACACCGATATTCAATATCCATGCAGAAATCACCTATGACCCTTCAATTACCCGCTCATAAGCCGACCCCCTAGATTTTGTCCAAAAAAAGGTTGGCTTTAGAACGAGTATGTACGGTAGTTTGCAAAAACAAAATTGTATGTGACTGATGCAGAGATATATTTTCATGTAGAAAATGGTGTATTTTTTTTGGTTAAGATTTTATTTTTTTCAAAAACATTTGATTTCACGAGAGGCTTTTAATTGATCTACCAGATGTATAGCTATGCATACATGCATTATACTATTACATTAATCTTATTTATCCACAGAGGGAGACAAAAAAACCAAGGCAGCCCAAATGCAAAGCACTGGATGACTCCAAAAATAGCGATGATTACAATTTGGCAGATAAAGTGCCCAATGATACATGTAACGATTCCATGACAAGAACTGAATCTGAGATTCATAATGAAGTAGATGCGACAGATAAGCCTGGCATTACATCCAGCGGCTCAAACAGTCCAGTTGTAACAGCTGTGACTCGGCTGGATGAAAAAATTGTAGAAAAGTGTGATTGTGATGGAGCCATGATTATAAATGACCTTGACAGACCCAGCGAGAAAACCAGAGCTCACAAGTGTGACAAGTCTTTTTGTAGTCTTAGCAATGTAAGAGGTGATAGTGATTCGTTGGCGGATTGTGTTCAGAACCACAGGAACAAAAATATTTTCTCAGACACTCCTGTGATACAGCCTGTTGTTGCCAGTTTAAACGGTGATTCATTTCAATGTACTGCTGATATATGTGAATCTAATGTGCAGTGTGTGACCTTTGATCTAGGTCAAGGTAAAATTTTAAATTCTGTGACTAATGGGCAAGGAGAACAAAATAGGACACTGCCTTTGAATAAAATAGAGGAGCATTTTGCCTTACAAAAAAGCAACTGTGATAAAAATATATTGAACATGGACTCTGGCACATTTTTCAGAGAAAATTCCAATCCTTTGACTGTAAATGGTAAATCAACTATTTCAATGGATAGTGTTTTGACTGATGCAAATGCCCATGCTTCTTACCTTTCCCATAAACTTTTGAGAGGCTCTTCTCTCGATCCTTCATCAGAGGGCACTTCATCCGTTTCCGCTATCCCTAATAAAGATTCGGTTTCTAAAATCTTATTTCAGGATTACACTAATTCTTCAATGTGTAAAACTATCCCACAAAATACAGCAGCAAATTTACCCAATTCAGACATCCTGTTCCCTGTAAATAACCATCTCAGTGGTACTAAAACCAATGAGATTTTAAAGAAGACATCACAAAATTCTGAAACATTGACACAAGACAAAACTGAGAATACCAGTGATGAACATTTGACAACATTCCTTGGAGCTGATGAGGTGAACTCAAAAGAAAACGCAGAAGCAACAAATGGACTTTTAGCCAACAACAGAGATTCATCAGGAAAAAATCAGCTTCTATCACGTAAGACTTAAAATAAACATTTCTACAGTTAAGATTGAGATATTTTCACTTATTACAAAATACAAAATGGAGCTGAAAATTTGTAATAACTTGTACAAGTGTAATGGTTTAACCTAGGTACAATTAAATAATTGTTTTAAGAAAGTCTTCTTAATGTTTTGTCATGTGCTGTATTCAAATATGCACATTAATGAATGCATTTCTAAATTTAAAATATCTACAAATTTTATTTTGAAAGCTGTCCAAAACCAGTTCTATGAAAGACAAATTTCAATTTGGGAAACTCTGGATAAGAATGGTGTCTACCCTAGGGACTTCCAGTCCATAAAGCTTAAAATAGATTCTGGATCCTACAGTTCAGTTGTGAGTTGTGTTTTTCTTCTCTTTACTTAGTGATTTGTTGCAGCTAACAGAGGCATTTCACTTTTTATACCCCTCTAATACGAAGCCATTCCTCTTACTTGCTGGAATTACATTATATGAATGATTTTTACTTTTAAAAAGTGTATCCCGAATTATATCAAAAGATGCACTAAGAATACAATTTTTGAAAGTATTAGCTTTGATATGAGTACCTTTTGACCAATCAATTAGTTTCCACCAGAAATATGAACTGAAAGTTTTGGGCACTTGATTCATATTCATTCATGAGTGATGCCCCTGCTTTTATTTCATACTTTTGATTTGACTAAGCTCCTGTTCCCAACAAGGCCTTCCAGGGTTCAATAAACTTGTTCATGTGCTGTCCCCAGGAGGAGTTTAGTGAAGACATTGTCCGTATCATCCAAGCTTTGCTGTTTGAGAACGAGCACTTTACCACAAGAAAGAAATATTCTAATTCTGTTAGATCGATATTTGTCAAGGTACAGTAGTTACTTAACCTATAAATTCATTTTTCAAGAAAGAGACAGGCTAAAGGAAAGAAACATTTTTAAAAACTAATGTGCAAATGAAATGTTCTTTTTCTTTTCTTTGCCAGCTTATGGAACGATCTTTTCCTTGGTTCAATGTTAATACTTGCAAACTTTGGGAACATAACAGAGGACTACCAGAGTAAGTGAAGAAGCGGTAGGATTGGATTAGAAACTGGAGTATATATTTATCCATAAAAGTGCTCTGATCTTTAGTTTATTTTAATTATTGTTTTTTTGGATATGCAAGTCACCTTCATTTCTTTTAAAAATGTTATTTACTCATAAAGAAGTTTGGTAAAGAACAACTGGATTGGGTTAAGTGTTAAGAATTATGAATGATGACGTTATGAATAAATATGCTTTAGCTAAATGACAGTTTGATGTCCTGCTCCAATTTTCTCCACAGGGGCATGCTGAAAGATGCAGTGTTGCCCCCATCCGCTGACCACACATATGCTCAGTGGCTTGAGAGGACAGACACTCCAATGTGTGACCAACCATCACCATTTAAGAAAATTAGCACTCCACAGAAACAAAGTGGTGGAGAAGGTGAGACAAGACAGAATATTTGCTTTAACAGTTGTGTTTTCATCCTACTCCTAGATCCTCATTTGATTACTTACTCACTGAACTCACTCATATATATATTTTTATATATATATTCATATGCAAGTTGACATTTAATTTTCCCCTGTTTCTTTATTACATCAGCAGTCACCAGCTTCCAAATGAGTAAATCAGTTGCAATCACCAGTGCAACACTGCAGTCAGAAGACACAAGAGCTTGCTTGCTGTGTTTAACTTTAGGAGATGATCTACCCAATGTGAGATGTTTAAAAATAACTGCTCAAACTTTTTGATTGTGTTGAACTATTTGATTACTTCCAATCTTTTCCTGTATTTAAATTTTGTTTGTTTCTGTTCTTGATAAAGTTTGAACATATTTAAACATCAGGCTGAAAGCTTCAGTCTTTTGAAAGTGCTGGAGCTCAAAATATTATTTTAGAATTAGGTTGAAAAGTTTTAATTTTTTTTTCTCCCAGAGTGCTGGACGTCTCCTGTACTGCGGGCAAGATGACTGGGTACATGTCAATTGTGCTTTGTGGTCTGCTGAAGTTTTTGAATCGTCTGATGGATCTCTGCAGAATGTGCCAGAAGCTGTTAGCCGAGGGAAAAAGCTGGTATGAAAGTCATTTATATGAGTGAAATGGAACAATTAGTTCTTTAAATGGTTTATGTGCTTAAGTATTATCCTGTATGGAACCTATCTATCAGCTTTTATCTTTATGACTGGATTTATTGATCTTTCAACAAAGTCGTCAACATATATCTATTATATATTAGATTACAGACAGTTGTCAAAATTTAATTTTTAAAAAATATTAAAAATTCAAGTATCAAATGAAACATCTTTTACAGCTTCTAATTCTGGAATTGAAAAGCTTGTTACTAACCCCCTTCTCTTTAAAACAGCGCTGTGACCATTGCCAGCAAGCAGGGGCCACCGTTGGCTGCTGTGAGGAAAACTGCCGGGCCAACTTTCACTTTATGTGCGCCAGAGCCGCTGATTGTGCATTCCAAGAGGACCAAACCATTTTCTGCAAACTTCATAAAGATTGTGTTGAAATGGAAGTAAGAGTTCTGGTTTGCTGCACATTGATAATGTCTAAAATATATATATATATATACAATTTTTAAAATATATGATCTGTAGTCAGAAAATATGTAAGATTGTCTTTGAATATATGCATCAACATTTTCTTATCCACTTAAAGCACATCAGATAAATTAGCATATCTTCCTGCACCTTATTACTTCACACTTTAGTAGTCAGTAGTTGTGTTGTTTTTTTTCTCCCCATTGTTTGTAGAGTAGGAAAAATTGATTTAACCAAGTTTAAGCCAATCAACGACAAGCTAATTTGATTGGCATTTATAAGTCTTCTGTGAGTTGTTCTTGAAAGATTTTGGGTTAAAACAAATTTCAGCTTATCCAAACATTCCATTCAGCAAAAAGCATATCTTTAACATTTGATGTAATTATTTAATTCTAAAAAAAGACACCACTAATTATTTTTTTTTAAAGGTAAAATCTGCTTTTTGTGATGGTTATGTTATGAATGTTTCATTTTGCAGCTTGTACCTGATGGTGGCTTTGAAGTCTCAAGGCGTGTTTGTGTTGACCTTAACAAAATCAGAGCAAAGTCTTCTTGGGGAAAGGCGGTTGACCCATCTACACTGAATGTTATCATTGGTACGTCCTATACCTTCTGCATTTATCAACCCTTACCTTTTTGTGCTACTTTTATACAGGTTATATTTCCTAACAAATAATGTGTTAAATAAGGGAATACTTTTCTACTTATTAATGAGATAATTGCGAGGAAGCACATCATCTCTAATGTTTGATGAAATATCTTCCTCAATGCAGGTTCTTGCACTGTTGAAAACTTGGGCGTCCTGAAGTCTTTCCTGTCTGACAGAGAAGATTGTCTCTATCCTGTGGATTTCTGGTAAATATAAGTGAAGACAAAATTAGGGGTCTACCGATATGCATTTTTGCTGATATTGCCGATACCCATATTACCGATATGAGTATATGTTTGGACAAAAACCAGCGGTCATATTTGATGACGTCATTCCTAAATTTATCACTCGTAATTATTTATCTATTATATTAAGGGACTACCGATATGCATTTTTGCAGATATTACCGTAAAATCTTTTCCGAAATGAGTGCCAATATTAGTATTTTATAGGACAAATACCAGCGGTCATATTTGATGACGTCATTCTTCAATTTATAACTCGTAATTATTTATGTTTCAATTAGGGGGTAACCGATATGCATTTTTGCCGATATTACCGATATTTTTTTCCCATCTGAGTGCCAATATGAGTATTTGTAATGACAAAAACCAGCGGTCTTATTTGATGACGTCATTCTTAAATTTATCACTCCTAATTATTTATATTTTATATTCCCCATATTCTACCGATATGCATTTGGCCGATATTACCGATATTTTTTCCCGATATGAGTGCCAATATGAATATTTGTTAGGACATAAAATAACAGCGGTCATATTTGATGACGTCATTCTTAAATTTAGCACTCGTAATTATTTATGTTTTATAATTTAGGGGTCTGCCGATATGCAGTTTTGCCGATATTACCGATTTTTGTTGTTGGCCGAAACGAAGTTTTTGATGTGTTTACAAGTTCCAATTCATGACCTATATAAGACTCATGACAAAACGAATCGTCCTTTATAAAAATGTACAAGCAAAATTAAAACTCCTTTTGAAACTTTAACTTTAACTCATAATTATTAATTCTAACCAATAGTTTAATGGCTTTTGCACACGGCCACCTTTTATGAATAAAACAATGAGAACAACGTATTTGTAATAGAGTGAAAATGAGGTTGAAGGATCAATGGTTGCCAATGACAACAAGTCTGCACACGGTACATTTTGTTATTCCATACGAAACGAAATGTTTTAGACATCTGCGATTCTGAGTGCATCTTTGCTATTATAGCATTTACGTCAACATATTGTTTACATGTTATCCATTTATTAGAGCAATTACGGTATACTTGGTATCTGCACTAGTTACACAGTATTTCATAGTATACGAAAATTGGCCGATACCTAAACAATATCATAGCACATGGCATACTGTATCGTGGCTGTACATATTAATACTAGGACTCTTTTGGCTATTTCAATACCGGTATCGGGGTCGATATATTAATTTTACTAATTTGTCGAGATATTGTAAATCTAAATGATAGGATTTTTTCGTTTTTTGTTTGTTTTAAAAAAAATAATAATTTTTTGACATAAAAAAATATCGATGACGTCAATATCGGGATCTTTACATGCTGCCGATATCCAGATATCGGTGCCGATATATCGGTAGACCCCTAGACAAAATAATAGTCTTCAGAATTCATTTATTTTTAAAGATAATGAGTTAAGGGGGGAGGGGTAGCCAACTTATGGTAAAATTGATAGTTGAGTTGTAAAAAATCGATTTTGCGATTTTAAGATATTTTTGTACTTGAACATCTTATGAACAAAATTGCATATCAAAAAATATAATTAAATGATGTATTAATTGTTTAATTTGACTTTGAATAACATATGTCAATCAAGAAAATAGATTTTATTTCCGAAAATGCTGCTTTTTGGCCCATAACAACGGGCTACTTGCTATACTGCTTTCCCGTCACATTAGGTATCGTTGGAAAGGCCATGGAATGGTTGTTCTAGCCGACCTATTTTCATCTATATATAGACTGCCAACAAAGCCAAGTGAAAATTTGAAATGGTTCACCGTTTCAAAATACTGTAATATCATTGGTAGCTATAAATACCATACTCAATGTTACTATATTTAGTACGGGGAAAACCGAGTCCCGGTGAACGTCGGACCACAATGCATCACGATTGTTTATACGAGACGCCATTTTCCCTCTATCTTTTTCTCACATTGCGATCAATCGATCTACAATTTTCAATACAAAATTATTCTTGATTTTAATTTTGCAATCAGATTATACTAAAACTTATAAGGTAAGCAATTATATATTTTTTTCTACTTTCACTGTCTCAATTCAATATAATTATAATATATTATTTTTTTAGTGAGGCCTAGTAGTAGTACTAGTAGTTAGTAGTAGTACTAGTAGTAGTAGACTACTAAGTAGTGGCATTATCACTTATTAGTATTAGTTACAGTAAATAGTGGAAAAATAAATAGTATCCATGCTGTATACAGTACAGTTATACTAGGGCTTAGAATTTAGAAAATCAATTATATTTTATAAAAATTATATGACTTATGCTTTTACTAGTTTTACTCAGCTCTATTAGTCTATTACAGACTGTAGTAATATTGCCTTTATGCTAGTTTTATGAGGAAATAATAGGAAAGAAATTATTACTGACCATTGCTTATAAAATAATTTGTGAATATTTTTTTTTCCCCATATGATGTTCAAATAAAAGAAGAATGCACAAATCATGTGGCTAGGACTAGGAACTGCGCTGCGGAGGCTTGTGACTACTGAATCTACTAAGTTTGTTACAACTTTGGGTATTCGGAACTCATTTGCAAAGCTGGAAGTTCTAACTCAGGTAAAAATATTTCTATTATTTAATTAGCATTTGTTGTCATTATTAAATTCATTTGAGATTTGTGTAAATCAGTAAAATATAGACTTGACTTGAATTTCTAATATATTTTTTAAAAACTAAATATTTGATTAACAAAATATGATATTGCACTTTTAAGGTATAATTGTTTTCTAATTTCCTAATTGTAATGTAATTTCATTGTTTTAATTTACAGATAATAATTAACTTGATTCAACAGTATTATAAGAAGGCTGCAGCCAGCAAGGTCAGCAGTCCCTCTGAACTGAGACAGAAAAGTATATTGCTACATTTTACCATGCATCTTCTACTGACGACGAGGAACCGAAAGATCACTCATGCCCTACTTTTAAATCACCAAATTGAAAGCAATACAGCAAAGAGAAGAAGGAAAACAATATTTACTTCAAGAATTTTAGCTGAACAGAAATATATTAGATTAGAGGGGGGTAACATTATGAAAGTGGTGAAAATTGATATTTTTTTTTAGGGGTAGGGGTTATAATGTATACATTTAAAAAATAAATAATGCTATTTTAGAATTATTTCTGTGTTTATTCTAACACTATTATGTTTAACTTTAATAAAAAATAAATTTGGATGTGCTTGAGGTATAAAATCAGAATAAAATTTTCATTTTAAACTTTCTTTTTGCGTTTTCTCAATTGTATATTTTTTAAAGAATCTGGATGCTAGAATCAAAATATTTTGTGAATGGCCTGATAGAATTGGCTAAAATTTATAGAACATGCTCATTACATATATATCTATACACTCTCAGAAGGATTTTTACACAGAATGCATTTTTAAAAAGTTATTGTGATTTTTAAAAATTCTAACGCAGAAAAATACTATTAATTTTTTTCTTACAACTTTAAAAATTCAAAATAAATTTTTTTTTCAAGATACTTAAATTTCCTTCTGACAGTGCATGCATTTTGATGATGGCAAGTAGCACAGAAATTATTGTTCACTTGCTACAGGTGGTTTTTTTAAAATTTTGATTCTACGAAAGCATATAAAAACGTCAAATTCTAACACATTTATTCAAATCAAAAGCAAAAAAAAATTTTTTTGATCAAATCTAACTTAATTTCATGTTTTAATAACTACTTCTAACAACTGATGAGGAAAAAATAAGATTTTATAAGGTATTTAACAATTTAGCATTTTGGCTACCCCTCCCCCCTTAAATTCTTGCTATTTTTATACATTTAAAACAAAATACAATTTTAGTTTAACAAAAAAAATAAAAAATTCACAATATTATAAAGTGTTATAAAATGATATGAACATAAGTTTTCTTGCTGCTGGTTATTAAATTTAATTTTTAATCTTCTAAAGCTCAACAAGGATTTACTGGAGTACCCAAGACACCAGAAGACGTTCTGTCTACACCTGTCGCATCGTGGAAGTAAAACCCATGGAGTTACCAGAGCTTCACATTCAAGACATGCGCATCATTCATGATGAGAGCCACCCTGAGTTTGTTCCCTTGGATAGCCTTGGACTTGAGAATCTGGGCATCCCCAACTTCAGGAAGAGACAAGGGAGTGTAACAGATGATGTCATTTTTATGGATTCAAGCTGTGCTGTGACAACATCCACTTTGACCTTCACCTCCTCAACATCCACCAAGACCACGCTAAGTGTTTTTTCCAAATCTACAACCTCTCCAGGAGAGGGAGGTGCGCATGGCAGGAACCAGGCTCTTTCCAAGGGCACACAGAGCACAAGTGTCAACAAATCTTCAGCCAAGCCCTTGGATCTGTCAGGGCTGTCTGCTAGCACCCTAGCCCTCCTCAACATCAAAGATCCTCTTCATTATGTGCCACCCGTGAAGTCGACGAAAAAGGACGCAGTCAAAAACAACTTACCAGTTATTGATGAAGAACTGGGACTTGTCAAAATAGCAGAGAGGCTAAACAGTGCAGCCTCCTGCATGCAAAGAACTAGTAAGTCTCCCCTGCATCTAAGCGCTCAGCACAGGTACGCAAGGAGCCACATAGACAGAAGCAAGTCTTTGTCTTCGTCGCCTGTGCATTTCAAGCATCAAGTCAGGCAAAGGTCAAACAGTGAAGAGAGATACCTCAGCCCCCTCTCCCCACTGGCTTCACCCAATGCAGTCGTTAGGGTGAACTTGGGGTCGTCGTCTCCAATACCACAGCCGAGGCAGGATTCAAGAGCCAGATCTGAGTCACCATTCACAATCATCAAGTCCTCAGAAATTCATGCCAGAATTATTCGGTCAGTCTCGCTTTCTCCCCAACATACTGTAAAAATACCTTTTGATTCAACCGTTAGAGGCAGCACTCCATCCAATGGAACATCTTCTTTAAGTCAAACTGAGAAACCAGCAGACAACAACGATTCCCAGTTTTTAGCTTCTGATCAGCCATTGCCGACAACAGAAGTCTCAGATGATGACAACGAAGAGCCAATTTTCACCAGCGCTGATCAAACAGGCGCCAATCAGATCAAGGACTTTGTGCGCCTTTCATCGCATAGACCGATGTCATCAACTCCAGAGAAGGGCCTGAATGGGCCGAGCATAGAGCAGAGCTTTCCATCCCATGGTTCAGAGGCAGGTTCCTCTGACACCCTGTCGGTGGAGAACATCCAATACATTCTAGAGAATGTCCCCAGTGAGGTCCTGGAAGGTGATGAAGTCAAAGTTGTTGTGCTGACAGACACAGAGGACCTCTCCGAAGAAGACCTGTTGAAGCTGACCATTTCTGCCATAGAAAATTCAGATGATGGACTGGTCAGAGATGAAGGTGTGTCCGAGTCGAATGTGGTCAAGGACGCCTGGGGCGGGGACCGTAAACTTTTGGGTAATGATGAACAAGGTGTTGGTGGATCTTCTAGTCACCCAGAGTCATCTAATCAGAACTGTAAAGGGGAAAAAACAACAGATGGTCAGCATGATGAAGGTATCACCAGCAACGATGACCACCGTAACAGCTCAGGTGACAACCAAGAGGTTTCAGGTGAAAATACTCAGAAGCAGATAGCCACAACTACTGGTTTAAGCCCAAGAAGTTCCTATGGGCGTGGTGGCACAGGAGACGGCGGCGGAGATGACGATGAAAGAAAACCTCGTGGGAGTGGCAGTAAAAAGGAGACATCTGAGTTCGATCTGGAAGAGACGGGATCTGAGAAAGAGGAAGAATCTCTGGAGACATCTGGCCTGCTGTCAGACACTCAAGACAGTGTTCACGGCAAGTGTCTCAGTGCTGGAGGAGTCAAAGAAGGTGATCTGTTGGATGAGACCCATGAAAAGAATTCCATGGGCCATCAAGTGCTTCCTTCAAAAAGCCCAGAGGAAGATGTAGATGACACCTCTAGGTGTGATAGACACCCTGAGACAGGGGACACCACCACAGCTAACGCCACTTCACTGCTAGACTTCACAGATATAGAGGAGCCCCGCTGTGAGAGCTCTTCTCTGTCCGTCTCAGGGGGGGACGATGACGATAAAATACTCTCCAGCAGCTCACAAGTCCAGATGGTTGAGTCCTTGAATGAAAACCTAACACTGTCTCATGATCATGAGGAGTCAGATGATGACATACAAATCATTGATCTCTCCGATACAGAAAGGTCTCAGAAGTATGAGCTGGCAGAAATCAAAACTTTGCATGGGGTAGATCAGTCGGCCGAGCCTAGGGATTTGACAAGAACAAATGAAGAAGCCATCAGTATGATGACTCCAGATCAAGATTCGGTGCCTCAAACAAGCAGAAACAATAACAACAGCACGGGAGATTCTGCATGTTGTTATAGAGAGGCTGGAAATGGGGAGTCGAGCTCACAACGATGTAAAGATGAGGTGGACCAGAAACAGGCGGATCTTGGATCGGCAGATTCAGCTAGTCCCAACACTGATCTCATGACCAAATCCAAGAGTACAGGCAAGGTGAGTCATCATGACACAAGTGATGAGGAAAGTGATTACCTTCTCCTTGACGACTTCAGTTTCAGTGAGACCAACGATGACGATGATGAAACTGGCCAAGGGGATAAACCCCCAGGTCAGAAATCTGGCTCCAGAACTGGACAAGGCGGAGGTCTCATCAGATCTGATTCAAGCACTGTTGTTGCAAACTATAAAGGTCACAAAAAATTTGAACAGTTGAATATTACAGTTACAGAAAAAGGAGAGAAGGTTAATAACAAAGTACCTGAATGTGATCTGAAAGAAAGAAATAACAAAAATACTTCCTTGTTAGATGAACAGGCAGGGGTAGAAGATCAAGTCTCAAAACTGCATTCCAACGAAGACCACTTTAAAGAGACAGGCCTGTCAGAGCTCCCGGCAAAACAGTTTTCTGATACTGCGTGTCATGGTGTTGTTAGCACTGAGACAAAGAATGGGGCACAAGCCTCGCCACTGGCATCACCTTCTGCTAATTTAAAGAAACTTGTGGTCAGGGTGAAGCCGCTGACGGATGATGAACTAAGAACTTTTCTGCCGCACACGGCCTCGCCAGGTCAAACTGAGGCGGGTGATGTGAAAAGTTTTGATGAGGCCAAGATTGTTGATGAAAGGACTCACAGCATTGTTTGTGATGATGCTGGAAACAATACCTGTAGTGATGAAAGGTACGGACCGCAGCCCGGAGGTTATTTTGATGAGGCTGAGCAGGAAGGAAGTTCAGAGGTCAGGGTGGAAAAGTGCTTTAAAAACCGCCAGGTTAGAGCATCGACAAGGAGGAGGGAACAGTCAAAAAGTGATGGGCAGCACAGTGCCGGGAGTGTAGATAAGTCCAGGGTTACATCTTTTAAAAGGAGTGGAGGTTCTAAACGCTTGAAAGATGAGAACCTCAACAAGGAAAGCTACGAAAAGGAAGGACTTGTTGAAAAAGTTGAGACCAAATCATTGATGAGTGAAAATGATGAAAGTGTTGTGCAAAATGAGGTTCAAGATGAAGAATCCCTTGATGTGAGTAAACAGTTCGATTCAGAGGATATTAAACCTGTTCATAACTCTGAGTGTGAAAGACTCTCTACATTTAAGCCAGAAGCTCAGAAGGTTGATGATGGCGGTGATGATGTGATTGAGTTGGATTCAGATGAAGCTGATAAAGAGCCAGTCAAAACAAGTCACAGTGCTGGGGGATTCACGTTGTTACCTGAGATGAGGGACAGGATGAAAACAAGCAGATTTTCATGCAAGGATTTCTCTGCAAATGAACACCTGCATGAAAAGATTATTGAGAAAATAAAAGCTGAAAGCTTGGCAAGGAGCAGCCCAGGAGAGGAAGGTCCATTCAAGTGTCCAACTTGTAAGAGAATGTACAGGACACGGGAAAGGTTTGAATCCCATGTTCGTGATTGCGATTTTGAAGTGAGCACCAGTGACGAGGACGAGAAACCCACCATTAAAGAACTGCGATCATCCGAGAGGTTCCGGGCAAGGAATGCTGGAAAATACGACCATTCTTCAGTTGTGGACAGGTCAGACAAGTCTTTCTCCTCCGCATCGGCACCTGCATCACCACCCTTGAACGTGCCCTTAAGTATCATTATCACTGACGAGTACAAAGATGAAAAGCTTTCACCGTCAAGCAGAGACCTGTCTGACGACTGCTCAAGTGTCCAGAGTCAAGATTCTCGGAGGTCATCTCTCAGGAAAAGCACCGTCACGCAGAGAAACGCCGCGCCGGCCCACCTCGCCAAGGTGAGGCGAAGGGACTCAAAGTCTACACTCTCCCCTGATGAGTCCACCTGCTCCTCTTTGCTTTCACCCAAATGCTACACCCGGCATGCAGAAGAAAAACCCTCACCTAAAGAAACCATGCTTGAAGCAGTTGGTCTAGTGAGCAGAAGGTCTCTTGAGCTGTCCCCTCATTCAGACATTGACCCTGTCGGTCAGATGAGGCTCCAGCCCCGTATTTCTCCCCCGCTCATGGAAGAAGCACCGAGAAGGGAAAAGAGAAGCCCGGCTCAGGCAGGCGGGAACATGAGGCCAAGTATCATGGCCGGTGGTCTCCCCAAGCAAGGCTCATCCAAACAGAAAAGCATAGCCATCACCTACGACCCAGTGGTCCTGCAAGAGGTGAGGGTGACTTCCTCTAAACCAAAACGTCCACGCTTGAAACGAATCTGGTGGGTGGAAACTTCAGAACCTCCCCCTGGGGAGGATAACGAAGAAGATATCGGAGAGTACAAAGATGAGAATGAAGAGAGCGGAGATGAGGAAGGAGGAGGGGTTGCCCGCAGAACAAGGCAGAGGGTGTCGTCAGAACACAGGTCCACTGAGAGGAGAAGATCCCCCAAGTCCAGCTGTTCTTCACATCAGCAGAACTCACAAGAAGATGACACGGATCGCACTCATAACACCAAAGGCGATCTGAAAGAACTGTCACCTCAAATAAAAGAGATATCTCAAGAAAATGAACCAGCTCCCATAAAAATCAATGAAAAAGTTCACAAGCCTCAAGCAGGAGGACAGAATGAAGACAGAGAAACAGAAGCTTCCACACTATCAGATAATCAGCCTGCAGTAGAAGTGAGAGCAACCAGATCAAGAACCAAACTGGCATCTCCTCAAATGGTAGGTGAGAGTTCAAGGGCAGAGGAAAAATCTCCTAAATCTTCAGAATCTTCAAAGTCAAGGAGGAGCAAAAGTCATCCAGCTATAAATGAGAGCGTTCAAAGTATTTCTGTTAATGATATTAAGCTCAAGCAAGACCTGGACAGTGACTCTCTATTGGGAAGGTCTGCCGTCAAGGAAACTATTGCAGTCCCTGAAAACAAACCCCAAGATATCGTTGAGCCATCAGAGCTTGAAATGGAATCAGATGAAAAAATGAAATCAGATCAAAAAATGAAATCAGATGAAAAACTGAAATCAGATCAAAAAATGAAATCAGATGAAAAACTGAAATCAGATGAAAAACTGAAATCAGATGAAAAACTGAAATCAGATGAAAAAATCCCTGATAGTGAGTTGGTTTGTGAAGAAGAGACTCCCGTGGTCGAGTCAGGTGACAGAGTCAGCAATAAACATGAGGCCGCTGATCACGAAGATGACATTCAGGAGGGTCTCTGTCTTGATGATTCCTTGACATCACGTGTGAGGAGAAGTCAGAGGCCGTCCAGCAAAACGGCCAAGCTGAGTGAGTACCTGGCTGAGCTCAAGTCCTCCCAGAATCCACCAGAAGCATCACCTGTGCCAGAGAAACGTGGCCGCGGGCGTGGTCGTCCCATGATCTATCCAGAAAAAGAGAGGCCGAATCCCCCTGAAGTCAAGAGAGGAAGAGGCCGCCCCCCACTGCTAAATAAGCCACTTCCTTCTCAACAAAATCCTGATGGTTCCGGAATCCCACGGCGACCCGGTCGACCCCCACGCACAAGTCAGGCACTTTCTGGCGCTGATTATGCTGGTGGTCATGTAGAGGCAGGAGCTGAAATACAGGAGGGTAAAAATGAGAAAGCACAAGTGGAGATCGAATCAGAGGATAAGACCGTTGTCAATGAGGTCGCTGGTAACCAGGGGACTCGTACCTCTAGCACTTCCAAAAACATTTGTAGTACCCATGAAGATGCCCCAGCTGCTAAGGAAAGTAGCACTGAAAATATCTCAAGTCCTGTGGTTGATACCAGTAAGGTGAATGAACTTAATGGAGAGAGGGTTCCCCCTCCATCCCAAGATTACATTGATTTAACCAATGTTGAGGATGAGAGCAGTGAGGCGGTTTATCCCAACCAGTCAGAGCTTTCTTGCAACCAGTCAAAACTCTCTGGGGGTGAAAGCAGATCGGAATCCCAGGGTGGGCCCAGCGCAACCAGCACGATTCCTGCAGATTCAGAAAACAAGGGTGAAGGCCCTGGTGCGACATCATATGCTGGAACCAGCAGTAACATCACCGTTAAAGATGATGATGCTGGCGATGCCCCCCCAGTGCTGCAGACCCTGAGCGATGCCTTAAAAACAAGACAGAAACTGAGAATCATCATCAGGTCTCCCAATGTGGTCGCAGCCCAGAAAATTGGAGAGCTCATCAAGAAGACTGCCATGGGTGCAAACTCTAAGCCGTCTGATATTATTGTGACCACAACCGACTCCAGCAAAACAGAGCAGAAAGCTGTAGAATCTCACAGCTCTGAGAGAGCTGAAAAGCAAGACCTGGATGAAACGGATGGCATAAAATCTAAGACCACCCTGCCTAGGGCAGGTGCCCTGGAGGCAGCGTCCGATCGCCAGGACAGTGATGATGGTACGCCGTTTGTTTCAAGGTCAGTCAGTCCAGATTCTATGTCAGCAGCTTATGACATCCAGAGTGACGACTTCAGCTCTGAGACATCCAATGATGTTGACGATTATCCACCAAGTTCAGTGGACCCAGACAGCAGTGAGTGCAATGTCAATGTCAACAACATGCCTTTACCGAGAGCAACACCCCCCGAGAAACCAACCGTCGATGATAACGATGATGATGATGATGTCGTCATTGTTAAAGCAGTGGGGCTCCAACCCCCTGAGCGAAGTATGGCCATGAATCCTCCAGCGGCTACATCGTCATCAAACCAACCCATGCCAATGATGGTTGGCTCATCATCACCATCATTCCCCAGGCCCATTTCTACCCTCCTGAAGTATATTCCTTCAACAACTGTGTCGTCTCTTCGCAGTTTCCTGGCATCATCAGTTCAGTCCTCAAACATGAGAAGCAATCAGTTTTCTCAGCAAATTAATATGAGTCCAACAGGACAAAGTGTTAGTTCCTTTGTTGGTATCCAGCAAAACCAGGCGTCTCCGTCCAGGACACCAACACAAGTCATGCTTTCTGAGGTTTCACCTGGCCATTACATCATCCAGCAGAATCCCAATCCAAGGACTGAGTTGCTGCAGGCACAGGAACTTGCTCATTCAGGTCTCTTGATACAAAGTGCCTCCAGCCAATCGGGAATGATATTACAAAATACCAACCAACCAGGGCTCCTCTTTCAAAACAGCAACCAGTCAGGCATTTCTTTACAAGCTAGCAACCAATCAAACGTATTGTTTGGTCACAATAACCCATCAGGACTGGTCCTGCAGCAAAGCAATACTCCACTCTTACAGGGGACAGGCCAGGGAGGTCTCTCCTTTATATCCCTGAGCCCCAGCAATGCCCTGGCACAAACAATCATATCCCCACTTCAGCCGCTACAGTCGCACGTAAGCCCTCCGTCAATCCTCCAGCCCGGCCTGGGGCTGGCTCCGCTGATGCAGGCAGCCACCCTAGCATCCAACCAGCCCATGCTTCTAGGTCAGTCCTTCCTCGCTCAGACTGGCATGTTCCTGCCCCAGCTGGCCACCCAGCCCATGGTGTCACGTCAGAGCGGCATGGAGATTGGTGTCAGGCAGGTCCAGCACAAGCCGCCGCCTCGGGGGTCCTCCGTGGTGATAGACCCTCACGCCCATATGCTGTCTGCCACCTTGAACTCCTCCATCCTGAAAGCTAGCCAGCTTGGCATCTCCACACAGAACCAAGTACAGATGCTGTCAGCCAGCAGGTTCAGCACCCCTTCAACCAATCAGATGACACTGCCCTCCACCACAAACATTCATGTTCCCCAGATGCAGTGCAGCACAGCGCAAGCGGTCAGCCAGTCTTACACCCTGCACTCGCAGGCGACGGGGTCATCGACTTCTAATCTATCCTTTACCAAATCAACAGCTGTGCCTCCAAAGATGATGTCCTCCAACACTGTCCTAGCCAAGGTGGACGGAGCTCCCACTCAGGTCAACTACATGGGGTCATTTGATTTGAACTCTTCCAGCTTGAAAACGACCATTCACGGCCAGCAACTGAACAAGCATGCTTCTGATAAAATAATGGACCTTGTTCAAAGGGCCCTCAACAACAAAGGGCAAGAACAGATTCCAGGGGTGGAGGTCAAGTCTGCTTTCACAGACACCCCACAGGGCCCCAAAAAAGTTTTGAAGGTTTTTATCAATGAGGACATTTTACCCGGTCAGAGCACGTCAGGTCCTTTCAGCCACTCACTGCCCACACAAACAATGGCGCCTTCGACCACGTCATCAGTGGTGGCATCTTTGCTGTCCACAGCTCCTCTCTACACAAGCAGCCTCTCACAATCAGGCTCGGAGGCCAACTGGACCAAGATTTTACCCAGCTCATCACAGGCACCTGTTGGCCAGCAGCCACACCACACCCATTCCCAAGAAGGGGCAAGTTTGTGGTCGGGGGCAAACACTGGCTACATTTCAGTACCCATCGGTCAAGGTTTATCAGGCAGCAAGCAGCATGGCAGTATAAAACCCATTACTTCTGCACCATTCAGAAGGGCTCTGAAACCTGCCATCTATTCCCACACTCTGAAAAGACCATTTTCCCAAATGTCAGCACAGACTACACAAGATGGGCCGGCAGTTAAAAAACCCATTTTCGGTAAGACATTAAATGATGATGGCATTGTGACTGGCTCTTTCCAGCAAATTGTGGGTAGGAACCTCCTGGCAGAGACCCCAACCTCCAGCTCAGAAACACCAAAAGTGTCAAACAATGCACAGGAGAATTTGGAGACACCACAGGTTAAATCGCCTCCAGATAGTTCTGGTGGCAATACAGGTCAGTCCGCCACATTCCAGTCCACAGAGGGGCAGCACCAGCCCCATCACATAGCACAGCAGCAAATACACCTGCAGCAGTCGCCCCACAAGAGAGCCAGTTTCCCTCTCATATCCCCCATTAAAAGACCTGTAGCAGCCACGCACCCTGTCAATGCCATTAAAGAGAGAGCAAGGAAGCAGATTTTAAAGAAATCATTGATGAAAAAAGAAGCGTTTTCTCCAATCAGTGGACAAGGCTTCAAGCCACCTGAAGTAGTCCAGAGGAGTAAGGCTGTGGGTTCAAGAAGATTAAAAACAGGTTAGTGAATTTGATATTTTAAAAAAAAATTGGTAACAGTGTTGTGTTAAATAATTTTTTTTTAAATTGTGCCATCTAACTTGATCCATTAAACTTATATTTGCATAGGGTGCATTGATAGCAAGGTAATTTTTATTAGCTCCTCTAAAAAGAGGAATGGTTGTCTATTTGACCAATAATACAAGCCTCTAGATTCTTATATTTATATTTTTCTAATTTGTAAAATAAAGTCTTCCAGGTGGTGCTTACTGGGTAATGTCCGTTTATAGAAAAATTGTTAGTGGAAGCTATTAAGCTTGTGCTCTTGGGATGTATAAGTGGTCCATGTCTCGCTCATACTCATTTGTCAGTTTGGAGATGCTCTCCTTACCCAAACTCAACCTATAAAGTTGACAGCAACTATAAACATTTGTCACAACTCTTTCAGTCAATTGATTGGATAAAGTAAAATAATACATGCGGATGTCCCAAACAGAGCTCCAAAGTGATAAGGAAAGTAACAAGGGCTGTCAACTGTTAGGAGCAGCTTTTCTTAGAGGAAGGGAAAAAGGCTCTGCTGTAAACATTTGGGCTATATTTAGTAGAATCAGAGAAAAGTTTGAAAAAGGGGCAGGAAGAAGTTACCGTAACATGCATAGATGAAGAGGCAGAATTCAATTCCTTTACGTCCCATTAAACCCACCACTTGCCCTCCAAATTAGCCAAGAAATAACCATCTAAATACGCATTTAAATACTGTTATATATACACACACAGGCTTAAATAACTTATTTATGTATTTATTGTTAAAGGGTATTAAAGGGCATATTTGTGTTCAAGAACAAATCCTCAAGTTTTAGTTTTATTATTATGGGAAATACTATATAGTGTTTTGTGTGAAAATCTCATTTTTTGAAAAACATAAGCCCTATCGTTAACCAGGGAATCTTTTTAAGGCACTCATAGACTTCCAACCTCAGGAGCATTTAAAATGGTCATTATCAATTTTTGATAGATGAATTACCAAATTCATAATACCGTGCATTGTGAATGAACACCAGCGCAATAGAAATGGACATTTTTATTACTATTAGTATATTATTTTAAACATTAATATGTGGATTATGTAAATTTAAAACCTAATTAAAAATATATATATTATCACATATGTTATATGAACTTAAGGAACTTTGTGTTAATGCAATTCCTTAGCCTTATTAAAAAGTAAATATTTTTACTCTCTCATGGTTTGCTTATTTAAAATAATGTACATAAAAATAATGTTGCACTTCAGCTTAGGTTGTTTATGAATTTGTGACCACAAACTGTATTCTCCCTCCCAAAAAACAGTCAGTCATCATCCGCTGATCCACCACAAGAAAGGAAATGTTACCCTGCCTCAGCCCACGCTAGAAGAAGAAGTTGTGGCCACCCCACTTGACTTAGGCAAGGATCATCCTCACGGACCTGGTGGGAAAGCTGCCAAGGAGAAAAATGTGAGCAGATTGAAGTTTGAGATCAGCAGTGATGATGGGTTTTCTTGTCAAGGAGATACAGTTGAAGGTGAGCAGAGTATCTTTCTTTTTTTTGCCTCTCATTTGATTAGAATTCTACCATTTCAGGTTATCCTGCTCTAATAAATTTGTATTTTTATTTTTCTTTCTTTTATCTTTACATAATTATTAAATCCTTTATATTAACTCGTAGCGTCTGGTTGCCGAAAAAACTTTGAATCGATTTTTAACCCACTTCCCCGTATGCTAGCGAGCTGAAATTTTGCAGGCAGACTTGTGGCGATGATAAAAATGATCTTTCAAAATTTCACATCGATCAAATGTACGGTGATAAAATTAATGAATTTTTAGATTATCTCTATGTAGCATGTAAATGTTTATGCTCGTCTGTTGCGCGGTGCGTATTTTATTGAACATACTTTTAGTTATGTCTCATATATAAAAGATTTATAGTAAAAAACTTTTTTTTTAAACGTTTTTTTCCCCCTTGATATTGAATGTCTTAGATAATTTAAATATAATTTTAATACTTATGTAAGTGTAAGTTATTTGTACTGACGAAGACAATAGTCGAAATGTAAACTTTTGTATTAATTAATTAATAAAGCTTTCATTAATTGTTTTTGATTTTTTGTGTTTTTTGTATTTTATTTAAAATCTTCATCGCAGTACTATTCTATATGACATATTAATGCTCTATTAAATAGCATTTAGTATAAAAAATAATTATAATGTCCTTATAAATTTTACTGACCAGTTTTTAGACAATTAATAAAATTGAACCATCTTTTGAATTTTACGTACCTTTATAACGCCGTTTCTGGTTTTATGATTTTATATTTAGTCTTTAAACCAACTGCAAGAAATCCCTGTAACAAAAACCTTCTTTCTTTAGATGCTTGGAACCAGGTCCTGGAGAAAGTGCAGGATGTCAGAGCTGCATCAAGGATGAAGCAACTCTCATATGCTGGGATATCTGGCCGCAGTATGTTTGGGGTTGATCATGATGCTGTTGTCTACCTTATTGAACAACTGTATGGGGCTGTGCACTGTCACAGGAACTACAAGTTCAAATTCCATAAATATGACTTGGATCAAGCAGATGCTGTAAGTTTTTGTGTCAGATAAGCGCATTATTTGATAAAAATAATTTTAAAAAAAAATTAGCTACTAACATGTACTGTAAACAAAATGGTTCTCTATAGATGGCTGTCCAATGTTTAAAAAAAATTCTGTGTTAACAAGGGTTCATGAAAACGTTTATTTTATTAAACCATAAACCAATATTATGTGATGAGTTAAAGAAAATGTCCCAGAAGTTAGAAACCAGGAAGTAGAGATGTTTAAAGTTAATTAACCTTTTCTTAAACAAAAACTTGAAAACTTTTTTTAAGGCCATGATTAATTGAGTACCTCAATAAGTTTGATTTAAATTTGAAGAAGCATTTTGATCTGAATGACGAAAAAATCAGGAGTAGATGAGTTAAGATCAGTTTTACAGAATAAATGCAATTGTAAAATTTTCCTTACATTTCATCCTTGATATTGGGTGATTTGAAAAGAATATCATTAGTTTATTTGTATCGTGAAAAGAAACAAAAAAACATTTTGAATTTTTTTTGTTGCAAAAGCTTAATCTTATTTGAAGAAATGTAAGTCATTCTTCATATTCAAGTTTAAAGAAGAAGAGCATTAAAAAAAATCCCCCCACTGCATCATCGGTAAAGAAAAATATTTTTTAAAGTATTAAGACTAGACATAATTGGATCTCTTTACAGGAGGTAACACTGAATCCAAGTGGTGCTGCTCGATCAGAGACATTTGGTAGTCGAAAGCCATTTGACATGTTTAACTTCCTCAAGTCTGTGTACAGAACTAAGCCTGGAGATGATGAGAGGGAGAAGGAGGAGGAAATGGCATTGAAATCATCCAGGTGAGCTATCTGCATATCAAATGAGAAAAATATAATTTCTTTAGAACTAAATCCCGAAAATCAGTACCCTTACATGATAGGTGAAAGCACCATAGTGAACTGTTATAATATAAAAATGTATTTTAGTTTACTTTGATCGTATGAAGTAGTTTTGCAATGGTCGCCACTACTTAGATAATCACTTTCTTTAGATTTGTTACTGATTGCATTGACCCCTAAAAAAATAATGAATTCCCACAACTTTAAATTTTAGACGAGCCACAAGTTTGAGCCTGCCAATGGCCATGAGGTTCCGCAAACTGAAAACTTTTGCCAAAGAAGCTGTGGATGTATATAGATCAAAGATTCATGGTAGAGGTCTTTTCTGCAAGAGAAATATTGATGCTGGGGAAATGGTCATTGAGTATGCAGGGGAGGTCATCAGGGCATCTCTCACAGACAAGAGGGAAAAATACTACGAGAGCAGAGTACGTTTTTAAAATTTCCATTAAAGGTTCTTCACCTTTAAATATCTTATCAATATCTTTCCTTAATTTCTGGTATTTTGTTATCTTGTCCAATGCTGTCCTATCCCACTCTTTTAAGCAGATCCTTGTTCTCTTTTTTTCTACAAGAATGCCGTGTTTTAGGGTCTTCTAGGTCGTATTGATCCTGAGAGTTTCATACAAATTCCTGTCTAGTTACACTTGACCTGTCTCTTTTTATGGTTTGAAGTATTCATCATCTAGCATTTTTAAATTTGTGTAACACTGGAATTTGCGATGTAGTCATTTCACCATTAGGATTCTTAAAGTTACTGCCCTTTAATTCAATTATGAAAAATACACCGACAAAATGGCCCCGACAAATGGGCTCCGACATAACGGCCCGGGTCAAAACGACCCTGGACTAGTAGATAGACTAATAGTCAAAAATACAATCAAATATTATATTAGTATTTTTACCCACCGATTCAGTGTCAGGTTTAGTTCACAGAAACAATAATAATGACATCACAAGCAAGAATTTAATAGCCTTTACTCGATATGTACCGAGTCACCATTGTTTGTTGAGAAGAAATACTATAAGAACATCACAAGAAATAATTTTACAATTTGACCACCTTTTTTTGAGGATGAAAAAGTTGACAAAAGCTTAAAATGCAAAAAAAATGGAAATTTTTTGTTAAACAATGTAAACAATTTGTCTGGGGCCGTTTTGTCGGGTCACGAAAATAATATGTAGATTTCAACCATTTTATTTGGGGACATTGTCTCTTTCTTTCTCTGGTTTGTATAATTGTCCTCAATGAAATGAAACCAGCACAAAGCGATTTTAAATATTTTTTAAAGGTGTATTTATTAAGTAGTTGTAATCAATTTGTGTTAGATTTATTTATTATTGCTATCTTTGGAAAGCTTGTATTACAAATTGGTAAATATTTTTTGCACCATGAAATGTTCATTGTCTTCAGGGCATTGGCTGCTACATGTTCCGTATTGATGATGATGAAGTTGTTGATGCTACAATGCATGGCAGTGCTGCTAGATTCATCAACCATTCTTGTGAGGTGGGTGTTTAATTAAAATATTTACATGGTGATGCTATTATGATTTTGTAGGGGCTTTTGATTCACTCCTTAATTTTTGTGTGTGCTAATTTATTTCAATTTTTTTTAATTTAAAAAACATGCTTTTAGTTCAAATTTTTAATCTAGTTAAAAGGTACCTTAAAGAAACAATTTCTTTTACTCCTCAGCCAAACTGTTTCTCCAAAGTCATTCTGGTAGATGGGAAGAAACACATTGTAATATTTGCTATGAGGCCGTAAGTAGTCTTTTCCTTATTTTTCTTTGTTAATATATAGTCTTTAAACATTTTCACTTACTAATTACCCATATAACCCTACATCATCTGATTTAAAGCTACTGCAATAGAGGGAAGTATGGAAGCTGAAATCCCTCACTTTTAAGTGATTAACTTTCATCTATTCTTTTTCAGTTCATATCAGTTTTGGATTCTGCTACCATCTAAGTTAAATCCCAATGTGTTCTCTAGTAATAAAATACTCATTGATAAGCATTGATATTTTTATTCAATAGGATCAAGCGTGGTGAAGAACTGACATATGATTACAAGTTTCCCATTGAAGAAGTCAAAATACCCTGCTCCTGTGGGTCAAAACGCTGTAGGAAATACCTCAACTGATTTAAACACAAAGAATTAACGGCAGTGCAATCTTTTTCAAAACATGTTCCTAAGCTTCAAAACAGTATCCCGAATGCAAAATATGGCAAAAGTGTAATGGACAGCCAGGAAACTAAGGAATCTTATGTGACAGAAAAATCCTAAGGAATTCTATTGCCAAAACCAATATAAAAATTGTAACCTAATATTGTTAATATCATGAATTGATCCATGCAAGTAAAAAAAGAAAATCATATATGCAAAAAACTGGACAAATCATTACTACCTTGTTGATGTTATTGTGGTACCATTGACTTCATTAGAGAGACTACCTTATGTTATTAATTGACAGCTTGCCACATGTACTAGACACTCAAGGTGGGGGGGCAGTGTTTCTATGCTAAAAAATAATGGGATATATAGGGCAGGGGAATTGATTTAGACTTGAAACTAATGCCTTGACCATTCAGTTGGGAATGATTAAACCACACTCTTTCAAAATTCCATTGTGAGACGAACTTGTGTTTTCCTGTTATGAAGTGCTTTTGTTGATGTAAATATATATATAAAGAATATTACTGGAAAGCAGTTTATCTAAGAACAATTGATTTTAATTTGAACATTAATAATGTAACTATGCATCTTTTACCTGATAACTGGGGTGTGGGGGAGGGGGGGCATGCTGGTAGTAATTTAACATTTGAGTAACAAATAAACTTTTAATGTTTTAATTTATGTGTGTGTTACATTCTATATCTTTGAAGACTATTCATATATAATTATGTACAAACAGGATTTATGTGCAGAGTTGATTTATGCATTAACATTTTGGTATTTTTACTATGAAGGTTGATTTTCATTTAGACTCTTAGATAGTAACAGTACAGTTTAATAAGTCTCAGAATTTAACTTTTAAAAAAGAAATCCCTTAAAAAGTTAAAATAACCAGGCTCATTGCATTTTAGATCAAAAAGTAGTTGCTGCGATGCTTGTTAAAGTGAAGTGAAATTTTTTTCCCCCTGTAGTTCAAAAAGATCGCTTTGTTTCTGTAAAGGGGATACTAAATAATTATGTTTGTAAATGTATTTTGTGTAACAAAATTATCACAATTTACCATCATGTGTTCTGATATATAAAAAAAAGAGAGAAACCCAACTTGTTATATTTTAATGTAAAGTATTCTTATTCCTTTTTTTTTATAAGGTCATTTATTATAATGTCATACCTTGTGGCTCCAATGCTCTTTGTTTTACAAGTATTAAAAACCTGTGAAGTTTTACACAAAGGTCTCCATTTTTGTGGAAATCTTGCATCTTTTACAATTTATTGGGACACTAATATATAAGTTGGCATTACATGTAGCTTTATTTCTGCACTTAATCATCTTCTGTTTGTAAAAAAAACAAAACAATCACCTTTGCTCACCTGCATTTAAAATGAGTTGTTCATATTGTAAATTGTCTATACTATAAATATGCGTGTGGGTGTGTGTGCATGTGTCTGATTTATGGCATTCAACTGTAAATATATAAATGTGAATATGTTAAACAAAAAATGTGAAGGAAAGCAAGGTGTGTTCAAAACTTTCAATTTATTTGTAAGTCTATGAATTAGTGTCCATGCAAGGATATACCTTCTGATTTAGTTTGAAATTAAGAAAATGCTAGTGATTTTTTCATAACTTCATTATTGATTTAAATTAAAAAAATGTTGCAAATTTTTTATAACCTGAGTTATTTAAATTATTTTGAGAAGCACTGATTTCATTGAACAATATCCACATATATTTAAAAAACATGAATATGTTTTTAATGTGAATATTTATAAAATTTCTATTTTTCAAAGTTTTATTAGTCACAAAACAAATAATGAACATAAACTTCTTTTTAATAACATTTTGCTTCTAGGGAGAGTTTGTTATATTTTTATAAATTACAGAATAACAAAAAATGCATGTGTCATTTCAATACTTTTTATTACCAAATAAAATCATACATCATTCTGAACAAAAGCAATGCATGAGCTGATTTGGAGTCATGTAGTTAGCACATTATGTGCATAAATGATCTTATCTGTTACAGACGCTCCTTCGATACAGAAGATTATTGCGTCCTATGCTTATCCATGGTTTGTGTCTAGTCCTACATTCTTATTAGAGTTTTATATATAATATACACAAGCGCAATAGGATTTTTAACAAAAGTGTAAGAGGATTCCAACAGATTGGAACCACCAATCATATTCTTATTACATGTAGTAGGTTTGGTAGATCCCCTTTAAATCTAATTGGTCTTGATATCTCATATTGTCAGAAGTAGGTTGGGAGATAAAATAAATATAGGAATATAAAAGAAGTATATGAGTCTTAAATTTTTTAATATTATAAATATATATTATATATATATATATAAACACATTCAAGGAGGCCAATGTAAGGTCACGTTGGTAAGAACAATAGCTTAGTAGTAGTAATAGCTTATAATAGTTATAAATACACTTATTAGCATATTCTAGAGGGGTGTCTGCATCCCTTCAAATTTAAACTTAGTTAGCATATTTTCGAGTGTATGCTGAAACAAGTCTCAAGTTTGAGTTACGAATTGCCAATTGTTCATTAGGTTTTTCAGGTGTAAAGTTTTAATAGTAAATATAGATTTTAACAGGATTTTAACCTGGTGTAAACTAGATTAAATCTTGATATGCTTAAGGGATGAGTTGTACGCTCAAGTTCCTCACTTCAATAAGGATATAAGTACATTTTTTGGTAATTCTAAACTAACATGTTGAAATCATAATTATGCAACACTATATAGTAATAAATGTGCCTAAGTAAATACAGACATTTGAGCCTAAATACAGACATTTGACCCAAGGTGATGATTCAATAACTTGAAACTTAAAGATTTTAATTTTGTAAAATATTGCACACAAAAATGTGTTTTGGAGTTTGAGCTTAATTATCTATACCTAAGTTGTATAAACAATATAAAATACCGCTGGCAGCTTATAGTGAAGTTTTGTCAGTGAAACATATGTTCCCTTACTGTTCCAATCTTTTTAAGACTTAATATCTTAACCATTACAGACGCTCCTATACAGAAGACTATTGCATCTTAATAAATATCATTAAACTATTGCTAATCATTTTGTTTACATTGTTAAGTTTCTTTTACATTTTCACATTCCATTTGTTCAGAATCAGTAAACTGCTCAACTTAGTTTGCAGCATACCAACACTTCAAATCTGAAGTTTAGGGGAAGCTACTCTAATCTCTTCCCCTGGTGGTGAGTCGCACTGAAGAGTTAAGTACTTGGTTACATCTAAGTTGATGCCAGTTAGGCTTGCCAAGTGTTTAATCTTCTGAGCGTCTTCTGCTTTTCTTTGCTCTGTATGTACAAGTATGTGCTTAAATTAATTTGTGAAAAAAACTTAAGGAATCGTTTTAGTTAACATTAATTACAGTAATGAGAAAAGCATAAGTAACATTGACATAGTACAGTGACATATACTGTGATATACAAGGCCACTGTTTTTAAAGATTCATACTGGCTGATTAAACATGTAATATTTACAAAATTTTGTAAAATGTACTGACAAGTATCAATCATATATAAATATATATATATCAACTTTTTAGGTTGAATTTCACACCTAACATTAAGAAAACTTCTTTATAAATATCTGTCTAAAGAGTTTTAAAAAAATTCAATAGTGATTTATTGTAGTTTCTTACATTTACATTTAAGTGATCTTGAAATCATTAAAAAAAATGTATTTAAAGAAAACAACAAAAAAAATGGTGGCCCCAGGGCTGTCTGCATCCCTTCAAATTTAAACTTAATTTAAACTTCCACTCTCACACAATAACTGACCCAGTTTCATTTTGGTTTCCATGGCAGCCAAGGATAATTTCTGTTTGTGCATCATTTCTTCCATTTCCAGTTTATGCTTCTGCGCCAGGACTGCAACTTTCTGTTCATGATCCTGTCTCTTAACTTCCATTACTTGCTCTGATGTATGATAAAAACAAAAATGGTTCTCATACATCCAATTTAAATGTTATCATTTATACAAAAAGATATGTGAGGCCCTGATGCCTGATCTCATACACCTCTGGTAAAAAAAACCCGAACTATCAAATACAATCTTAATCTAGTAAAATGCAAAAATGTAAATATTAGTGTGCTCTCTGCCTCCATCCTAAAACAGATGACAGGTTCTGTGAACTTTAGCTATGCATTCCTATACTGAATGTGGGTAGTAATATTGCCAATAAGTTTAAATTCCCTAATCAAAACTCATTTGAACATGATTTTGGTTATAATAATAGAAATAGTTTTAATAGACATAACAAAAACTAAATAGGGTCGAAATTATTTAGTTTGTTTGTAAAAAATATCAGTTTAAGTAAGGGGCCGTCCATAAAGTAGTCAGGCACCAGAGGGGGGAGGGGGTGTAAGAAAGTGTGACAGTTTGTGACAGGGGAAGGTCCGGCCACGTGTGACGTCACAGTGTTTTATATTAAATTTTAATTATTTTGTAATTTTTTTAAAAAAATTTGTTTGAAAGTGTGACGTACTTTGTCCCAAGGTTTGTGACAGTGGGGGAGGGCGGGAGTTAAAAATGGTCAAAACTAGCGTGACGCACTTTATGGACGGCCCCTAAGGAGAAATACATTCATATGTGAATCATATGTTTTAAGACTAACGTATTGAGCTTCTCTCCTGAAGTTTATTTAGTTTAAAATTTGCTAGCTTTTGCTCCTGCTCTTCAATTTCTCTCTGTAACCTTAGCTGAGTGCGGGACTCAATAGCGCTGTTCTGCATTTCCTGTTTGAAGTTAAGTTATATCCTTATAATAAATAGTTTGACTTTAAGCTTACTTAAAACAAAAGAACTCTTTAAAATATATGTAGCCTTATTTATAAACAAAAAACACCAGTAAATAAGATATGACTTTTAAGAAAAGCTGTAAAATTGTCCAGCTCCTAATACAAATATGTCAGCTGTTACCTGCAATTTATCTGAGGCATGATACCCTCTGAATACAACTTTTTGAACTTTAAATCCCACCCTATCTGCTCTAAGCTGCAGCTGAGGATAAGTGTCAAGGTCACTTATTAGACTTGTCTTTTCAATGAACTGTTCATAACTGTGCAGTAATAAAGGAAACCGTTTATTACGATTATAATTATTTCAAGCAATTTTTGTGTATTACAGTAAGGTAAATAGCTATTTAAATGTTTGAGTGATACCAGGAGCGGCCTTTGGGGGTGGCAGCTGGGGCAATCGCCTCAGGCCCCGCCCCGCGTTTCAGACTTGAGACTATATTTTAGTGACAAAAGAGCCGGCAGATATTGCACTACTGAGTTTGCGCAAGAACTGATCTAATCTAGGGGGGCCCCGCTGGGTCATTGTTGCGCGTACCTAACGCAGCCTCTGAGTGATACATTGAAATAACCATTTACTTTATTGATGCAACTAATGTGTATATCGAGGTAATAAAATCCAAATAAACTGAATGTACATTGAACACAATTAAAATAATAATAATACATTGTAAATAAAAAATAACAAATATACTAACGTCAGAGGTCCAACAAATGATATGACATCAGCACACAGAGCACTGGACAAAAATGATTAAAATTAAAAAGTTGAGCAATAAAATAACAATGCACAGAGGTTACATACTTTTGATTAATAAATAAATGAATCATCTATCAAATTAAGAGAAATATTGTTTTCTAGTTTTAATATAACATGAACAGTGAGCCTGAACCAATACCTGAATTTTTCGTTCAAAACTTACTTTATCAAATCAGCGATTGGGTCATGAGTAACATCAAGCTGAGGATTGAAAATGCTGAACTAAATTCGATATTCTTGTTTTCTTAATCTTCAATCATTAAGAAAAAACAAATTTGAAACGAATTTATTAAAAATAAATATATGACACAGATTCAATCTGAATAATATAATTTTTAGTTTTTAAATTTTTTTTACTTTGAATTAAAAATTAAGATGCAAAATTAAATTTTTGTATTATAATCTCAAAGACATTTTGAGTACTCACTATGATAAAAAAATTTTTTTAAGTAAGGCGCCTACCATTTTCAGGACATCAAAAATTTCATAAAACAGCATCACCTTGACTGTCAACATTGTATCATCATTAGTTCTTACTTCATTCACCTGGGAGCAACATTATAATATTTTTTTTACGCACTATTTTTACATTAATTTTCTTGACCAAAGGCAAGTGAAAAGCACCATAATTCTTTGTTAACATTGTTTAAGTACATAAAATGATAAATAACTTAAAGAAAACAATAGTTCCATTATTATAATTTATAATATTGGGATGTTGCTACTGTAAAAAAGTATATGAAAGGATATGAAACAATCAAGCTTGGCAATTTTTCTTTCAACTTAACTAAAAAAATTTAAAAATTACTTTACGTTGTAGTAGAAATTGTCTGGTATAATAGGCAACTGAGTGAATTTATTTAGTCCAGGGACCATTCTGGTTTTATTAGCAGGATCAGTCCCATGCCACTGAAACTCATGGGCCCTGTATAACATAATTTATTCCAATTAGAAACACATTTTTTTTAAAAAATGTGGGGAAAAAATGGTTCTCTGATACAGTAATTAAATCCTTCATTAATCCTGTAAACTATTTTGCAGTAATTTTAAAAGTAATATAAATGATCATAAGATTTAAATTTTTACCATTCTTCTGCTTCAGGGATGAATACAGCAGGTCCTTGTACAATTCTTCTTTGAGCTTCACCCCCTTTGAGTCTCCTGTAAACTACTAAAAGGTGATTGGCGTCAATGCATTGGGCTTGCTTTTTCTCACAATGACGGAATTCCAAGTGGTTGTGAAACACTTGGCAAGGACTGTGTTAGAACAAGCTCATTTCAAATAAATTTAGGATAGACTACTACAAAGGAGAGGGACTTAATAAATAACACAAATGTGATACATTGACCACTTATTATTCATGCTCCCCAACCCTGGATTATAAAAATATTTAGAATAAATATTTATACAGTGCTTTTTTTGTGCCGGTACGCACCGGTACGGCAGACCGGCACCCTTTTCAATGTGGGAAAAAATGATTACTTTTCTTGTATTTTAACGTTTATTATTAATTTATTATATTATTAATTTGTTAAAATTGACATTTAGTATCTTTGCAGTTGTGATTTAGCTTGCATCGAGTTGTGAACTGGTAGTTAAAAGTTTGGCAATCCATCACTGAGTACCGGCACCTATTTTTTTACAAAAAAAGCACTGTATTTATATATATATATAAATTTTAAAAAAATTAAAAAAATAATTAATATATATATATATATAATATAGAAAAATATTTATATCTGAACAAGATAGATTCACAAACCCAGGTTTGTTGATGATGGAGCCATTGTTTTCTTGAATCTGAATATAGGCATATTTATCAGCAGTGTATGATTTTAATTGATGAAATCTTTCCCTGAATAGAAAAACCTGTGTGAAAATGATGAAATTAAATTCAATTAAATTGCTATTTAACAAAAAAATATAATGAAAACCTTTACTTGGCTATCAGAATTTGAATTTATGACTAGCCCTTTAAATTGTCAAAATAAATCAGCTTCAAATCAATATTTAAATTTATAATTTTAATTTTATCATCAAGAAAGTAACTAGACTAAATCTAGAAACACTAAAGGATAGAAGTAGAAGGGCAAAGTAATAATGATACATATGGCTTTAAATTCTAACTTGGAATAACAACGCAACAACAATCTAATACACCACTCAGATGGGTAGGCTATAGGGATAAAAGCACTTTTCTTGTTCCATTTGCTTGGGCAACAAAAAACATATACAAATCCTCCCTCCTGTCTGGCATTTTAGCATGAAATGGGTGGCCTGAACAAACCAGGAAAACCACTCTCAGAACATTCAAAACTCTAATTATGATGCAAAACTAGACTTCAACAAAGAGTAAGTGTTGGACGCAATAATCTTCTGTGCAAAATGAGCGTCTGTAACATATAAGATAAGATTAGAAACAGTGGCATAGCTAGGGATTGGGGGCCCAAGGGGCTTGGCCTTTTTGGGGGCCCTGCATGCAAAGCAGTGGCGTAATATTTAATGTAAAACAAAATTCAGACACTCTTTTGAGGGTCCCCCTCAAGTGGCGACCTGGGCGGACTTTCGAATTTGAACCCCCCCCTTCCCCTACGCCACTCGCACTGATTAGAAATCAGATACAGGTATCATTTTCAATACTCCACAATCATTTATGTTCCTTTTTTCATCACTAGATATTATCTCTAAATTAAACTTTTAGTGTGGGCCACTGACTTCAAAATGTTAATGGTGTTTATATTTTCTATTGCTATACTATACCAATCATCAGATGATAATAAAGGCAAACAATTACTCTGAACAAGATTATTTCTTCAATCTTATTACCCTCTTAGGTCCAATAATTAGTTTTCCCTGACCGAGATGGTTTAAAATCACAGCTTGCTCTCCCTCTCTCACAGTTTTAAATTTCATTTGACTTAAAGCTTGAAGTCACACTTTGTCGAATTTTAGTAATAAGTGATGGGCAAGTGGGCTAAAATATGAGAATGAGGGGGTTAATGATCAATTAACGATGAACTAATACTATCTGGCGAATTTTTGCCCCCAAAAATTTTCTGCTCATTAACAGAACAGTAACATTGAACATTACAACACTCATTGACATTGACACAAATTTATGTACATGTGACATTCACGTACATTATCATTCATTATTTTCATTTATAATTTATATATTATATCTAAATCATCATTAGTTAGTTTACTAACAGTTAGTTAGTACAATTATGCCCTAATTCGTGATTTTGGTGTAAATTATACTCAAGTGAATAGTTGAAGTTGTAAATGGTCTAATTCTGATCGTGGTTTTCAATTTTAGTAATTTTATTAATTAAACTATCTGTGTTAAAAAAGTAAACGATTTTTTAAAAAATGTGCGTCAAATTAAGATTCAATTTTTTAAGTGCTGATTTACAGTGATTTACACACACCACACATGCTTAAAATAACAACACAAGTTACTAACATTCTAAAAATAAACATTGCACTATTTATTACTTATTTGACTTGATGAATGTATTAAAATAAATACCGTACAGCTATAAATAATATGAAAAATGAACTCTTGTATTTGTATATAGCGCGTCTCAATTTCTGTACCATTTTATGACTCATGTTATTTATTTAGTAAGAACACCAAATATGATTTTATCATACAGTTATTTATTGCTTATAAATGAAAAATATTTATTTAAAAAATCAAAGTAGAGGATAAAATAAACTTTTAAAAAATGTTTTAAAAAAATAATCAAAGATGATCAAATGATATTTGGTTTCATAATTTATATAAACAAGTTAAAATACACCCAGCAACTATTTACTTATTGCAAACTTAAATAACTAAAGGTGCAAAGAATATGAACAAGATTCCTCCAAACCACTCAGCAAGAAATAAAATTGGAGAATAGCGGCTAAAGGGTTTTTGTTTAGTGAAATATTAAAGATTTCGGTATTCAACTTTGGAAGAAAGGGCTAGGAAGTTTAGGATTTATAAAAAATTATTTCGCGTGATAGAAGACTTTGGTATATTTCCTTTTATCGCAGGAATTAAAGCTATTTACATTTTGTCCAACAAAAAATCGCACACCAACGATTTCAGCGTGTTATTGATAAACACATCTTATGTAGGCCAAATCATATCTTATATGACATATTTTAAAACTCATCCATTTGTTCAATTTCTCATTTAAGTGAATATTTTTTCATAATTTGATACCAATTTAAACACATTAAGTGAATCTTGTTAATTTAAAAATATTAATTTTAAAAAAACAATCAAAACAAATTTGATTCTATTAGAGCAGGGCAGAGAAGGGATATGTTAAACCCAGGGTGGGACTTTTTAATGGTGGGCTAGAAATTTCAAACCACCCACAGATATGTTTAAAAAGAAAATGCATCACGTAGAAAGGTGATCTACCTTGGGAAGAACTAAATTTTGCCACACAACTGAACAATCTGTCATATTTATCTACCAACCATAAAGTTCGTCACGCTGATTTGAACAATCGTAACACCTTCCATCCCTTCCCTATTTCAAGTATCTTAAGTCCCAATTCCCCTTTAAGCATGTCATACTTTTAATATTGAAAAACAAATGTTAATAAATTAAACAATAATAATTGTATTAAGACTTTACAATTAAATTTATCAAGTTTTTGTCCGAACATATCCATCAAAACAGATATGAAGTTCAAACTAACTATAACAAGTTTCATACTTTAAATAAAAATGTATGACACATCACACATTTTTTACCCGATTCCCTTGTGTCACAAACTGTCCCACTTTGATTAGATTTAGATACCTTCACCCTCATCTGGAGAGTGGCGTATCTTGTTGTAGGCACCAATGACCGTATCTTCTAAAATAATACAGTGATTACAATAATATAGATAACACAATCATTATTTTAAAAAGTAAAACACCATTAAAATAGATAATTAAAAATGAAGCAAATCTATTTTTAAACGACGCACGTGTCAGACAAAAACCATGTTTTGCTAGTGCATGCTCATGCACGTGCGCTCAATTTTTCAGAACATTTATCATGTTATTTACGGTAAATAAATTATACCGGTTCACGTGAGGAAGGAAACTATGTACTTCTTACTTTTGTTATTACGCTAAACAATATATTCCGTCGTTGACTAATAATTGAAGGAGCAATTAATTTAAATAAATAAAGTTTTTAATTTTTTAATGAAAAATATTATTTTTATAATTTTAAAACTTTCAATGTTTAAAGTAAATTAAGTTAACACAATTTTTAAAATGTCAGTCTTGAATATTAAAGTTCTTCCGCGTATGCTTGGCAGCAAGGACGCCATTTTTGTCACATGTTCACTTTTCCATCTCACATGACCTCTTGTTTGGCCCCGTGATCAAGCTCCCACTGTCTCCAGGCAAATTCAAACATATAGCCGGAGATAATATCATGGAAATGCTTGAACAAGCTCTTGATTCCAGGTATCAAAACGCGTTCGAAAGGTATTTTGATTGCAATTGTTTTAATTTTTAATTTTACTACTTATTTCATGTCCTCATTATTTTCTCAGATTCCAGGGGCTTTAGTGCATCCGTTTTCTTTTCGCACGTGGCGAAAGTCTAAATTTAGCTCTTCCAGAGCACTGGTTAAATTAGCAGTTTGGTCTATAAAATATTTAAGAGTAAGAATTATTAACCGCTCAAAGTAAGCCATTAATACTAA
Organism: Ampullaceana balthica; assembly: GCA_944989445.1. Classification (NCBI taxonomy): domain Eukaryota; kingdom Metazoa; phylum Mollusca; class Gastropoda; family Lymnaeidae; genus Ampullaceana; species Ampullaceana balthica. Next base: position 3,316,845 of record CALYLW010000006.1, read on the forward strand.
CTTCAAACGGCTAAGTAGGTCAACATAATTCAGCCTTTAGGCATAGTCAGCCTTCTTTCTCTAGTTATAGTATAGTCTATAGTGACTATTGACAATGTCACAATAGTAATAGTCTTATTAAATTAAGTTATGACTTATACTTATAGTGACTTATAATTTTAATTAGTATACTTAAATACTAATATAATATAGCAAAGTCAGTGATTGGACTTAAAAATATAAAATTAATCTACTGTTCAGCAAGGTTTAGGGGGTGAAAGATGAATAACACACTAAAATAAATGACTGACTGTGAATTTCGTCTCATTAATCATTAACTTAAGACGTGGGTAAGTTGTTTATTATTATATTTATAACTGGCTGTGCCACCATAGTTTGATGGAAGAGTAAATGTTACTTTTACATTTCCATCCATCCTAATATTTCCCAGCAGGAGCAGCACCAGGAAAACTATTGCAAATGCTGCATACATCAAATAAAGGTTTTCCTGCAAATTCATACCTTTCCTTGCAAAAAAAAATATGTTAAAACCTGGACCTGAATATAAACAGGGGTAACCATAGTTTTGAGGTGTAGATAAATGATGGGGACTAAAAATCAAATAACCCAACAAAATATAGTGGCTGTAATGCTGGAACTTCCCATGACAGCATATGCTATCAAATATTGAATGGAAACAGATTTAATTTCTTGCTTTTGAATCGAACAAATGTCATTTATACTAGTATTATACCTATTATTCAATTCTCATTTCTTACTATAAAAAACTTAAATTCATAAACAGTAGCAAGTATTAGAAAGACTGCATTATTAGTTTATTAAAGTGCGAGCCTTGGGCTTGCACATTTAAACACAGCACATCCAAATGTTCAAATCACCAAAGTAGAACTGAAATTGACCTGCGGTGACTGAATATAGTCAGAAATATCAAATTTATCACAGTTGTTAATTGTTTTCAGCATTTGCTGGTTTATAGTTAAAATTGATCAAACATGTCAAAGTTACCCTTAAATAATCTTGTTTTCCAAAGATCAAGTTTTTTCTTAAAAGCAGACACTTAAATTAATTAAATGTGTCTGCTTTCCTTGCAGAGGTGAATTAAGTTTATTCAGCTCTTCAAAAAAACCAAGTAAGCCAGAACAGCGACCCATAAGCTATCGTTCAAATGATCAATAAACTTTGATTTTTCTTCTTTAAGAAACTCTCTCACAGCATCACGTAATTGAAAGTCTGTTAAACACTTTCCCCCTATAGATAACCAGGCTTTTTGGCCTGTGCAACTCGTATAACCACCAAAAATGATGCCCTGAAAGCCTTTTCATTGACTTTGGTTGCTTATGGTATGCAGGACTTCTGACTATCAAGTGAATATTTTTTGCGCAGAAAGTATTCCAAAGGTTTCTCCAAGCAGACATTAAGATTAGTTTTAAGATGTCTTCAAACCTCTGCAGGTTTCATTGCATGATTTGCAAGAATTTGCGAGCATATTTCTAAAAACCCTGCAAAATTATTTTGGAATTTTTGGCTCAGTTCTGGCTTGGTTTCAATCATACTTATCAAACAGATCACAGGTGGTATCAGTAGATGGCTGTATCTCTCACACGGCTGACTTGGTTTATGGTGTGCCTCAGGGCTCTGTTTTGGGTCCGGTACTTTTCATGCTGTATACAAAGCCACTACTTATACTGCTTGAAAAGCATTCAGTTTAAAGCCAATCATTTGCAGATGATACTCAGCTTTACACTCACACTGATCCATCTGATATTGACTTCACTGTCAAATTGATGCAAGAGTGCATTGGTGAGCTAAAGTCTTTGACTTTCAGCAAGCTCAAACTGAATGATGATGAGACAGAAGCACTCCTATTCTGCAACAATAAATCACGCAGTACTTTTTCTCTTCCGAATTCTATTCAGGTGGCTAGTTCTGATATGCTGTTCAAAACATCAATTAGGAATCTTGGCTACATTATTTCTGACAATATGTCTACCAACAATTTCATCAATCACATCAGTTGCTCTGCCTACACTGCCATTCATCAGATCAGCTCAATTTGTCATTACTTAACCGTTAGTACCACAAAAACTCTAGTCTGTGCTCTTGTACTAGCTCGTATGGATTACTGCATGCAATTCTCGTCTTTCAGGTGCGCCAAAACAATGCATTGAAAAACTACAGAAAGTTCAAAATTCAGCTGCCAGATTAGTTCTAAAGGCAAAAAAACATGACCATGTTACTCTACTTAATTTACTTCATTGGCTACCTATACAAGCCCAAATTGATTACAAACTGGCTGTTCTCAGTCACAACTTCTTTTCTGACTCATGCCCTTCCTATCTTACTGAGCTTCTGTCGGTCTACTCACCAAGTCGTCGGCTACGCTCTTCAGCAGACACTCACATTCTCATTTCTCATGAACTAAAACATTTGGCGAAAGGTCATTCTCTTTTTGTGCAGCCAAACAATGGAATTCTCTACCATTACACTTACGGAGCATTTCATCTAACAAGTCCTTCAAGACTGCACTTAAGACGCATCTTTTGAAAATTTATTTTCAAAATTAAAGAAACATTTCTTTTTAATGATTAACGTAGCTTATGTGTATTGTACTGTCTTTTATGTGGTTATTATGATAAGAATTTTTATGTAAATTATTATATGTATGTTATTATCTCCATGTAAAGCGCTGTGAGATACAGCGCTATAAAAATTATCAATTTATTATTATTATTATTACACACTCTGATCTGGGTTGATCATTTACTATGACACATAAACCCAAAGCGGGAATATTCTTCATCACACCGTCATATGGCAAATTTGTATTTTTTCTCCGGAACTACATTTCATTCACACATAGCTTGTGAGGAAACTTCATTATTGTCCTTACGTTTGTTTGTTTTCTTTATTATAAATTTATCCATGTGTTCAATCAAATAAATTAATTTATAACTTTAATAATTGTAATATTAATTTAAGGCTAATATACACACTGGTGTCAAAAAATTATTTCTGAATGTCAATATAACAAAAATAGTCTTCTAGAATCTATTGTGACATCATGCGATTTCCGGTATAGCTAAAAGTAAACATATAATCAAAGTAAATTATTTTCTGCGCTATGCTATTGCGATCTGGTGATTAAAATTAATCAATATATTAAAAAGTGATACCATTTATACCTTTTTGGTGTTTTAAAAATTTAAATGTCATCCTTTGCTCGTGAACCACCAAAGACATCTTCGTCCGTGGACCACAGGTTGAGAACCACGGATGGTTATTTAGTATAGTTTTGGAAGAGCAACTGAATGACTTTGAACCTTAGGAGACTTTCCGCTTCTATTGATTTTGTCTTTCTATCTTTCAAATATGTTTTTTTTTCCCATGGGAAAAATTGCGTTTATATATTTGAAATGTCTGTCCTGTCTGTGTGAGCTTGCACAAAGAACTACTCCTGAACTATACTAGATAGAGGGTTCGGGTCTTTTGCAAATATGTTAAGGAGGACCCAAGGATTTGTACGGGCCAAAAAATTCCAGAAAAAGTTTACCGGATTTCCTGGAAAATAATTTAAAAAAAAATCAGTATTTTGTCAATTTCTCGGCAATCATAACAGCTATCGGGTTGAAACAAACTTCAAATGATAGCTAATAATATTTAGAACAATGTTGGGGAAGGAATTTTTCAAAAATCTCTTTTCGTTCGATACCCGTAATTTTAGCAGCACTTTGTAGATAGTAATTGTTTTGTTTACTTTCAGAATTATTGATTTGAAATGACTATTAATGTAATCTAGAAAGATTTCCCTTGAAAAAAAAAGTCTGAAATTCTTTGTTGGAAATTGGGTTTAAATACTCATTCAAGTTTTTATTATTATTTTTAACTGATAAAGGACAATCCATAACAAATCAATTGCTTTCTCAGATTTAGACACTTGTCAAAAATTGTTTGCTTAATTCAAATAACCTAAATAAACATGGTCACCAATTGATACCACTCTTCAGCCCAAAAATTTACAAGATTGACAAAAATCTGGGACTCGGTCACACTGTCCATGTGGCAGTTTTGATATTATTATAATAATGGCTTAATTAATTATCAATGAATTACATTTTTTGTGTTAATTTAGGTTGCATAATTTATAAGATTTTGTCTCTGGAGGTTGACAGGTATGCAATCATTACAAAATATTCTCTATACAAATATTAATACTGTAATGTGGGGGGGGGGATAAAATGGCCCAAATGCAAAATTTATTTTCTGGAATTTCTCTTATTGTTTAGATTAAAAATCTCAGTCTTTCTTTTAAAAACAGTTATTATAAATTTACTCACCGGTCATAAAATACATGTCAGTGAAAAAAATAGTTCTTTTCCTTGATAGTCAGTGAAAGAATAGCATTTTTTCATTTATATAGCCAAGTAGTGCTGAAGGATCTGTAGGTCTGGTGCAAAGGACTGAGGGAACAGGGCAAAAAGTAAGCATATGACACCAACTTTATTGGATACACTTTTTAAGCATAATCATTAAATGAGTTTTTTAAAATATAAATTAAAAAAAATCTATTTTGCAAAAGTGTAATGCGTATCGCAATAACTTCCAAATGCTTTTGGAAAACTTTCCTATTAACATCTTTTTTTTTAAAATCAATCCTTTGTTTGAAAAATGACCAAATTTTTCATACAAGTTTTTCAAAGCTTTAAAGTACTGCTTGGCCAGTATTTTATTTGAAAGTTTTTTTGTTTTATTTGACTTAGGTTTACAGAGTTATTTGTCAAATTTGTTTTATGCCTGTCAACCTCCTGTGTGTTATTTGCTTTATTAGTGCTTATAGTTTTAAACAAAGGGTCATTTAACTCCATTGTCATGTTAATGAGGAAGTGCAGCATATGATTTTCAGAAATCAGAAAAGTATTGGTAATCTTTTTTTAAAAAAAAGAACATGACCTAGAAGATACCGGTTTAAAAGGAGTTCATTTTTGGCTTAATCCAATAATTTATTTACCTCTATTATTTCTTTTCAGTCACGACAAGAGTAACGATTCAGCTGATCAAGACGAAATGCGCCTTTCATCATCAGTTGACACAGATTTAGGTAAGAAAGTGTTCTGTATTTTCTGCAACAAGAGTGACACTTTAAGACTTTTATTATAAATGAACAATCTAATTCTATTGTAATTGAAAAAATAGCAGCCATGTTTTTATATTTCTAACAGTTCTTTGTTAGCAGAGGGTTAACAATAAAGAATATACAAATACAGTGGTTTCTCTGACTTTTTTATATTAGAAAAAAAAATTCAGAGTAAAATAATGTCTCTATAAGTGCATTTTAAATCTTTGGTGTTTTTTAAGAGCACTTTTAATTTTTACAAGTGGCTTTAACTTTTCAATGTTAACCATTAAGTATTTAATGATCACAAAAAGTAGATAACTTTAAATTATTTCTAAGTTTTATTTTGTTTGAAAAGTTTGATTTTAGAAAACCATAAATCAATTTAGTCACTAAAAAATAGACTGCATGTCGTGTTTAAAAAAAAACAAACTTTTAAGAGTAAACTGAAAAGAAAATTGATAAATAAATACACTTCTTAAGTAAAATATATACAGTATTTATAACAATAACTATAATGCTTAAGCTATTTGAACAAGCTTCAAAGAGCTTATGACTGCATTTCTTTACATTTGCTAAACTTGGTTTTCCAGACTATTTTTTAAAAGATTTATTTTAGCATTTACATGAAAATTTGAAATTCATTTTTTAAATTAAAAAATACCATAACAAAAGTTAAATGGTCATTACTACTTCATGGGCTTTCTGAAAGAAAAAGACACAATGAAAACTCCACTATTCAAGAGGACTATAGAAAGAACAATTTTTGTGTGTTGGCATCAGTTATTTATAATTAAACGACTGTTTCAGAGGTTTAAAAAAAACAACAAAAAAACTTTTACATCTTGGGGCCGTCCATAATGTACGTCACGCTCCCTATGGAGGAGGGGGTGTAAGAAAGTGTGACAGGGGGGAGGGGGGGTTCGGCCATGTGTGACGTCATAGTATTTTATATTAAATGTTAATTATTTTGTTAATAAAAATAACAATTTTTATTCGAAAGTGTGACGTACTTTAGGGGGGGTGGTGTCCAAGATTTGTGACGTAAAAATGGTCAAAAATAACGTGATGTACTTTATGGACGGCCCCCTTGTTTAAAAAAAAACAACCAAAAAAAAAGCAGTGGGTTTTTATTATTCTTTACATTGCCCTTATGAAAATTTGATACTAAATTAAAAATTGCTTGTATATAAATGCATAGGGTTGAGGTTTTGCAAGGACAAAAATGCTGAAATGAGAATATAACATTTCTAGTTAAGCTTGGTGTGGTATAAGCGCCTATCCAGGTAATAGTGCTTGCATTTTAAACTTGTAGGAACCTAGAATGCACTGATTAGATCTTGGGTAATAATAGTTGTTTTATTGCTTATGTTTCATAATTGTCTTTGAAATAATCATGTGAGGAAATTTTGTTAATTTAATAAAATTAAACTTAGGTCATTAAATTAAGTAAAAATGTTTGAAGCTAGGCCAGCTTAAAATAAGTACATTTTTGCTTGAATTGAACATAACCTACTGAATTATTCCTGTAAGGTTGTCCTTTAATTATTTCTACAATTAATTCTAATTTAAAAATACAACACAAAGATAACTTAATACAACTCTCAGATAGACATAAGGATAAAAACACCTTTCTTATTCCGTATGCAAGAACAAACACATACAAGTTTACCTTCTTCCCGTCCGGAATTCGGGCGTGGAATGAGTTGCCTGAAGAATCCAGGAAAACCAACACTTTATCAACATTTAAATCTCTAATAAAAATGCAGGACTAAACACAAACCATAGATAAGTGTAGGACGCAATAATCTTCTGTATAGAAGGAGCGTCTGTAAACAGATAAGATAAGATAATTTTAAGGACCCCATAAATAGAATAATCATTATTAATCAACATGTTTTTTTTTAAACCTTTCCCCACCTAATAAAATATGAACAATTATGTCTTTTAAAAAAATGATAGTTGAAATTAGAAATGGATGACAAGCTGGGAACAAAAAATTTATTACATATTTAAAATGTATTGATTTTTTAAAAAATGTTTTATTTATGTGGTATTGATATGAAGAAGAAAATATCAAGCTGTGTCCACATTTGATAAAATACTCCTGTTTACCATGATAGCACCGATGGCATTAATGGAACCTGCATCAGAAACCCACTGTCATTGAATGAGCTCTAGTATTTTTTTAAGTGTATGCATAGTTCAAACCTGCATGTCACGTATTCAAGAAAGAAAAAGCAAACAAAAAACAATAGACCTCGTCCCATTTCCTCTTTCAGTCTGCAAGGTTAAACAAGAGCTGAACCAGCTGGAGAGCTCTAGTATGGAATTGTCAGGGACTGTTGAGGCAGACTTAGGTAACTTCTTTTCTTAACCAGGAAATTATTAACCACAGAGTTAGTTTAAATCTTAGTATTATGACTCTTGTCTTGCAATGCATTCCTTTTTATTTGCTTTATATCTTTTAAAAAAAAGAAATTATTGCACTTTTTTTGGTGTTTTTTTAAAAATATTTAATTTTTTTTAAAATCAGAAATATAAATCTGGGATAGTCTGGGAGGGCTTATATGATTTCTCAATTGTGTGGCTTTTTTTAAGAAGAGAGTTATTTTTCTATTATTAAATGCTTAGTTCAGGTATTCACTGCTTTAAAAATTTCAATATAAATAACCTCATTAATTTTGAAGGCTATTGTATAAATTATATTTGTTGATTGTCTACACAATTATTTATCAATATTAACAGTTAGTAAAGATAAACGTTATATTGATTTGGAACAATTAAGCAAAGATAAACGTTATATTGATTTGGAACAATTAAGTAAATATAAATGTTATATTGATTTGGAACAATTAAGTAAAGATAAACGTTATATTGATTTGGAACAATTAAGTAAAGATAAACGTTATATTGATTTGGAACAATTAAGTAAATATAAATGTTATATTGATTTGGAACAATTAAGTAAAGATAAACGTTATATTGATTTGGAACAATTAAGTAAAGATAAACGTTATATTGATTTGGAACAATTAAGTAAATATAAACGTTATATTGATTTGGAAAAATTAAGTAAAGATAAACGTTATATTGATTTGGAACAATTAAGCTTGGACAGAGGCAATGAGATGTTTGAATGTAAATACAATAATCATTTTTTTGTTGTTGTCATGTGGCTATGATATTGCATTTATATATAACATTCTATTTCAAGGCCCTGAAATTTTAAGTTGTGTGCATTCTTAGACCAAATTGTATCACAATTGGTTTTTGCATATTAGCATGTTTTACATAAATAGTTGACAAAATATCAAATATCATACTGGTCACTTTTTTTTGTTTAAGATAAAAATTTGCTTGAAATGTTCTTTACAATTTCTTTTTTCACCTGAATGTCAAACTTCAGCTCTCTCATTGCATTGAGAAAAAAAACTCACCTTTTTTCCATACATTTATTTATAATGTGGAATTCCTCTTATTGTTTTGATTAAAAATCCCAGTCTTTCTTAATTCTTTAAGGGACACATACTTCAATAATTCAACTTTAAAAATGTGTTGGAATGAAAATGTCAATTGAGTTTTAATTGTAAATTTCTATTCAATTACAAAAAAAAATGCTTTGGGTTACATAAGCGGCATGTAACTCAACTGTGTCTTCCTGGCTTATAAATTTAGCAAAATTCTGTTCAAGTGGGTTTGTGTGTGTATGTATGTCCAGTAAATGTAATTTGAATTATTTTCTACTTGTTAGTGGGGATATTCTTTATGTGTAGAAGTTTATTAGGCACTACTTAACCAAAAAATAAAAGTCAAGACTTATTATAAACTCAACAACAGTGTGCAAGAATACAAAAGTAGAAATAATTTATAAAAAAAATCACTCACATTAGACTTCCACATAATGATATAACAGTTATGGTCATATAATTTCTATAGGAAATAATGTATTAAAAGTTTGTGCATAATTGACATTGATCTTTAGGTGAACACTTCTCTTTTCAAAACAGAAATTAGTGGGATTACCCTGGTTTATCACATTTGTTATTTTGTCTTTTATGTGAGGTATCAACCCCTCGCATCTTTATTATTTAAACCAACTCTTTGATGGTGGGCCATCTTTTCCTATATGTTCCTTTTTTTCTGCCTACAGACCACACAGATGAACAAGCAGCTGCCATAGCCAGTGTTCAACAGCAGCAAGGAACCATAACCCTTGATTCATCATTACAATTTCAGTTAAGGGCAGATAACAATGCCGGTGAGTTTTAAGTTTATTTTTGCCTTTGCTTAGTTGTTTAAAAAAACCCAAACAACTTTGTATGCCTTTAAAAAAAATTAATTGTTCAGTTGTTGAATTAATTTATTGTACATTTTAATACGGATTATAGCAACTATATTAAATATTATTTTGTTACCCACTGGACCTTGCTACTCTGCAGGCCAAGTAACGTACAGAGTTGTCCAGGTTGCACCTGATGGTTCCGAAGCAACTTCTCAAATAGTTAGCGGGGCTGGTGCCTATGCTGGTCAACAGGTTGGTTATCGATGTCTTACCTTTTAGTATAAACAAAGCACGCATAGTGTGTTACTGAAAGTCTTACTTTTTTAATATACACAAGAGTACAAATTGTGTGCTAATGAAGGTGATTGCCTGCTCCGTTTCAATTTCTACATAACTTGTCAAACCTGGTGGACAGCACTTAACCATGAAATACAATTAACAAAACCTTTTTGTAACTACAGTTTTTTGCTTTTAACACTGGGAAGCTTCCTTGATTTTGTAAAATAAAATCAAGGTTACTAAAAACCTCTTTGAATGTCAGGTTTTGTATAGGAAATGTCATAGAGTTTAAAGGGGGAAAAAATCTAGGAAAACTTCTTAAATTACAAAGTCTCTCATTCAAGTCCTGAAATTTGATTTTCACAACGATTGGGGTGCAAAATTCATGGTGCTCGATGTTTTTTTTTCCCTCTCTCCGAAAAGTGAGACTTCATATTTTGAGTGACTGATGTGTGCCTTTCAATTATTTAAAATATCCTGGACAGTTATAGTTTTGTTCGGAAAACTCCTGGAATTTGGGTTTTAGCTTTGGATCAGGAACCACGTGAAAGTGTTATCTGCCATTATGGCTTGTAGGTACGCTTTCTTGGATATCTCATAATCACGTTTAAACATTTTAATGTTCATGAAATTATCACTAATACATTTTCTTCCCTCAACAAATTGCAATTAAAGCAATTTTTTCCCTCCTCACAGGCTGTTATCCAAAGTCCTTTCAGCAATGGGGGCAGTCCCACAGGAGAAGGATCTGATGCCAGATTCGCATACTTTCCTGCTAATTCAGCAACGGACGGGTCCGTGGTGACATCTCAAGGAGGTGATGCCATCGCCACTGGAACAGCATTAGGTGCTGTCACTGGCGGAGGTGAAAAGTCACCTCCCCTTTTCCCTCTCTCATTGTATTAAGTGATAATATTAAAAAAAAACTAATAGGTGATAGAATATTTAATCCAACTAGTGTTAATTACACCCTTTAAAAATATTTAAGCTTATTAATGGTACGCTCCTGTGTGTAAAGACACTCTTATCAATATTTCATTTGTTAAATGCCTTTAAAACAACAACATCGATCTGAAATACTGATTTTAAAAAAATAACAGTGTTCATACAGACTATGAAGGCTTGGTAAAATATTTTTTTTTAATCTCAGGGGTGCTAAAATAATTTTTGGATATTGGAATAAACAAAGGTTTGGGTTTTAAAAAAATTAATTTAAACAGTTTATTTGAAAGCAAACATCAGATGCCCAGCCAGCAATCTTTACCCCAACTAATGTCAGGTACCCATTCGGAGCTGGGTGGACTCGGGGACAACCTTTAGCCATGGGAACAGGCCCCTGCTTTCGTAGAGATTCGACACCATGACTCTCGGTACACCAGCTATGCCATCTACCGCTCGACCACCGTGCCCCAAATAGTAAATAGGTGTTTCAATAATAGAAAAAAGTTCATTGAAGGTTTTGGTGAAAAGTTTGTGAATTTGAGCCTTGAAGTCTGTATGATCTCTGCTGAACAGATTTAAAACTTGAAGTCTTAATGAATGGACATAATGCAAATGACAGGAACAGAAACAAGCCCAAAGCAAGTGTTTTTTTTTAGTGATGTTTGTGTTTATTTGATGCTCTATCTTTTGGTGAATCTGCAACTGTGAACTTATGTGTAAACAGGTCAGTTTTATGTCATGATGTCCCCACAAGACGTTCTCCAAGGACAGCGTCAAATAGCGCCGCGCACCTCATTTTCCCCAAAACTTGAGGGCGGCGGCATGAGGACGGCGAGGGATGACAGGAGGAGGGCAACTCACAACGAAGGTAGGGTGTCCAGGCTCTTTTTGGCAGAATGTGAGATCACCGATATCTGAAATTCATTATATAAATAAAGCCTTTTTTTTTGGCCAGACAGTTTCTCAGAGAAATTCTAGGCTGCTTAAGTAGACAGGGTGTCCAACTCCTGTCTGCATAATATTTTAAATTTATTTAAGACGTGGAAGTGGAAAACTATTTTTGCTTATTTCACTTTCTTACATCCCGATTAAAGTTGAAAGGAGAAGACGAGACAAGATCAACAACTGGATTGTCCAGCTGTCAAAGCTTGTGCCAGACTGTGCTCAGGAACCTGTCAAGCAAACCCAGGCTGTAAGTAGAGACTGGCAGCTTGTCCAAGTGTATACTGCTTAACACAGAAATCTCTAATAAGTGTATTGCAGATTGGGACATGAATTGAAAAGCGGGAGGGGTAAGGGTAAAAAAAAAGTTGTTGAAAAAACTTCATTGACTGATTAATTGTTTAGAGTTAGAATCTGTTCAATGTAAATCTGACATTTTTTTTAAAATGTGGCAATGAACAACAAAAAAATTAACAACTCTCCAGCTTGAAGCCTCCTTTGGTTGATACCAAAAGAGTGGCACAGAATATGAAAGAAATCATATTCCGATACATGCAAAATAGTAACAACAATCACCTCAAATATGTCCTGTGTGCATTGCATTGGGGATAACACCACAAATTAAGATTTGAAGAGGTTCTAATAATGTGCATATTGTTTTCTCAAAATGATTGGTAGTAATGCCGTTCATTGGTCAATTGACCACTATACATCCTCACTGAGGGCTGTGCTGCTCTGTGGTGAGAAAAACCTCAATAAATATTAAAAAGGATTGATTATTAAAAACATCTTGAAAATGAAAGACCTTTGTAGTAAATTGGCCCTAGTGCACCACAGACACATGTTGCCCTAGTTCACCCCAGACACATATTGTCAAGCTATTCTTTCCAGACTGACCACCTGACCTTTCTTTGACCAATAAATGCAGTTTCTGTGTGCAGGCCACTGCTTGGCTTGTCATTATATTTTATATTGTGCTAAAATTGTTATACAAGTTCCCAATTTTTAAAATTATTATTGTTATAGCTGTTGTGTTAACTGGACGTTTGTATTTTAAATGAACATTTGGTTTTAAATAGGGCCGTTATCGATTAATTTAAATTTAATCGTTAACTTTTGAAAAATTATCGATTAATTAATCGATAATTTCGAATAAAGCCAAAAATAGAAATTTATGACGTCATTAAACTGAACATTTCTCACGGACATTGAAAATTAAGAATATTTTGAACTAAATTTTATGACAATGTGTTGATACTTGATCGGATGTTTGTGCTGAAGGTGGTACGTCAGTGATGTATTTGATCCTTTAAAAGAGAATTGTTTATGGCAGTGAACACAGTAAACTTTTTCACCATCTTCGACTTTGCCAACCGCAGTTAGCTTAAAAACTAATTTTTTTGCTCAACTTTCTAGTTATATGTTTAAATTTAACTGCGCTGATGCTGTCAGCCATTTTTTAGTCGACATCTGCCGGTCCACATAAAGTAATAAAATAAATTATAATATTACACGGGAGAAGTTTGTACATAAAAATCATATAAATTCTTATTAATTATTAATAATTAATTATTTATTAATAAATTTTTTAAAAAATATAAATATTTTCTTTAATTTTAATCGAATTTTTATCGATTAAAATAATTTTAAACGATAAAAATTTTTAACGATTAATCGATAAATTAATAGTTAATTTCCGCAGCCCTAGTTTTAAAGTAATGTGACTGTAATTTATCTATTATGTTAGTTTAGAAAAAAAGTGACATTTCTTCACGTCTCTATTTCTTAATTTTTTCATGAAATCTTTCAGAGTAAGGGAGGAATACTGTCCAAAGCCTGTGAATATATCAATGAACTCCGAACAACAAACAACAGATTGGCTGAAAGCCTGAAGGAGGCAGAGCGCCTCAATGTGGACAATGAACTCTTGCGGCAGCAGTGCGAGGAACTGAAGCAGGAGAACTCCATGCTGAGGTCTCACCTCCAGCAAAACGGGATAGTTGCGGACATGGGCTCGGGGGGCTCGTAGAGGCAGCCCCGTTGTTTCATTTTTTGTTTCGTGGAAATTTTCCAGTTGTTGGGCACCAGCAAACTTTTGTGATCCAGGGATGTGTGTGTGTGTGTGTGAGACGGCCAGCGGGAGACGGTCTGAAGAAAAAATTGATTTGTAAATAGTTTATTCCAAAGATTTCAAGTGAGGATCTTAAGTTCTTTTGTGTGTTTGCGTTGGATTTTAGGTGGGAAAATTGTTCAAGAAGAAGGAAATATGTTCAATGAAATGACACAGGGTGATGTACTGTTCTGAAGTGATGAAAATAGGTAGTTATATTTATAGGTGTATTACACTCGGGAGGCCATTGGCTAAGGTGATAAAAGATAAAAATTTCAGAGTTTTGGAAATCAAAATTTTAAAAAAAAGAAAGTTTTAAGGTTTTATTCAACTATCGTTTGAGTAATGACTGCCAAATAATTCATTTGTTCATCACGGAAGGAAAAATTTAAAGAAAGAGACAGAGGTGAAGGAGAAGAAAAAGAGAGTGTTTGGTGTTGATATGGTTTTTTGTTTGTTTGAAATGAAACATGTTGTGGACAGGTGCAAGCCATCTGTGAAGGAACAATGTTTCAAGAAAGAAAAACCAACGAATAAAATCATTTGCTCCATGAGTCTTTTCTGGGAAATACAGCAGGGATGTAGGACATCACTCTGACCTTCAGAAAAAGATACGGCACCATTCTTTCAGAACTGTAAGTGTAAGCCGTTGCCATCACCTTTGTCCAGGATGAGAAAAGACGTAACGTCAAACATTAAGGAGGAAGAACAAGACTATGCAGTGTACATGTATTTCATAAACTTTTATGAAAAGATGTCTTTCCTGAAGATTTCATTTAGAATTTAAAAAAAAATTTTTTTTTATATCATCCAGATTCATTGTATTGATGCTGCCCAGAGGTCTGAGCATTTGGTATCTTTTGCTGTTTATAGCAATGGACAAAAAAAATTGCACCTTTACATGGAATAATGGTTTAATTATAATTTTTTTTTCTCTTGCACTTTCTTCATTATTTATATTTCATTTTTTTCCCTTCTATTTTTTTTTAGAAATTACCACCCCCTCCCCCCCACCTTTTGATTTTATTGATATATTTTGATAACATTTGTTAACAGTATGACCACCTGAGAGATATCTCATGAATATTCTCTTACTAAGCTTAGTGTGGAAATCTTCATAACTCTTGGTAGTGTGTAAAGAATTTTAGCCTAAATTTTGGGGGACCTTTGATGTGTTGTTGAGAAAACCAATGACAATGATATCCATGTTCACTGAATATTTATTTTGTTGCAAAACTTATACCACTTTTTGTTTAACACTTATTGGGAATTACTGTTATTTCAAATCTTTGTTTTTGTTTACCTCTCTCCCTCCCCTCATTCCCCCCACCCCACCCACCCACCCACCCAAATTTTATTTCCCATTTGTTCTTCCAAAATTCTTGGATCTGAAAAGTAAAGATAATTTTCCCATACTGATAGAATTTCTCGACTTTACAATTATGAGAGGGTCAATATTTGTGCACCTGTAATGTTTCTTTAATTTTCCTCAAATGTACAACCATTATTTAGTTTTTGATCATCTCACTTTCTCATGTATGTGACACATTTTAAAAAAACAACAAGATTCTGTTTCTTTAACTTCGTTTCTTTCTATATTTATTGTGAGGGTGTTTCCTTTACATATTTCGAAATCAGGAGATAATAATAAAAAATTATATTATTAATTTTATTCAAGTGCCTGGGGTACACACCTTGTTACCCTGTTACTTGTCAAATCTTAGATTTCAAGGGCAAGGGAAGTAATTCAGTTTTTAAAAAATCACTCAAGCTATGTCACTGCCTTTCGGAAGAATGGAAATGAAACAAATAATTGTGATTTTAAAGGAAATAGTAGATCAATAATGACTTTAGTCTGTTTTCTTCAAAATTTTTGCCCAAGGAATTTTTGTGCTAGTTTTAAATTTTTTAATAAAAAAATAATAATATGACATATCACATAATGTTATGGGGCCCCCATAATTTTGGCACTGATATGGGGAAGATATCTCATTCTGTACATGTGGCCAAAATAACGGGGGACCAACAGCTGTTATGGTAAAATATTTTTATCAAATCTAATATTCTCAGGAAAATGACAACATTTGGGGCTGTCTGCATGCTTCATAATCTGGCTGCATTGTCAATCCTGTCAAACTTCTATTTATCAACTAGTGTGACAAGGGTGTTTGTGTATGCTTGAAAGACACATTCTACATGTTTATTATTTTTTTTAAATCTTTTTTTTTCAATGAATGCCCATACATAGCACATCTGCTGGTTGTTTGTTTGTTTCACAAGTCTTGTCCATCTGCAGCAATATTGATTTGGTAGCTATTGATTTTTCCCCAAGGCCAGTCTGTCACTAGATAACCAACTAATGATCCTGTCATTAGATTATCAACCATTGATCCTGTCATTGTCATCCATTGATCCTCTCAATTTCATCCACTGACCCTGTCAGTGTCATACATTGATCCTGTCATTGTCATACATTGATCCTGTCATTGTCATACATTGATCCTGTCATTGTCATATATTGATCCTGTCATTAGGATTCCAATCATTGATCTTGTTGTTAGAATATCAACTTATAATTTATGACCGTGAACACCAGTAGCCACATATTTCAATCATCAATTTGCATATTTTTTTTTATAAAATATGGATTTAGTTGTAAAATCAAAGTGTACTTTAATGCATGAACAGATCAACAAAGTCCCAACATTTTAATGCATTACAGTTTGCATTCTGGCCCTCAACAAATCCAAAACATTCAACACTTTTCTTTCTTTACAAAAATATTAGCGTGAATCCAGGGCTCCTTCAAATTATAGCAAAAAGAAAATCTCAGGGCTAACACCACCGGAGTGTCACTCACATTCCCTAATCTTATTGGTCATGTCTTTTCAACCTGAGTTAATCTTGTAGTCTAGCCATCTTGGAACTACAAAGAATATCACTCCGGGGCTGGCCCGCTTGATATATTTATAATAATTTATATTTGTTTTGAAAGACCTAAAAAAAATATGTTGAGTCCCTTTTAGGTGTTGACGGTGGCCCCAACCTGATGTGATAATGTTAACTTTCTGTATGCTCTGATCCCTTGGAAAAACTCATTATCAATCTGAGTTGGTTTTCCAAAACCTCATGGGGCATGACAGCAGTCTAGGTAGCTTGTCTCAGTTGCCCACCAATCTTTTCTGCAGCTTATTGTAAATGCTGTTTGAAGCCCAACCAATACTTTCAATGCTGAAATCCAAACCTAATCTCCATATGAATTTTGTCATCCTTGTAGTGGAAAGAAATAATATAGATTAGTTATGTTCCCTTTAAGCTGCGCGGCCGAGCAGATAGCTAACCGAGGCCGGGCAGCAGTTAAGAATTACAGCGAAGCAAACTTTGATAAGGATAATATATTATAATATAGTTTGTAGGGTTAAAATTGTGCATAGGAAGTGGATAATGTGCAACTTTGCTCACGAGTTTGTGATTTTGCACGTGGACCAAGGAACCTGAGAGGGAACATTGGTCTTTGCTATCCTTAACTTTATGCACATTAACTGGCTTTGATTTGATCCCGAGCACTATATTCAGGTTTCTTCAGTTCAAGTCTTTAATTAACTGGCTTTGATTTGATCCCTAGCACTATGTTCAGGTTTCTTCAGTTCAAGTCTTTAATTAACTGGCTTTGATTTGATCCCTGCACTATGTTCAGGTTTCTTCAGTTCAAGTCTTTAATTAACTGGCTTTGATTTGATCCCTAGCACTATGTTCAGGTTTCTTCAGTTCAAGTCTTTAATTAACTGGCTTTGATTTGATCCCTAGCACTATGTTCAGGTTTCTTCAGTTCAAGTCTTTAATTAACTGGCTTTGATTTGATCCCTGCACTATGTTCAGGTTTCTTCAGTTCAAGTCTTTAAAGCTGCTGATCATAGATCTTAAGTTTTGTTTTTGTACCTTGTGTTTTATCTTTATTAAATTTAAAAGTTGGGCAGCACAGAACACTGTCGTTAGCCAACCCTTTAAGTTTAAGTTGGTCCTTGGAATAAAGGATATCTATAGAACTTTTTGTTTTCTTCTGTTTGCTTAATTTGTAGCTTATAACTCTGCATGCATTTGTGACACTATTGTTTTTCCAACTTATTTATTTTAAAAAGATTATATTTATGGATTATTATTATTATTAGTGAATGTTTAAAGCTATATTAAAATTATCTTAAAGTATGTTTAATTTTAATTTCAAAAAATTATTATGCTATATTTATTTCACTTATTTGTATGATTATAAAGATCTGAAAAGTATTTTTCTATTTTGGTTAAATCTTTATTCTCTTGTATTTCTTCAAACATCATGTATTTTTAAAAAGAGAGTTCTTGGCTTCTGAGAACTCTAGACAACGTCACATCGCACCCCATTTCGTAATGTTACTATTTTAAACTGAAGTTTAAAAAAAAATAACTTGTATTTCAGCGTATATAAATAAGGTAAAATGATTGGTATGTTAAAACTGACAGTTGATGGTCAAATATCAGAGACATAAATCTGTCAAATGCTTGAAACTTGGATTGCTTAGAAAAAAAACCCTGAAGTATTATTTATTAATTTTATTTTTTAAAGATGGCAGAATGTTTTCACGTTTTTCTATTTATGTGATAGGCTAGGGCCAGCTACTTAAAATTAAGGTAATATATAGCAAGCGAAACATAAAAAATAATTTATTCATCTGTAAAATAAGAGCTGTATTATGTAAATGTAACATCTGTCAGTCTTTCCGTTTCGGACAACTCATTGATTATTTTACTATTTGAATGCCTCTTTGAATTACATTGTATTTAAGATGATGACATTTTTTTCCCATTCAATTTGCTCACATGTGTCCCACCATCCATTGTACAGGAGCACCACCATTTGTTACTGTACTGTTGCCATGACTACCTGTTGTCTTTAAAATTTCTATCTCCTCACCAAGTATATATAATTTTATTCAATGAAAATGATGACTCTGAACTATTTCTGATCACCGTCTTGTTGAACCATCGTTTCAGATGGTTTTATGCTTGGAGAGAGAATTAATCCTTGTTTTTTTATTCTCAAGGTTTTCCATATACGCGAGTTTGTTTGTGCTGGCTGGTGTAAATGATTCCTTAGTTAGTACTTCAGCTTGAATGCACTTGCTGGTGTAAATGATTCCTTTGTTAGTACTTCAGCTTGAATGCACTTGCTGCTGTAAATGATTCCTTTGTTAGTACTTCAGCTTGAATGCACTTGCTGCTGTAAATGATCCCTTGCTGTTATTGTTCAAAATGATTGCTGCACCACCTGTTGCTGTAATCTAGGTCGATGATTGTGCTAAAAATTGATAGGGTCTGTGTGTAGACCTATGATTGATGATTGTGTGTGCAGTCTTATGATTATTTTTGATATGTGTTAAATGTGTTCCTATGATTGATGATTGTGTTAAATAGGATTGGGTTTGTGTTCATTCTAATGAAGGTTGATTGTGATAATTATGATTGTTGATTATGTTAACTATGGATGGGACTGTGTTGATTTCTTCAATGATTGTATACTTGTAAGCGGAATATGAAAATCTGGACAGCGGATTACGTCATGTATTTTGCTTTGTATGTATTTAACATTTTAAAAAATCTCAGAGTTTTCTTTTGATTCCAATTACCTCATGTGGCTTTGACACAATCAGGCATCTAATAACGCGACTTACATGAAATTAACTCAAGGATTCCTTCATGCAGTGAAAGTGCACATTCATTCAGCCCATTTGTGACATGGGAGGCTGTCATAGATTTGTCTAATTCATATGGCATGGGTGTTGAGTTGATTGCAATATAGCCACTGAGGTATTGGAACCAGACTTGTTATTCCCAAACAAGGGAGGTCAGCCAGTGTTTCCTGTCGGTGGTTAAAAATAACCTGCCCCTGACACATTTTAATGGCTGCCCAAAGTCTTTTGTTGTAAATATATATAGTTAAAGAATATGTAAATATACAAAATGTTTATATGAAATTAAAAAGTTATACTTGTTCGAATGTGTTTTTTTTTCCATTTGTCACCCTGTGATTTGTTATTTCTCTAAATCACAAAAGTTTGTTCTTGAATTTGTGCCTTGCGAAAGCACCCAAAACTTAATTGACTGGATTAAGGAATGATTGTTACAGTTTCCAAAATTATTAAGCTCACTGAACGTCAAAACATGTACACCAAAAAGGATTGGGAGTCTAATACATGTACATGTACTCGCATTTTCAGAGGAAAATAAAAAACCTCAATTGTTTTGTTTTTTCCTAGGTGGGGTAAATAAGAATTTAAAATTAAAAAAAAGAATTGTATTGTCTGTTATTAATGATAACATAGGCTTGGAATTAAGTACTAATATTTATTATCAAAATTTTAATGAAATAATACTAAGCCTCCTAAATTTCATTTTTTTCCCTCTAGTTTCTGAATTTGATTTTGTTTGATAAATAAAAATCATTGACAGTTAACCCAGTATGTGAAATTTTAATCATCAATTAAAAAAGATTTTTGAATAGGTTAGTGTAAATGTTTTCAATAATAGAACAACTGAATGAAACAAAAACCATGAACCATAGGCAATTTTTTAAAAAATCGAATGCCATGAGGGGTTAGAAGTTTCAACTACTCAGGTGGATATCATATGCCGTATGCTGGGCACCATCAAAATTGCTGCACCGTCTTATGCATAAACTACTACCAGTGAAAAGCAGGCACTAAGTTAGTCACTAAGTCGAGTTTTCTGGGATGGGACATAATTCCTTTGAGCTACAGATGCCCGAGTAGTTAGTAAGTAGTTGTGTAACTCACCTAAGGCAATGGATTGACAAAAGTATAAGAACACAAAATCTCTTTCCCCCCCCCCTCCCCAAAATAATCTTCATTATGAAAAATATTTTTCATCATGACATAAAGTTTAACAAAAAATACCAGTTCTAAAACACTTATTTCAACAACTTAATCCATTAAATGAAACTTGCGTTAACAATAAATAAATAAAATCCATTTAATATAAGCTAAAAAAAAAGGAATTTTCAAGGGGAAAAAAATTGATGGAGAAAAACTATAATTTTTTTGGGTGAAATTTTATAAAACTCTTAACTATAACATCAGTTTCAATAATTTATAACAATTAATATTTAGTTTAAACTAATAACTTTTAAAATTCATTTTAGGAGAATTCTGCGGTTACATCAATTAACATGTTTGTACATGTATATTTAATTGAGCTACAGTACGGTTAATTAATATATGAGATAAATAAATAAATATGATTGAGATTTATCGAACACAGGAAAATGCTTCAATAAAAAAATGATACGCAAAATAGGGGAGACTACGCTCATTACTGTTTGTCTTCAAGAATGACCCAGTAGCTCTAAGTACAAACGTTAACAAGAAAGTTAATTTAAAACATTGAAAACGATTGGCATTTGTGGCTTTCGAAGCCCTTTAATTTCACACACAAACCTTTAATAAGGCACACAAATATTTGTATGAAGTTTTTAAAAAAAAATTCATTTATTATAAATTTTCTATTACAAATATTTTTAATCGATGTTTTTGCATTTCGATTTTTTATATAAATTATCATGATGTAACGTCACCAAGTACATGAAAATGCGTAGTTTTTTCTTCTTCTTTTCTTTGTTCAGCTATCAGCTATGCTATATCATTCAAAAGTTGAGAAGAGTTTAATATAAAATTAAAACTTCTTAATATGCATACGATTCATTTTGGAGGGTTGATTGAAACATTTTAATAAAATAAAGCTTCTTTTTAAAATATATTTTTAATAATAAGAAATTATTTCTCAGCGGTTTGGGGCCGTCCATAAAGTACGTCACGCTCCAGAGAGAGGGGGTGTAAGAAAGTGTGACACTTTGTGACAGGGGGGGGAGAGGGGGTCCGGCCATGTGTGACGTCACGGTGTTTTATATTACATTTTAATTATTTTGTTAATAAATAAAAAAAAACATTTTTGTTCGAAAGTGTGACGTACTTTAGGGGGGGGGGTTCCCGAGATTTGTGACAGGGGGGAGTTAAAAATGGTCAAATAGCGTGACGTACTTTATGGACGGCCCCTTTTATAAATGTTAGCCAATTATCAACTCAGTCAGACTTGTACTTGTACCAAATGCACGAATCTAACTGATCTAATGTTCTCTACAATCACACCCACACAGAGGTGTACGAATGAAACTTATCTGTTGTATACTCCTGACCATTGAGTTTAACGACCAGAGTCTCCTGGCGCGTTGTTGACACTTGCAACGAAGCTTTAGCTCAGGTGTTGGGGTGAGGAGGGCGGGGGGGTATTGGGGCAGCCACCATTAGAGCCACAGAGTTATTTACCTATATGTTGACGTCTAATAACCAAATAAATTTTATTGTTATCAAATTTGGATTCCTAAAAAAAAATAAAAATAATAAAAATGAATGATCTCAAAGAATCGGATGAAAATCCATTTTGCTCTGGGGTATGAAAATGTTGAGTTACCGGGGAAGAGGCAGCGTGACTTTTGTCGATTACACCCACTAATCCATCGCATCTCATTGAATCCACTTGGGAAGTAAATGGATAAAAAAAACTATTTCCACCCATGCCGGACGCAGTACATTATAAACATCACCCCATCCCCGCCAAATAAGAAATAAATTAAAAAAATGAAATAAAAATAAATATTTAAGTTAAATTTAAAAAGAAATAAATAACTTTTTTTGCTCTTTTTGTCCCGGTTAAAAAATATAGTGCGTGGAAAAGGTGGAGCTATTCAGACCACGACCTTGACCCCGTTGCCATCGACGTGTACAATAAGACCGAGTGTCGCATCATTCCTCGGGTGTTTCGTTTGTGATGTTGGTCGAGTCACTGGTCTTCCCCGTCACAGTAGCGGACTCGTCCACGGTGCTGGCAGCCTGCTCCCCGGTCTGTTCACCCGTCGGCACTTCGCTTTCTTCGTCAACCGACCGCTCGACTGCCGGCATGCTCTTGGCAAGTTCCGCCTGCCGCAGGGCTTCCGTTTTGAGGACCGACGGGAACGAGATGGGGTTCGTGAACGGCTTGTTCATCACCTTGGCGAGCAGGCGTTCGGCCTCCCTCTGGTAGACGGCTTGGCGCGAGAGGACGTTGCCCTGGTTGATCATCGTCTGCAACGGGTCGTCGCTCACCGGGTCATCCGTCACGGTGTTTGTGATGCGCTGTCGGTGAGAGGGCGAAACAGGTGGATGAGGTGTGGATAAGATGGGGAAACAAGTGGAGGAGGTGTGGATAAGACGGGGAAACAGGCGGAGGATGTGTGGATAAGATGGGGAAACAGGCGGAGGATGTGTGGATCGCCTGATGTCTGGTTGTAAGTTCACATGTCATTCGCGGGCTTAAATAAGGTGAAAAGAGGAGACGAATGTAAAATTACATATGATTGAAAGATTCCAAGAAATAGTTACGTGCTGTTACAAATATTGTTATATTAAAGAGGATTACAAGGAAACAATCGGACGGCTATAAGATGCCATCAAGTAACGGACTGCTATAGTAATAGAATAGAGCGCGAACAAATGGACCGCAAACATGCTGACCTGAAAATGCTCACTGATGCCGTGCTTGGCCAGGTATTTCTTGACGTCACTCGTCTCCGTGTGGATTGCGGAAGGATACTGAAGTGGTGCCAGCAAGTCCGTCTTGAAGCCGCTGCCCGCCTTCATCCAGAGCGTTCTCGTCGTCCGCTACGGAAAGGGGGGGGGAATTAGTCGACATCTTAGGGTCATTCATCGCCTGCTGTAGTTAGCTATGGTATAGCTTTAATAAATATTCTGTCGTGTTATGTTAGAAATACATTTATGAGGTTGTGGTAGATAAGAAAGTCGAACAAGTTTTGTTTAGGCGAGAAGAAATTACAAAAAAGGCACGACATTGAAACGGGCGTTTGGGCTAAGTACTTACCTCAAAAGTCAATAAAATAATAGTTTTTGGTGAAATTTCCTGTTGTTTATTGTTAGCAATAAAGTGACAAGTTTTGTCATAAATAAATACAGCAATTTAGTCAGAAAAACAAGAAAGAAAGAAAAAAGACAGCCATGTTGTAAACAATTAAGACAGCAATTTTTCAAACAAAAGACAGCAATATTTTCAGCATTAGAGACATCAAACCGAAAGTTTCTTTTAAGTAGTGATGTCTTAAAAAAACAAAAGAAAAATTTTGTTTGCATCTTCTTAACATATTGTTGTCAGACATGTATACGTTTTTAACATTTCGTCCATGTAAAGACTCGCAACTAGATGAACTCCGATAACAATAATTTAAAGAGCACCAATTGTACCGCTGGCCTCTTAGACTGTGACTGGAAAATATATTTGAATCCATTTAAACTTTGGTCGAACAAATCAAGCCACTTGTTTGAATTCATAGATGGTGAGAAAATTCAGTTAACATTAGCAGACAACGACCTCAATCCACCTTTTTCAATCTCCTGCCTCCATGAGCCCAGGCTTCTTGTACCCCCCCCCACACACACACAAACACTCCCCCCCCCGCGTCAACTCACCCCTAACAGCAGAGGTGTGATGTCAGTTTCCACAGGCACGTGATCCATCGTGTGCTTCTCCAGAGTCGTCCCGAAGTCCCAGCCTTGGAACAGCGGGCACCGCGCGGTCTCCGGCTCCTTGAACTCTTCGGTGCGGCTCTTCTTGACCTTCTGCTTCTTCTTCCTCTTCTTGACCACCCTCGGGGACGCCTTGGCCGCCTCCTGGATGTTGACGTGCTTCGACTGACCCCCGAGGGAGCCGACCCTCGCTTTGACGATGTGCGCCGACTCCACCTTCTCACCGGGCCCCGGCTGCTCCAACTCGGTGGCCTGCGCCTCGATGGTTTCCGGCTCATCCGTTGGGGGCGGTGGCGGCTGGGGGTCGCCCTCCACGTCTTTCGACTCGGCTTGGGGTTTGTGGGATTCTAAGTTGAGGATGTCGTTGCCCTGGCTGTCTTTTTTTGAGAGCCTTTTGCTGGTCCGAGTGGCACCTTCTTCGACGTCGTCCGCGTTGACGTTGACGTCCTCTTCATCGCCGGCGAACACGTCCCTTCGGTGTCTGACAGCGCCTCCCCTGCGGCGATTGGCCTTCCGCGAGATGACACCGTGACTTGCATTGGCGTTTTTGTCCCTTTCCGAACCAGACTTTGTTTTGGTGAAACCGCCAGTCTTCCCGGTTTTAACGTCCGATCTGCTTTTCAGAGACCGTGTCAATGACACAGAGAGGTCTCTGACATGGGGCGCGTCCCTCTTCGTCGCAAGCGTTGTCGGTGGCATGTTGTGAGCGCAGCTCCTGGGGCGTCGGCAGTTCAGATCCGACCATGTCTTCGTTGAAGATGCGGTTCTAAGATTTTCGACAGGGGTCGCCTTTTTCACCGTGCCCAAGTTTAGACCTTTGCGGGGTTTGTGGGAAATGAATTTCTCCCCGATGATCTTATTGCCCGACGTGGCTTTCTTTACGTCCACTTTGGGGGTGGAGGGCCCCGGGTCAGGCCTCCTCTTGATCTTGATGTGTTTGACGCCCCTGTCAGTCGGCGCCAGTGATTTACGCGGGTATATGGACACCGTGGGCAGGGCCGCTTTGACCTCCGCGTGACTCGACTCCATGTCTGTTACAGCAACGTGAGGCGGGAAACTTACGATCACCGGAGCGGTTTTGGTCAGTGAAGCTTTCGCTCTCGAGGAGGAAGTTGACGCCGAACGCAGATCTCTGGGCACTTGTGTTTTTTCACTACCCGGTGGTTTTTCTGGGGATTCCAGTGGTTTTTCATTCTGAGCATGTATTTGTTTTTCTACGGGGACCTGTGGCTTTTCCGGAGATTCCCGTGGCTCTTCTATGTGGACCTGTGTTTGTTCTTGAGTCACCTGGGGATGATCCGTTGGCGTCTGTTTTTCATCAGGTGATTCCAGTTGCTCTGTGTGTATCGTGGGTCGATCTAATTCCGGAGGGGGCTCCGGGGATGCATCGCAGAACTGCAATCTTGACTCCCGCGTGAGGAAAGTGCCAATTATTTCCGAATCACATTCTTTCTCGGTCCCATCCCGCATTTTAACCTCCAAGAAAAACCCTTTGGTCTCTGAAGCGTTCGTAGAGTTGTTCTCCATCATAATCCTCTCCCCATGAACAAGGAGTTTCTCGGGTGAGGGCCTATGGACCTTAGTCTGTGACACAATGGCGACGATCCCACGGGTGGTCTTCGAAGAGCGCCTCAAACGGGGTGCACACTCGACGTTTGCGCAGCACTTTCGCGTGACTGCTGTGCAACTGTTTTGCGCGGTCGTTTTCAGAACGGACTTCATGCTTGCCTGCTCCTTGCTGCCCAACTTTACGCTGGTGGAGTCCCCGGCGGTCAGCTGATATTTCCCTTTAAGTTTTTCCTTCCCGGGTACGACCTGTTTTGCGGATTTCGCCCTCAGTGACTTTGGCGCAGATTGCACCACCGGAGCCGCTGTCGGGACAGGCCGGATGCGCTTGATTTTTGTGTGGCGCGGCTCACAGGCGACGGTAGGCTTGGGGACACCGGCCCTGGTCTTAGTTTTGTACCCCGGGCGCCTGCCACCTTTGGACGATTTCGCCGAGCTCGCGAGCGACGAGGAGGGCTGCGTGCGCTGCTCCGGCACAGACTGTCGGCTCCGTGTCGATTCGTCTTCATCGCAACACGTCCGCGTCGTGTCGCTGTCCGTGGTGTTGGAGGTGCTGTCGTAGATGGCGTTGACGCTCAGACGAGAGCCTTCCATGCTGAAGTTGCTGGTCGTCGACTGGGTCCCGACTCGTTCACGATTGATGAGCAGATCTCTGATGACGTGCCTCGATTTCTTCCGGTGGCAGAAACTGGTTGATTTGATTCTGGATGCTGTGGCTATTGGCACGAGGAAAGTTCTCGCAAAGTCCAAGGTCATTGCTCCAGGTACCCCAGTTTCATGTTGCATGGTACCCCAGTTTCATGTTGCATGGTACCCCAGTTTCATGTTGCATTAAAAAAAAACTTCTTTTATTAATAGCTACCCACGCTCCTCAATTGTTTATTATCAATGGCCACTTCAAAATAAACAGAAAACAGGTTAATATTCAACGATCATACGTCATGACCGGGTAAGTGGGCGTGTCATCAACGCCTTGGGCCATGATGGCACATGAATATTTACAGTAGGTGGCCCTTTTACTGCGTCAATATCCGATGGACTCATTTTATGGGTCTCTCGTTGTAACGTGGCTGTGTAACCGTGGTTTTGAAGTAACGACTTAGGGGAAGTCATCCATGGTGGGGAAGGTTACAGCTACCAAAAATTCTCCTGCAGTTGTCTTTCTTGGCATGCGTCTGCGCTAAGAAATAATAGATGAAAACAAAGAGATTCGAAAAAATATAAAATTAGCAAATTCACTTCTAACAAAAGGAATCAATTTTGTTGTTTAATACTATGGAATTATGAGGCACTGCAACTGACTGAAAAGATAGATATATTTTGTCTTACCTTTGTTATTTGTTTTTTCGAAAATAGAAAGTATATTATAGGTTAATAAATGTCATGACTTGTCATCTTTACTGCTTTATCCAGTAAAGAAACAATACAAACCTATATTATGATGAGAAGGAAGAAATAGTTACTAATGCAGTTTCTTGTAAAGGGAACATATGGGGAGTTGGTGCCCAAATTAATAAGCTTACATTTCACCATTTCCAATTTTCCATTAACACATATTTGAAAGGTGATTTACTACATTTTATTTTTACTAATTTTATTTGAAAAAAGAAAGAAATTTCCGTTTGAATTTTTTATTGTAAAACTTTTTTCTCTTATAAGTTTCAGACGAAAACATCTCCGGGCATTGAGATTAAAAGTGAACTTGAATTTCCCCATGCAACAAACCACAGCATTAGACCATTCTCCTTTCTGCTTTGTCGGAGATGTTGAATGTTAGCCCGAACCACAGTATTAGACCATTCTCCGCTGTCGGAGATGTTAGCACGACGATCAGAACTATTGCTAAATGCCACAAGTGGCTGTAGGACAGTATTAAGCTCAATGGGAGCACACACCAACTAAGCGTTTATCAGGCGTGTGTTCACTCCGCTCACGCGCTCCTCATGCCTTGCAATACTATCTTTGGAAGTGTTTTCACATCATCACTTTTGGCCCATTAACGCATGTTATAGAAGCCTCATACAACCGCGGGAGTTTTAAGGTCAACGAAATGTTTTTGTCCCCTACCTCCTAACAACTAGTCCAAAAGTTTTTTTAATTCTTTAAAATGGAAAGAAGTTTTTCACTTGAAAAAAATCCATAAATTTCATGTGGCTTTAAAACACACACCCTAAATCTCTGTCAGCTCTCGAATCAGCATCCATGAAAGATTAAAAAATTATAAAGTGTACTTTTAAAACTGATGTTGATTTAAGTTATTTCAAAAACCTGAACTCAGAGGAATGAATGTCAGTTGTGCTTGTAATTCAAGAGTTCAGCTAAAACCTAGCATTTTAAAACATAAGTAAGAAATACATTAATTTAGTATTTACATTCTCATTTAGTCATTTAGTTTAGTCAGAGAAGCGATGCAACGCCAAGTTGAATGGGCGATCGGGCAGCAGGCTGAGAACCATTGTTTAGAAGTGAAACTTTCTCTCTGATGCCGAGTCTGGGCACGATGTTCTCTCCCCTCACTCGGACGATGAAATCACGCTTAGTATTAGTTGGGGAATAGAATAAACATGCGTGTGACTTCTCAGATGGCGACTTGTGAACTTCCGCATGCTGCCCCCATAGATCGCACAATTTTTTATGACGCTCAATCGGGCTTTTCCTGAGATGCGTTTCGCACCGGGTGTGAATTCGTTTTGGAATAAATCAATTTGAATACGGTGCGCAGTACAGCGGGCCCTCTAGATATATCCTACAAACGAATTGAATTAAGTCCAATTTTTTATTTCTAAAAAATTAAAATTCTATCATCAAATAGAAAAATTAATTAATTAAAACGTTATTACCTCAACATGCGTATTTTGTGACTTAATTACTTCTAGCACTAAGATCTTCAATTCCTGTCTCAGGACCCACACCACCTTACTAAAAATAATTGAATGCTACCAAAGGCCCAAGTTAAAGATTCTGATAGGTCCACACAAAAATTCCCCCGGCGACGACCTTCTTCCCCCAGATAGAGGTCATCGCAAAGCGAAACCCTCAGCATGGTTCATCCTCATCGTTGGTCATTAAGACATACAGGAAATCATCTTCGATAGGAGAAATAACCCACATATGATAAGTTCGCCATACTTCCAAATAGCGATCGCTTTATAGCCATGGGCGTTGCAGAAGTGTCTGTAATGGGGGAGGGAGGAAATTGTGTTTTAATATTTTTGGAACCTGGCACAGTCTCTAGAAGTTTCTAAACGTATCTGACGGTGCCAAGGTGAGGTGGTGCGAGTATAAGTGAAGTATCTGACGGTGCAAAAGTGAGGTGATGCGAGTATAATTGAAGTATCTGACGGTGCCAAGGTGAGGTGGTGCGAGTATAATTGAAGTATCTGACGGTGCCAAGGTGAGGTGATGCGAGTATAATTGAAGTATCTGACGGTGCCAAGGTGAGGTGGTGCGAGTATAATTGAAGTATCTGACGGTGCCAAGGTGAGGTGATGCGAGTATAATTGAAGTATCTGACGGTGCCAAGGTGAGGTGGTGCGAGTATAATTGAAGTATCTGACGGTGCCAAGGTGAGGTGATGCGAGTATAATTGAAGTATCTGACGGTGCCAAGGTGAGGTGGTGCGAGTATAAGTGAAGTATCTGACGGTGCCAAGGTGAGGTGATGCGAGTATAATTGAAGTATCTGACGGTGCCAAGGTGAGGTGGTGCGAGTATAATTGAAGTATCTGACGGTGCCAAGGTGAGGTGATGCGAGTATAATTGAAGTATCTGACGGTGCCAAGGTGAGGTGGTGCGAGTATAATTGAAGTATCTGACGGTGCCAAGGTGAGGTGATGCGAGTATAATTGAAGTATCTGACGGTGCCAAGGTGAGGTGGTGCGAGTATAATTGAAGTATCTGACGGTGCCAAGGTGAGGTGATGCGAGTATAATTGAAGTATCTGACGGTGCCAAGGTGAGGTGGTGCGAGTATAAGTGAAGTATCTGACGGTGCCAAGGTGAGGTGATGCGAGTATAATTGAAGTATCTGACGGTGCCAAGGTGAGGTGGTGCGAGTATAATTGAAGTATCTGACGGTGCCAAGGTGAGGTGATGCGAGTATAATTGAAGTATCTGACGGTGCCAAGGTGAGGTGGTGCGAGTATAAGTGAAGTATCTGACGGTGCCAAGGTGAGGTGGTGCGAGTATAAGTGAAGTATCTGACGGTGCCAAGGTGAGGTAGTGCGAGTATAAGTGAAGTATCTGACGGTGCCAAGGTGAGGTGGTGCGAGTATAAGTGAAGTATCTGACGGTGCCATGGTGAGGTGGTGCGAGTATAAGTGAAGTATCTGACGGTGCCAAAGTGAGGTGGTGCGAGTATAAGTGAAGTATCTGACGGGGCCAAGGTGAGGTGGTGCGAGTATAAGTGAAGTATCTGACGGTGCCAAGGTGAGGTGGTGCGAGTATAAGTGAAGTATCTGACGGTGCCAAGGTGAGGTGGTGCGAGTATAAGTGAAGTATCTGACGGTGCCAAGGTGAGATGGTGCGAGTATAAGTGAAGTATCTGACGGTGCCAAGGTGAGGTGGTGCGAGTATAAGTGAAGTATCTGACGGTGCCATGGTGAGGTGGTGCGAGTATAAGTGAAGTATCTGACGGTGCCAAAGTGAGGTGGTGCGAGTATAAGTGAAGTATCTGACGGTGCCAAGGTGAAGTAGTGCGAGTATAAGTGAAGTATCGGACGGTGCCAAGGTGAGGTAGTGCGAGTATAAGTGAAGTATCTGACGGTGCCAAGGTGAGGTGGTGCGAGTATAAGTGAAGTATCTGACGGTGCCAAGGTGAGGTGGTGCGAGTATAAGTGAAGTATCTGACGGTGCCAAGGTGAGGTGGTGCGAGTATAAGTGAAGTATCTGACGGTGCCAAGGTGAGGTGGTGCGAGTATAAGTGAAGTATCTGACGGTGCCAAGGTGAGGTAGTGCGAGTATAAGTGAAGTATCTGACGGTGCCAAGGTGAGGTGGTGCGAGTATAAGTGAAGTATCTGACGGTGCCAAGGTGAAGTGGTGCGAGTATAAGTAAAGTATCTGACGGTGCCAAGGTGAGGTAGTGCGAGTATAAGTGAAGTATCTGACGGTGCCAAGGTGAGGTGGTGCGAGTATAAGTGAAGTATCTGACGGTGCCAAGGTGAGATGGTGCGAGTATAAGTGAAGTATCTGACGGTGCCAAGGTGAGGTGGTGCGAGTATAAGTGAAGTATCTGACGGTGCCAAAGGTGAGATGGTGCGAGTATAAGTGAAGTATCTGACGGTGCCATGGTGAGGTGGTGCGAGTATAAGTGAAGTATCTGACGGTGCCAAGGTGAGATGGTGCGAGTATAAGTGAAGTATCTGACGGTGCCATGGTGAGGTGGTGCGAGTATCTGACGGTGCCAAGGTGAGATGATGCGAGTATAAGTGAAGTATCTGACGGTGCCATGGTGAGGTGGTGCGAGTATAAGTGAAGTGCCCTTGAAGTCTATCATATGTGTTAATAATGCAACTCTTCCAGCCTTGATAACTATTGTGTGTTTACTAATTGTACCATATTCTCATTATATGTTGTAGAGTAGGATATGAATGTTTCTTAGCCCAGTTCCTTACTGGGGTGCAGAGCTATATAAATCATACATTTAGTATTATTATTATCATTTTCATTTATTAGACTTAGCATAATCCGCCTTTTAAGCATTTGACGTTAAAAATGTTACATTAAAAGTCAAATTGTTATGTTCAGAAATATTTTTATCAACAGAATAAAGTCTTTTGTGAAGTGTGTTATGGTTCTGTTTATTTTTTATATTATTTATTTGTTTAATTTAAAAGAAAATAATTGGAAATAGTGACAGCTTAGTTTATTTAAGGTAGGATTATGACAAACTAAGGGATGTGACAGATTAATTTAGTTAAGCTAGGATTATGACAAAGTAGGGGATGTGACACAAATTAAAAAAATAAAATAAAGTGACATGATTTGTTTCTGACACGTTACCAATGTTCTTGAAGAACAAAGTGGGAAGAAGAGAGTGATGGGCGTGGGGGTCCAATATTTATGACGGCACTTTGTGACCAGGAAGTAGTAAACTCTCAAAAATATTGTGACATATTTCAATGGGTTATCCCCCTTAATCCCAGCGCAGAGTTTAGTCAATAATAGAAAAGGTTAACAATATTTATCCATTGTTTGACACAAAACCATTACAAATTATTATTATTATTTTTTATAATCTCTTCATAATCAGCAATTGAAAACAGCCAGTTGTTTCCCTTAGAAGATATTTGAACAATGTTTTAAAAAAGAACAGCTATAATTTTCTCCCTTTGGCTATAAAACTATCAGTCTTCTTTAAAAACTGTTATAGTTTCTTTTAAAAAGACAAAAGTTATATCTTTTAGATTGAAATAGAGGGAAATTATATTTAAAAAGTTTAATACTATTTGGATGCAATAATCTTCTGTATAGAAGTAGCGTCTGCAGCAGATAAGACAGTTAAAGAAATTTTAAATTTCAACCTAATAACTTTTTAGTTCTAGCACTTGGAATGGCGTCAAAAGCTCCGAGTCTAAGACCCTTTTAGGTCTACCCGAGAAACTCTACTTGTAATTTTGCCCCCTCTGCTTTACACAAAAGGAACTAATAGCTAGGGGACATCCCTCTAATGGTGTTGGCTGCCTGGGCGACTAGGAACATTGTCAGAGTATCAAACCACGTCATTTCATTCTTAAATTCAACAACTTAATTGATGACCCATTCATAATTGTCACGAATATCACGCTCAACTCTAGTTTTCTAAAAAAATTTAAGTAGCTTTTAACTATAGATTGTTTCGTTTAAAATTGAACTTCATAGTAAAATAATATTTTAAAAAAATGGAAGTGGTTTTCAATTTTTTAAAAAAAAGCGTAAATATTAATTGATAAAAATGATTTCAATAGAGTTTCAATTTTAAGCATTAATAAATATCAATATACATAATGTCTGTATGTATGGATGTAACTAGGTGGCGCTGCGAAATTTGTAATGCTGTTAGGTGGCGCTGCGATCAACATAATAAAATAAAATTTACTGCGCCAAAAATAACACTTTTCGAACGTTCCGCATAAAAGTGTTCAATATATAATAGCCCAAGTCACAGGTTGGTTGGAGTATGTATCCGTAACGCCATGACGTCATTTTTTGAGCTTATATTTAAATATATATACAAGGCGCGCATCAGGAGGTGTGCAAAATAATTATTAATTAAAAGATTGGCACCGTAAAAAAAAATTATATGACGTCATTGTTTTAGTATATATTTTAATTTACGAAAAGAGAGCATTGCAAAAAAAGATTTGAGGATTTATAATTGTAAAATATTTTGTGTACATTTCAGGAAGTTTAATATTTCGTATTGATCAAACAAGGATACGTTACTTAGGCTTTCGACCAAAAGTGGGCGCCACCCCTAGTTGTTCAATATGATAATAAATGAATCAAATAAAAAATAAATAAAAGTTCTGTATTAAATTATTTATTATTCTGATGAGTATTATTTTTCAAAATTAATAGATTTCAGCTGAAATGTATTCATTTTGAAAACTTCCGTAATTTTTGACGGGTTACACTAGTTTGATAATAAATGATGAAAACGTTTAGACCTGTCGTTAATGTTCTGCAATTTCTTCAAACATTTTAACTTTTTTAGAGACCTGTCTTCTACAGCTCCTTCCATACAGAAGATTATTGCGTTCTGCTAGAGAGTTGCAAGTGACATGATTACTGAGAATGTAATACCTTCTATTTGAATTTTCACAAGGAATAGTATTTCAAACCTTTCCTAGATAAGCTTTAATATTTTAATTTGGGCTGCGGAAATTAATGATCAATTAATCGATTAATCGTTAAAAATTTAATCGATTAAATTAATTTGATCGATTAAAATTCGATTAAATTTATTAAAATATAAAACTATATAATTTGCAATTGTCAAGCAAGTCAGTAGTGTCTGTTAGTCAGTCCTACGCTATGCGAGGTAACTCCCGATAAAAAAAAATAAAAAGTTGCTTTCGAGATTATAACAAAATGTGTTGCTCACCATAAAATATTGACACGTGACGTCATTATTTGAGCTTTTATTAATGTGTGAAGGGAACGAAGTAAAAAGAGCAATGTTTTATTTGATGTGATTAATATTATTATTATTTTTTTGTATTAAATGTCCGTTTTTGTTCATGTGTCCATGTCAATATTACGTACGTAATTATAAATTTAATTTTCTATATTAATATATAACATTCGTTTTTCGATTTATGAAATTTACAATTGGTTGCCGTTCGGTTGTCAAGTTTCGATGCGTTTTGAACTACAAAGCCATTATTTATTACTGCAAATGAAATTTGTCAACTTATGCTTCAGTTTAGCGTTTGTTTTTCTTTTATACACTTTGAGATTGCATGTTTGTATGTTTAAATAAATAACATATTTAAAAATCGGACTCCTCCCAACAATAGTTTTTTTGTTATTTACATGCCATATTTTAATTCGTCTTAGACTAATACTAATTTGGAATAAAAAATCTTTGCTTTTAATATAAAACTGGAAGGGGTGCTGACTTGACAATAATGAAAACGTTTATTAGAATTCCTAAAACGTGTATATTGAAGTTGATACTTTAATATTTTCTTTTATCCAGTGCTTAACTTTACTTCAAGGTTTCATGCAAAATAAATAGTTCGTTGTTATTCATATTTGTAAATAGCTACAATTTTTTATTTACATGTTTTTGATAATGTAAACGTAATAATGTATGGACCAATGGGCGCATAAACTGACAAGTCATAAAAGATCTTGAAAAGGTGCTGACTTGACAACAATAAAAACGTTTATGTGAATGACTAACATGTGTATATTAAATTTTAAATATGATTAACAGTTGATAAGTTAATCTTTTCTGTTATCCTGTGACAAACTTTGCTTACTACGTTTCATACAAAATAAATAATTATTAACATGTGTAAAATTACAGCTTATTTTTTTTACATGTTTTGATAATGTTGTGGTAATAATGATTGGACAAATGGGCGAATAAACTGACAAGTCATAATCATCGATGAAGCTTAAACGGATTCAAATCACAAATATGCGTGATGTGGATCACATTACAGTCACATAATTTATTTTTAACGCACTATGCTGTATTATTGGTGCACTCATAATTGGTGCGCACTATTCAATGCCGCAAGTTAACGTCCGGCTGACTCCTCAGCAATATTTGTTAATACGTCGAACTTCAAACTTCTTTTCCGCAATATCACTTTATGCTGTGTGTAATTCACTATGCATTTACTATAATATGATTATATCATTATTATTCATGCAAACTTATATAACGCGAAGCCTAAGCTTGGAGGTTTTCTCTTAACACATATATTAGTATATATAATCAAAATATATACTCTGCTATGTCCGTTCGTAACGCTAGATTTTAGAAAGCCCACAGCTAAAAAAATAACCTTGAAAAATATATTGCACCAAACAAACCCCACTATTTTCAAACGTCCGCATAAAATTGTTCAATATGGAAAAGAGATTTAATTTTTCTCTCTTGGTGTCTACATTTTCTGATTATTTACTATGCGGCTTTCAGGCAAAAGGGACAATTACAAAAGCTGAAATATATCCATTTTGAAAACTCCCGTCATTTTTGACGGGTAATACACTAGTTTCTAATAATTGATTTCCCATTTTATTAATAATGTATACTTTTTTGTTACTTACATACTTTTCCCTCGTATTATTATTATTTATTTAGACGTGCATACATAAGCAAAAAGGTTTCCTTCCTTATTTCTTGCATAGCAGAACGAATTTGCTGTGTTACGTCACAAAAGTCCGCTTCCCCGAGTGAACTGCGTGGGTACATTTAGTGTGGAATCAGCAATCATAGAGGAAAAAAATATCTGACTGCCAGTTGTTTTAGACAGACTTATTGCTGATGACACTAGGCAAAAAATACTTCAAGAATCAAGCACGGTAATTCCACGTGGACTCACTGAAACAAAAATATCCCAAAACTGAGTTAATGATCAGGACTTAATGATATTCATGGAACTACTGAGGGAAATTATCATTGGACTTCTGATATTAGAATTGGGAGTGGGAGTGGGAGTGGGAGTGAAATTACATTATTGTTATTCGATGGATGTGTCTGACGATCAAAGTTTCAAGTTTGAGCACAGTTTTATGTTTTCTAACAAATTCAGTAGAGTAAGATTTTTAAAATTTCACCAGTAAAAAATAGCGAATCAAACTTCATCATTTTGGACCTAAATTTCATTCGAGGAAAGAATGGTAAGATCTCAGAAAAGCTCAAAATTTAAAAAAAAGGTATACTATCATATAATAAATTAAAAAAAGGTATACTATCATATAATACATTAAAAAAGGTATACTATCATATAATACATTTAAAAAAGGTATACTATCATATAATACATTAAAAAAAGGTATACTATCATATAATAAATTAAAAAAGGTATACTATCATATAATAAATTAAAAAAAGGTATACTATCATATAATACATTAAAAAAGGTATACTATCATATAATACATTTAAAAAAGGTATACTATCATATAATACATTAAAAAAAGGTATACTATCATATAATAAATTAAAAAAGGTATACTATCATATAATACATTAAAAAAAGGTATACTATCATATAATAAATTAAAAAAGGTATACTATCATATAATAAATATAGGAGAAGTATACATGAGCGATATTTTTAAAGCTAGAAAACAATATTTTAAATCAGTGGTTCTCAAACTTTTTTGGCCTATCGCCCAATTTCCTGTAAAAAAAACACAAAATTTTGGAGACGCTAATTGAAGCCAGGTACGACGACTGGAGGCTGGAGAAGGAGTTAGTGATGGGAGATGGTGACGGGAGATGGTGATGGGAGATGGTGATGGGAGATGGTGATGGGAGATGGGAGATGGTGATGGGAGATGGTGATGGGAGATTGTGATGGGAGATGGTGATGGGAGATTGTGATGGGAGATTGTGATGGGAGATCGAGATGGAAGATGGTGATGGGAGATGGTGATGGGAAAAGGTGATGGGAGATGGTGATGGGAGATGGTGATGGGAGATGGTGATGGGAGATGGTGATGGGAGATGGTGATGGGAGATGGTTATGGGAGATGGTGATGGGAGATGGTGATGGGAGATGGTGATGGGAGATGGTGATGGGAGATGGTTATGGGAGATGGTGATGGAGATGGTGATGGGAGATGGTGATGGGAGATGGTGATGGGAGATGGTGATGGGAGATGGTGATGGGAGATGGTAATGGGAGATGGTGATGGGAGATGGTGATGGGAGATGGTGATGAGAGATGGTGATGGGAGATGGTGATGGGAGATGGTAATTGGAGATAGTGACGGTTCTGACAAAACGTGTGTTCTCAGAGCCACCATCACCCACAAGACATTCTGAATTATTACAAAAAAACCAAAAAAATATAAAAATAAAAACAAAACAAACAAACTTTATGACATTTTAATCAAAGCGACGCTTCTCTGTGTTATTTAGGCTATAACCAATAGTCCGGAGTCAGTCTTTTCTTGTCAATGTCACTCTGATCAGATTAAACTATGTCTATGTCTAACTTGTCCAGTCATTTCTTGTCAATGTCACTCTGATCAGATTAAACTATGTCTATGTTTAACTTGTCCAGTCATTTCTTGTCAATGTCACTCTGATCAGATTAAACTATGTCTATGTTTAACTTGTCCAGTCATTTCTTGTCAATGTCACTCTGATCAGATTAAACTATGTCTATGTTTAACTTGTCCAGTCATTTCTTGTCAATGTCACTCTGATCAGATTAAACTATGTCTATGTTTAACTTGTCCAGTCATTTCTTGTCAATGTCACTCTGATCAGATTAAACTATGTCTATGTTTAACTTGTCCAGTCATTTCTTGTCAATGTCACTCTGATCAGATTAAACTATGTCTATGTTTAACTTGTCCAGTCATTTCTTGTCAATGTCACTCTGATCAGATTAAACTATGTCTATGTTTAACTTGTCCAGTCATTTCTTGTCAATGTCACTCTGATCAGATTAAACTATGTCTATGTCTAACTTGTCCAGTCATTTCTTGTCAATGTCACTCTGATCAGATTAAACTATGTCTATGTTTAACTTGTCCAGTCATTTCTTGTCAATGTCACTCTGATCAGATTAAACTATGTCTATGTTTAACTTGTCCAGTCATTTCTTGTCAATGTCACTCTGATCAGATTAAACTATGTCTATGTTTAACTTGTCCAGTCATTTCTTGTCAATGTCACTCTGATCAGATTAAACTATGTCTATGTTTAACTTGTCCAGTCATTTCTTGTCAATGTCACTCTGATCAGATTAAACTATGTCTATGTTTAACTTGTCCAGTCATTTCTTGTCAATGTCACTCTGATCAGATTAAACTATGTCTATGTTTAACTTGTCCAGTCATTTCTTGTAAATGTCACTCTGATCAGATTAAACTATGTCTATGTCTAACTTGTCCAGTCATTTCTTGTCAATGTCACTCTGATCAGATTAAACTATGTCTATGTTTAACTTGTCCAGTCATTTCTTGTCAGTGTCACTCTGATCAGATTAAACTATGTCTATGTTTAACTTGTCCAGTCATTTCTTGTCAATGTCACTCTGATCAGATTAAACTATGTCTATGTTTAACTTGTCCAGTCATTTCTTGTCAATGTCACT
This sequence comes from Ampullaceana balthica, assembly GCA_944989445.1. Classification (NCBI taxonomy): domain Eukaryota; kingdom Metazoa; phylum Mollusca; class Gastropoda; family Lymnaeidae; genus Ampullaceana; species Ampullaceana balthica. The sequence goes on from CALYLW010000006.1 coordinate 3,355,470, forward strand.
CTGATCAGATTAAACTATGTCTATGTTTAACTTGTCCAGTCATTTCTTGTCAATGTCACTCTGATCAGATTAAACTATGTCTATGTTTAACTTGTCCAGTCATTTCTTGTCAATATCGACTCTGATCAGATTAAACTATGTCTATGTTTAACTTGTCCAGTCATTTCTTGTCAATAACACTCTGATCAGATTAAACTATGTCTATGTCTAACTTGTCCAGTCATTTCTTGTCAATGTCACTCTGATCAGATTAAACTATGTCTATGTCTAACTTGTCCAGTCATTTCTTGTCAATGTCACTCTGATCAGATTAAACTATGTCTATGTTTAACTTGTCCAGTCATTTCTTGTCAATGTCACTCTGATCAGATTAAACTATGTCTATGTTTAACTTGTCCAGTCATTTCTTGTCAATGTCACTCTGATCAGATTAAACTATGTCTATGTTTAACTTGTCCAGTCATTTCTTGTCAATGTCACTCTGATCAGATTAAACTATGTCTATGTCTAACTTGTCCAGTCATTTCTTGTCAATGTCACTCTGATCAGATTAAACTATGTCTATGTCTAACTTGTCCAGTCATTTCTTGTCAATGTCACTCTGATCAGATTAAACTATGTCTATGTCTAACTTGTCCAGTCATTTCTTGTCAATGTCACTCTGATCAGATTAAACTATGTCTATGTTTAACTTGTCCAGTCATTTCTTGTCAATGTCACTCTGATCAGATTAAACTATGTCTATGTCTAACTTGTCCAGTCATTTCTTGTCAATGTCACTCTGATCAGATTAAACTATGTCTATGTCTAACTTGTCCAGTCATTTCTTGTCAATGTCACTCTGATCAGATTAAACTATGTCTATGTCTAACTTGTCCAGTCATTTCTTGTCAATGTCACTCTGATCAGATTAAACTATGTCTATGTTTAACTTGTCCAGTCATTTCTTGTCAATGTCACTCTGATCAGATTAAACTATGTCTATGTTTAACTTGTCCAGTCATTTCTTGTCAATGTCACTCTGATCAGATTAAACTATGTCTATGTTTAACTTGTCCAGTCATTTCTTGTCAATGTCGACTCTGATCAGATTAAACTATGTCTATGTTTAACTTGTTCAGTCATTTCTTGTCAATGTCGACTCTGATCAGATTAAACTATGTCTATGTTTAACTTGTCCAGTCATTTCTTGTAAATGTCACTCTGATCAGATTAAACTATGTCTATGTTTAACTTGTCCAGTCATTTCTTGTCAATGTCGACTCTGATCAGATTAAACTATGTCTATGTTTAACTTGTCCAGTCATTTCTTGTCAATGTCGACTCTGATCAGATTAAACTATGTCTATGTTTAACTTGTTCAGTCATTTCTTGTCAATGTCGACTCTGATCAGATTAAACTATGTCTATGTTTAACTTGTCCAGTCATTTCTTGTCAATGTCACTCTGATCAGATTAAACTATGTCTATGTTTAACTTGTCCAGTCATTTCTTGTCAATGTCGACTCTGATCAGATTAAACTATGTCTATGTTTAACTTGTTCAGTCATTTCTTGTCAATGTCGACTCTGATCAGATTAAACTATGTCTATGTTTAACTTGTCCAGTCATTTCTTGTAAATGTCACTCTGATCAGATTAAACTATGTCTATGTTTAACTTGTCCAGTCATTTCTTGTCAATGTCGACTCTGATCAGATTAAACTATGTCTATGTTTAACTTGTCCAGTCATTTCTTGTCAATGTCGACTCTGATCAGATTAAACTATGTCTATGTTTAACTTGTTCAGTCATTTCTTGTCAATGTCGACTCTGATCAGATTAAACTATGTCTATGTTTAACTTGTCCAGTCATTTCTTGTCAATGTCACTCTGATCAGATTAAACTATGTCTATGTTTAACTTGTCCAGTCATTTCTTGTCAATGTCACTCTGATCAGATTAAACTATGTCTATGTTTAACTTGTCCAGTCATTTCTTGTCAATGTCACTCTGAGCAGATTAAACTATGTCTATGTTTAACTTGTCCAGTCATTTCTTGTCAATGTCACTCTGATCAGATTAAACTATGTCTATGTTTAACTTGTCCAGTCATTTCTTGTCAATGTCACTCTGATCAGATTAAACTATGTCTATGTCTAACTTGTCCAGTCATTTCTTGTCAATGTCACTCTGATCAGATTAAACTATGTCTATGTTTAACTTGTCCAGTCATTTCTTGTCAGTGTCACTCTGATCAGATTAAACTATGTCTATGTTTAACTTGTCCAGTCATTTCTTGTCAATGTCACTCTGATCAGATTAAACTATGTCTATGTTTAACTTGTCCAGTCATTTCTTGTCAATGTCACTCTGATCAGATTAAACTATGTCTATGTTTAACTTGTCCAGTCATTTCTTGTCAATGTCACTCTGATCAGATTAAACTATGTCTATGTTTAACTTGTCCAGTCATTTCTTGTCAATGTCACTCTGATCAGATTAAACTATGTCTATGTTTAACTTGTCCAGTCATTTCTTGTCAATGTCACTCTGATCAGATTAAACTATGTCTATGTTTAACTTGTCCAGTCATTTCTTGTCAATGTCACTCTGATCAGATTAAACTATGTCTATGTTTAACTTGTCCAGTCATTTCTTGTCAATGTCACTCTGATCAGATTAAACTATGTCTATGTTTAACTTGTCCAGTCATTTCTTGTCAATGTCACTCTGATCAGATTAAACTATGTCTATGTTTAACTTGTCCAGCCTGTGCCAAATGTTTACTTTTAAGTTTCAATTAGCTTCCTTTTGATGTTAGTCGAATTTGGGTCTTCGCCAACAACGATTGATGCAAGAAGTAAACACACACATCTCCTCATGAGATTTGTCCCTTGTCCAGCGGCCCGTGGAGACTGGTGTATGTTTCCCTAAGTCCCTGATGAAGACAAATTGATCTCAGTCAGTTAAGGAGGAAACGGTTTACCCCCTTCCGCCCCGAAATCTTGACCTACCCCCCCTTCCCCCCCCCCGCACCCCAATTTGTCCCTTACTGTCTACACCACGAGCTTCAGCCGACTGTTGATATTCATCACGAGTTACTTGACCTTTAGAAACCATGGCAACATTCAGTCAACAGGCGACCACCCGTAAATTGTTGACGATATGAAGCGTTCGATGCTGTCCAAGAGGACAGATTTCTTTCAGAATCCTCGAGTGATCCACCCCCCCCTTTTTTTTTCTCCACCAACCCCCTAATCACCACATCCCCCATTTTCTCGCCTCCTGTCCCCCAAATCACTCCCGAGTTAAACGGAAAGTAATGTACCTCTCCGAGTCGACCAATCTGATTGGCTGCCCGCTCATGCATGTCGACTGTCATTGGTTATTCCATCACGCTAACGACGTCTCACGGATCACGTGATTGGTTGATGACGTGCAGTCAGAGAGACGGACATACTGTAGGTAAGGATGGGGGGGGGGTGCCAGGCCCAGGGACCAGGGCTTGAAAAAAAAAGGGGGGGGGGTTGAACAAGAGAAGTAGTAAAGTTTTTGCGATTAATTAATTTAATACTTTTTTATTTATTGTTGCTATGTTTTCTAAATGCAAGCTTAAAAAATTGATATCGTATGCAAAACTTATCAATTAACAATTCATTGCTCATTTTATCGTTGCCATTTTAATTTACCGTTTCGGTTGTTTTTTTTACCTGGACTATTTTAAGATCTGGTCTACACTATTATTATTTTTCTGTGCTGTCCCTGTAGGTGCGAACTACAGATAGGACAAAGAGTTGTACGAGCTACAGATAGGACAAAGAGTGGACTGCCCCTGTATGTGCGAGCTACAGATAGGATAAAGAGTGGACTGCCCCTGTATGTGCGAGCTACAGATAGGATAAAGAGTGGACTGCCCCTGTATGTGCGCGCTACAGATAGGATAAAGAGTGGACTGTCCCTGTATGTGCGAGCTACAGATAGGATAAAGAGTGGACTGCCCCTGTATGTGCGAGCTACAGATAGGATAAGGAGTGGACTGCCCCTGTATGTGCGAGCTACAGATAGGATAAAGAGTGGACTGCCCCTGTATGTGCGAGCTACAGATAGGATAAAGAGTGGACTGCCCCTGTATGTACGAGCTACAGATAGGACAAAGAGTGGACTGCCCCTGTATGTGCGAGCTACAGATCGGACAAAGAGTGGACTGCCAATCATTTGCAGATGATATTCAACTATATACTCACACTGATCCCTCTAATATGGACTCCGGTGTCCAATTGTTGCAGGAGTGCATTGGTGAAGTGAAGTCTTGGATGACGTTAAGCAAACTCAAGCTGAATGATGACAAGACTGAAGCACTTCTATTTTGCAACAATAAATCACGCAGTACTTTGTCTCTTTCCGAAGTCAATTCACGTAGCCAGTTCGGATATTCTGTTCACAACATCGACTAGGAATCTTGGCTACATTATTTCTGACAACATGTCTATTAACAACTTCATCAATCACATCTGTCGCTCTGCCTACACTGCCATTCGTCAGATCAGCTCAATCCGTCATTACTTAACAGTTAGTGCCACAAAAACACTTGTCTGTGCTCTTGTACTGGCTCGTATGGATTACTGCAATTCTCTTCTGTCAGGTGTGCCAAAACAATGCATTGAAAAACTACAGAAAGTTCAAAATTCAGCTGCCAGACTGGTGCTCAAGGCAAAAAAACATGACCATGTTACTCCACTTCTTCACTCACTTCATTGGCTGCCTATACAAGCCCGTATTGATTACAAACTGGCCGTTCTCTGTCACAATTTCTTTTCGGACTCATGCCCATCGTATCTTACTGAACTTTTGTCGGTCTACTCACCCACTCGCAAGCTAAGATCTTCTGCAGACACACGCGTTCTCTCTGTTCCTACGACACGCACCAAAACGTTTGGTGAAAGGTCGTTCTCTTTTTGTGCAGCCAAACAATGGAATTCTCTACCATTACACATACGTAGTATTCAAACAACCAAGTCCTTCAAGACTGCACTTAAGACACATCTTTTCAAAATTTATTTTTAAAATTGATGAAACAACATTTCTTGTAAATGATTAACGTAGCTTATGTATAATGTATTGTAATTTTGTGTGTTTGTTGTGATATGAAAGTTAATTTAATACTTATAAGTATGTTATTTCTTTCATGTAAAGCGCTGTGAGCCCAGTTCCTTACTGGGATACAGCGCTATATAAATAATCAATTTATTATTTATTATTATTATGTACGAGCTACAGATCGGACAAAGAGTGGACTGCCCCTGTATGTACGAGCTACAGATAGGACAAAGAGTGGACCGCCTCTGTATGTGCGAGCTACAGATCGGACAAAGAGTGGACTGCCCCTGTATGTGCGAGCTACAGATCGGACAAAGAGTGGACTGCCCCTGTATGTACGAGCTACAGATAGGATAAAGAGTTGACATCCCCTGTATGTACGAGCTACAGATAGGACAAAGAGTTGACTAAGTTTAATGGTGTGACTACCTTGTCTTAAAGGGACATGACTGTATTGATGATCTCCCTTTTCGTCAAAATTTTCAGATTCCACGTCGATCACAATTTCAGCCCTTTTCATCTAAATACCGATTTCATGACAATCACTATTTCAGCGTTACTCATTTCAAAGGAGACTTCATATTGATCACAATTTCACCCCTACTCAAATATACAGATTTTATGATGATCACAATTTCACCCCTACTCAAATATACAGATTTTTTAATGATCACAATTTCATCCCTACTCAAATATACAGATTTTGTGATGATCACAATTTCACCCCTACTCAAATATACAGATTTTGTGATGATCACAATTTCACCCCTACTCAAATATACAGATTTTGTGATGATCACAATTTCACCCCTACTCAAATATACAGATTTTGTGATGATCACAATTTCACCCCTAGTCAAATATACAGATTTTGTGATGATCACAATTTCACCCCTACTCAAATATACAGATTTTGTGATGATCACAATTTCACCCCTACTCAAATATACAGATTTTGTGATGATCACAATTTCACCCCTACTCAAATATACAGATTTTGTGATGATCACAATTTCACCCCTACTCAAATATACAGATTTTGTGATGATCACAATTTCAACCATACAGAAATAAAAACCGATCACTACAGATGTTGTCTCCCGTTGCGATATTTTATTTTTTCGTTTGACAAGACACGTGGGCCGTAATGCTTGGACCCTAAAAGAGGGTTGTGTGGGGGGGGGGAGGGGGTGGATGAGATGGGACCAAGGGGAAACATGTTCTCATCACAAGAGGAAATAACCGACATTAAAGACATTAACAAGGGAGATCATCATTTCTGGTGTTTTTCCTCTTAAATGTTTCTTTTCCTCTTTACGATTTTTGAAAAATGTTTGTTGGAAAATAATTTAACAAGAAAACAGGAAAATAACGATTGAAAGTAATAGTACATACTAAAAGGTTAATGACCACGCAGTATCACACTCAAAGTCACGTTCAGTGTCACCTTCAATGTCACATTTAGTGTAACATCCAGTATCACATTCAAAGTCACGTTCAGTGTCACATCCAGTATGACGCTCAATGTTCATTCAGTGTCACATCCAGTATCACTTCAAAGTAACGTTCAGTGTCACATCCAGTATGACGCTCAATGTCACATTCAGTGTCACATCCAGTATCACTTCAAAGTCACGTTCAGTGTCACATCAAGTATGACGCTCAATGTCCATTCAGTGTCGCATGCAGTATCACGTTCAATGTGAACTGCCCGACGCGGCTTTCTTTACGGCCACTTTGGCGGTGGAGGGCCCCGGGTCAGGCCTCCTCTTATCTCGACGTTTTTGACGCCCCGGTCAGTCGGTGCCGGCGATTTACTCGGGTATATGTACACCGTGGGCAGGGCCGCTTTGACCTCCACGTTACTCAACTCCATTTCTGTTACGGCAACGCCCATTCAGTGTCACATGCTGTACACCGTTCAATGTCACGTTCAATATGGTGTCTAAAAATGGGCTGAAATAAGCCCAGAAACGAAAGTGAAACCCTCGACAAAGCCTCAGTTCACTTACTGACACTCATGTTACGTAGTCTTTTTTTTTACCCTTACACTGTAACTACGAGGATTGAGGTGGGGGGTAACATAGTTTTATTTATTACGTAGTTAAGATAAATTGTCTCCTGTTAAAACGTGTTTTAAAAAAAACGCATCATGTTTAGGGGCCGTCCATAATGTACGTCACGCTCCAGAGGGGGGGGAGGGGTTGTAAGAAAGTGTGACAGTTTGTGACAGGGGGAGGAGGGGTCCGGCCATTTGTGACGTCACGCTGTTTTATATTAAATTGTGATTATTTTGTTATTAAAAAAAACATTTTTGTTCGAAAGTGTGACGTACTTTAGGGAGGGGGGGGGTTTCCCAAGATGTGTGACAGTTTGTGACAGCGGGGAGGGGGAGTAAAAATGGTCAAAAATAGCGTGACGTACTTTATGGACAGCCCCTTAAATTATCTTTAAAAAATCCATTTATTTTAAATATTTTACTTGAAGGTGCGCGAATCGTAAATAACGCACGTTTCCAGGCCTGAAGTATGTGTACGCTGGTCGGTCCTATAGGCGAGTGTTTGTCTAAGCAACATTATACTGGTGTTTATTTACATGTGCCATTGTTTTACAATCTACCCATATTAGTGTATCACCGAAGCAGATTTTCAAAATAACAGCAATCATGACGGAAATTAGATTTAACTTTTTCTGAAGGCTGATTCCTCCGCGATTAAGGGATGAAGTTTTTAGACATTACTTTCCCCAAAAATAGAGAATCATAAAAAAAAAGATTAAATATTTTGTGAGGTAATAAACAATTAAATCAACAACATCAAGCTATTTCTGAACTTCCGCCATTTTTATGGTATAATAAATGAAAGTTATATCCTCACCCGATGCGACTATAACTTTTTTAACGAAACAAATACAAAGTTATAAAATTCGTTAAAAACAAAAATCCAGTCAGGTTTAATAATAATAATAAAAAAAGTAAAGAAATTAATCACAAATTGAAAGCGACCATCATTTTAAAATGTGTCCATACGCCGAGAATCTCATTTTCGGCGCGAGATTGATGTCACTTCCGTTTTAATGCACCTCGTTCGCACGTGATGTTTAGTTCATTGAGCAAACACCGGCTCTGCCTGGGCGACCGGCCCATGATCCGCTCACACAAAGCCCCCCGGGCCCCGGTCCGGTCTCGGGCCCATTTAGGGCCGAGATTTGAAATTCGCGGAGCGTGACAAACCCCATTTCTTCTGGCATTGTCTGGTCCTTTCCAAGCAACCCCCCCCCCTGCCCCCTTCCCACACAGACCCACAGACACCGGGTGCTGTTGTCGCAGTTGATGGAGGTCGGTGATGAGGTGGACGGTGACGTCGGTTTGATGTTGATTAATGACGACGCCGCAACAGCCGATGATGATCATCGCAGTGTCCCGCCCCCCCCCCACACCAACTTTCCTCACTATACCACGTCACGTGGGTCAGCGGACAATGGGTCACGTGTGTTTGAGTTTGTATCTGTTCACCATGTCGAGTCTGAAACGCGACCACACACACACACACACAGAGAGATACAAACACTCAGCCGCACACGTTCACACACACACACACAACACACATACAGCTACCATTTACTCTTTAATACACCAGCGTTTAATAATTTTCTTTTCAAAACTGCATTTTTTTATATTATTATTTTGTTAATGTTGATGGATATATGGATATTTCTAATTTTATACAATCTCGTAACAGTCAGATTTGCGTGAAAACTTTGAGTTGATATCACAAAAGATACAACACTTGATGGCTGAAAGTGAAGTAAACATCAAAGACTATAAATATTGTCTCGATGGCCACAATCTCATTTTTTTCCAGCTAAGTACCACATAGAGTACCGAAATTGTAGTGGGCGCGGCATCAGTCCTGCCACCCCGACCATGAGTAGGGCAATATCATTGGGGGCGCCCCCCCTACTCCCAACATAAAAAAACAACAAAAATAGAAGAAACAAAAACACTATATCGATGACACACTGAGATCAGTAAATGGATTCAGTCAGGTTTGAAGAAATTCGAGACATTTTACGAGGATAACAAACAAACAATAGAACCAAAAAAAAATTAATAAATAAGCAAACAAACTAACTAACAAACAGGCTTCCAGCCTCAGTTAACTAATATCTCCTGCAAATTTCTTCGCGTCTGCGCCTCTCTTGCTACTCCGGTCTTCTTATAAAATAATTTATTTACTCAATTAAAGCCGAAGTAACTAGGACGATCGAAAAAGTAAAATAACATAAAACTACGAGCATTTCGGCAAATTCGCCATCAGTAGGAATAAACAACAAATGTCAAAGGCGGAGTCAACAACAACCGACAAAGGCGGAGTCAACAACAAACGACAAAGGCGGGCTCACCAGTCGCACACAAAGATAGTATCATCAACAACAGAAAAATTCTCTGAATGAATGAGTGTCAAATGTTATAACAATTTATCGTGCAGCTGCTCGTGGACTTGCAAATCCTGCACGAGATTGCGCCGAGTGCTCTTGTGTGTGTGTGTGTGTGTGTGTGTGCGCGCGCGCGCTTTTTTAAAATACCAAAACTACATTAAAACGTTTCAGATCGTAAGGAAGGGGGGAAAAACATCCAAACAGCAGCCTTTGAAACGTTGTCTTTAAAAAAAGGTTAAGACTGATGTGTTTGTCCCTCTGATGGCTTGGGTCGCTTCGTTGAGCGGTTCAAAAACTGCTTTTCTGTTTTTTTCACGCAGATTGCTGACAAATTAGAAGCTTTTTAAAGGGACTGAAATATGGAAACTGTTGGGGCGATTGATGTTGTGATGGCCTCCTCTTTCCAAGGGGAGATAAATTTCGTGTCATCGATGATGTCCCTTTCTGTAAACATTGGCTGTTTTTGATGCTATGGCCCTCTCTCTATCTCCCACCAGCTCCCGTTGTGCATCCTTCCCCTCTTTGTTGTCTGTGCCACGTTCTTCATCTCGAGCTGGTCTCTCTGACTTTTATAAAGCTTCACTTTGATTAAAATTACCTGCTCCAATGTCCTGTTAGTAAAACTAAGCTGTCATTTAGGATGGCTCAAAACAATCAACAAAAACAAATATAATTTCAAAAGTAAGAAATTTCTAATAACTTCAATAGTGAACACGCGCCGTCTGTCTGCAGGTTTCTACCTGCCTCCTGGCATGTTTTCAAGGCGACATTGTCCAGCGCTCATGGATTTAAAAAAAAATAATTTCAATTAGTGGTGGTTCTTTAAAAGACCCAGTGCTTTCGGGTTGAATTTCAAAGTATCGCATCGTATCATGTTAACATAAATTCTCCATTCAGAATTACGTTCGCTCGTTTATTGAGCAGCCGATCAATAACATAAACATAATATATGATAAATTGTGTTTTTATTTATTTATTTTTAAAGTAGTTTATTATTCTAAGTAGCGTTTTCACAGACTGAGTTGCTTTCACCGACTGAGTTGCTTTCACCGACTGAGTTGCTTTCACCGACTGAGTTGCTTTCACAGACTGAGTTGCTTTCACAGACTGAGTTGCTTTCACAGACTGAGTTGCTTTCACCGCTCTGTTGCTTCCACAGTCTGAGTTGCTTTCATCGTTGAGTTGCTTTCACCGACTGAAACTGCACCAATACCCCCCCCCCACGCTATACTTTTTTTTAACGTATTCATTATTTCATGGTTCTCATGTAGTCATTCTCTCAATGATGGTTTTTTTAATGTTGATTTTGCAATTCATCAGATTTGTGTTTTTCGTGACATAACTGAATCAACCCCCCCCCCACCCGCTTCATTTACATATAGACCAGCTGTAACTAATGAATCTTAAGCTCCTTGAATACTTTGACAATATCATTGATTTTTGTGTCATAGTAGAGCTATGTCATCTGTGTTTACCAGGTATATAGACAGCAATGGTTGACTATCTAGAATTCTTGGTGCATATCGTTCTGGTCTGTTTCTCTGAAAGTAGTTGGTTGGGTGGTTTCACTGGAGCTCACGTGAATGTTTCTCATATAACTACCCCGCACAATGTGGGTATGAATAGGAAAATAATAGTGATACTAGTGGTAAGTTTGGTAGTGAGTCAGGTAGTGAGTCTGGAAGTTAGTTTTGTAGTGAGCCTTGTAGTGAATCAGTTCGTGAGCCTTGTAGAGAATCAGTTCGTGAGCCTTGTAGTGACACTGTTGGTGGGTCTTATAGTGAATCTGTTAGTGAGCCTTGTAGTGACACTGTTGGTGGATCTTATAGTGAATCTGTTAGTGAGCCTTGTAGTGACACTATTGGTGGGTCTTATAGTGAATCTGTTAGTGAGCCTTGTAGTGACACTGTTGGTGGGTCTTATAGTGAGTTTGTTAGTGAGCCTTGTAGTGACACTGTTGGTGGGTCTTATAGTGAGCCTTGTAGTGACACTGTTGGTGGGTCTTATAGTGAATCTGTTAGTGAGCCTTATAGTGACACTGTTGGTGGGTCTAATAGTGAATCTGTTAGTTAGCCTTGTAGTGACACTGTTTGTGGGTCTACTAGTGAATCTGTTAGTGAGCCTTGTAGTGACACTGTTGGTGGGTCTAATAGTGGGTCTAATAGTGAATCTGTTAGTGAGCCTAGTAGTGACACTGTTGGTGGGTCTTATAGTGAGCCTTGTAGTGACACTGTTTGTGGGTCTAATAGTGAATCTGTTAGTGAGCCTTGTAGTGACACTGTTGGTGGGTCTAATAGTGAATCTGTTAGTGAGCCTAGTAGTGACACTGTTGGTGGGTCTTATAGTGAGCCTTGTAGTGACACTGTTGGTGGGTCTTATAGTGAATCTGTTAGTGAGCCTTGTAGTGACACTGTTGGTGGGTCTAATAGTGAATCTGTTAGTGAGCATTGTAGTGACACTGTTGGTGGGTCTTATAGTGAATCTGTTAGTGAGCCTTGTAATGACACTGTTGGTGGGTCTAATAGTGAATCTGTTAGTGAGCATTGTAGTGACACTGTTGGTGGGTCTTATAGTGAATCTGTTATTGAGCCTTGTAGTGACACTGTTGGTGGGTCTAATAGTGAATCTGTTAGTGAGCATTGTAGTGACACTGTTGGTGGGTCTTATAGTGAATCTGTTAGTGAGCCTTGTAGTGACACTGTTGGTGGGTCATATAGTGAATCTGTTAGTGAGCCTTGTAGTGACACTGTTGGTGGGTCTTATAGTGAATCTGTTAGTGAGCTTGTAGTGACACTGTTGGTGGGTCTTATAGTGAATCTGTTAGTGAGCTTGTAGTGACACTGTTGGTGGGTCTTATAGTGAATCTGTTAGTGAGCCTTGTAGTGACACTGTTGGTGGGTCTTATAGTGAATCTGTTAGTGAGCCTTGTAGTGACACTGTTGGTGGGTCTAATAGTGAATCTGTTAGTGAGCATTGTAGTGACACTGTTGGTGGGTCTTATAGTGAATCTGTTAGTGAGCCTTGTAGTGACACTGTTGGTGGGTCTTATAGTGAATCTGTTAGTGAGCCTTGTAGTGACACTGTTGGTGGGTCTAATAGTGAATCTGTTAGTGAGCATTGTAGTGACACTGTTGGTGGGTCTTATAGTGAATCTGTTAGTGAGCCTTGTAGTGACACTGTTGGTGGGTCTATAGTGAATCTGTTAGTGAGCATTGTAGTGACACTGTTGGTGGGTCTTATAGTGAATCTGTTAGTGAGCCTTGTAGTGACACTGTTGGTGGTTCTTATAGTGAATCTGTTAGTGAGCCTTGTAGTGACACTGTTGGTGGGGTTTATAGTGAATCTGTTAGTGAGCCTAGTAGTGACACTGTTGGTGGGTCTTATAGTGAGCCTTGTAGTGACACTGTTGGTGGGTCTTATATTGAGCCTTGTAGTGACACTGTTGGTGGGTCTTATAGTGAATCTGTTAGTGAGCCTTGTAGTGACACTGTTGGTGGGTCTTATAGTGAATCTGTTAGTGAGCCTTGTAGTGACACTGTTGGTGGGTCTTATAGTGAATCTGTTAGGGAGCCTTGTAGTGACACTGTTAATGGATCTTATAATGAATCTGTTAGTGAGCCTTGTAGTGACACTGTTGGTGGGTCTTATAGTGAGCCTTGTAGTGACACTGTTGGTGGGTCTTATAGTGAGCCTTGTAATGACACTGTTGGTGGGTCTTATAGTGAATCTGTTAGTGAGCCTTGTAGTGACAGTGTTGGTGGATCTTATTGTGAATCTGTTAGTGAGCCTTGTAGTGACACTGTTGGTGGGTCTTATAGTGAATCTGTTAGTGAGCCTTGTAGTGACACTGTTAATGGATCTTATAGTGAATCTGTTAGTGAGCCTTGTAGTGACACTGTTGGTGGGTCTTATAGTGAGCCTTGTAGTGACACTGTTGGTGGGTCTTATAGTGAGCCTTGTAGTGACACTGTTGGTGGGTCTTATAGTGAATCTGTTAGTGAGCCTTGTAGTGACACTGTTGGTGGGTCTTATAGTGAATCTGTTAGTGAGCCTTGAAGTGACACTGTTGGTGGGTCTTATAGTGAGTCTGTTAGTGAGCCTTGTAGTGAGACTGTTGGTGGGTCTTATAGTGAGCCTTGTAGTGAGACTGTTGGTGGGTCTTATAGTGAATCTGTTAGTGAGCCTTGAAGTGACACTGTTGGTGGGTCTTATAGTGAGCCTTGTAGTGAGACTGTTGGTGGGTCTTATAGTGAGCCTTGTAGTGACACTGTTGGTGGGTCTTATAGTGAGCCTTGTAGTGACACTGTTGGTGGGTCTTATAGTGAGCCTTGTAGTGACACTGTTGGTGGGTCTTATAGTGAATCTGTTAGTGAGCCTTGTAGTGACACTGTTGGTTGGACTTATAGTGAATCTGTTAGTGAGCCTTGTAGTGACACTGTTGGTGGGTCTTATAGTGAGCCTTGTAGTGACACTGTTGGTGGGTCTTATAGTGAATCTGTTAGTGAGCCTTGTAGTGACACTGTTGGTGGGTCTTATAGTGAGCCTTGTAGTGAGACTGTTGGTGGGTCTTATAGTGAGCCTTGTAGTGAGACTGTTGGTGGGTCTTATAGTGAGCCTTGAAGTGACACTGTTGGTGGGTCTTATAGTGAGCCTTGTAGTGACACTGTTGGTGGGTCTTATAGTGAGCCTTGTAGTGACACTGTTGGTGGGTCTTATAGTGAGCCTTGTAGTGACACTGTTGGTGGGTCTTATAGTGAGCCTTGTAGTGACACTGTTGGTGGGTCTTATAGTGAGCCTTGTAGTGACACTGTTGGTGGGTCTAATAGTGAGCCTTGTAGTGACACTGTTGGTTGGTCTTATAGTGAGCCTTGTAGTGACACAGTTGGTTGGTCTTATAGTGAGCCTTGTAGTGACACTGTTGGTGGGTCTTATAGTGAATCTGTTAGTGAGCCTTGTAGTGACACTGTTGGTGGGTCTAATAGTGAATCTGTTAGTGAGCATTGTAGTGACACTGTTGGTGGGTCTTTTAGTGAATCTGTTAGTGAGCCTTGTAGTGACACTGTTAGTGGGTCTTATAGTGAGCCTTGTAGTGACACTGTTGGTGGGTCTTATAGTGAATCTGTTAGTGAGCCTTGTAGTGATACTGTTGGTGGGTCTTATAGTGAATCTGTTAGTGAGCCTTGTAGTGACACTGTTGGTGGGTCTTATAGTGAATCTGTTAGTGAGCCTTGTAGTGACACTGTTGGTGGGTCTTATAGTGAGCCTTTTAGTGACATTGTTGGTGGGTCTTATAGTGAGCCTTGTAGTGACACTGTTGGTGGGTCTTATAGTGAGCCTTGTAGTGACACTGTTGGTGGGTCTTATAGTGAGCCTTGTAGTGACACTGTTGGTGGGTCTTATAGTGAGCCTTGTAGTGACACTGTTGGTGGGTCTTATAGTGAATCTGTTAGTGAGCCTTGTAGTGACACTGTTGGTGGGTCTTATAGTGAGCCTTGTAGTGACACTGTTGGTGGGTCTTATAGTGAATCTGTTAGTGAGCCCTGTAGTGACACTGTTGGTGAGTCTTATAGTGAGCCTTGTAGTGACACTGTTGGTGGGTCTTATAGTGAATCTGTTATTGAGCCTTGTAGTGACACTGTTGATTGGCCTTATAGTGAGCCTTGTAGTGACACTGTTGGTGGGTCTTATAGTGAATCTGTTAGTGAGCCTTGTAGTGACACTGTTGGTGGGTCTTATAGTGAATCTTTTAGTGAGCCTTGTAGTGAATCTGTTGGTGGGTCTTATAGTGAGCCTTGTATTGGGTCTGGAAGTGTATCTACAAATCCGTTTAGAAATTTCCATGTATTCCAAGAGCAATACCAACAAACGCTTGGACATTGTAGAAACGTTTAATGGATAGAGGGGGAAAGAGACGCATGGAAAAATAAAAATCCATGCAGAAATCGCCGATCTTTAGATATGTCTCCGTGACACTAACGACAGAATGATGAGTTACGAGCCACGGCAAGTCTCAACAGAGTGTCAAAAATGTCGTGAAATCTCGTGAAACATACACGTGACTGATGTTATCTCTCGCCATTGCTTACTTCTACGTCAAAATCCTCATTTCCTTTCTGTATTTCTCTCCCTTCTATAAATCATGATTTACGATTCAGCCAGTAGTCTCCCCTCATCTCCTCCTCGCTAACTCTTGCGTCCCCACAGCTATTTTTATCTCCCTTCCCGACCCGACATTGTTGACAGTCCGTCTGTCCTTCCGTACTCGCCACACCAGGGACTTCCGTTTCTCAACTCCGTCGCTCCTGTGATCATTCGTCCATCCGGGTAACCACTTGACTGGTCAAGTGCGTCCACTCGCTTGCACGTGCATAAAGCTTGGACATCTGTTAGGCCCCCCGAGTCCAGTCCCGAGTGATGTGGGGGGGGGGCCCGCATGAAGAAGTTTTAAATATTGATGGTAGAGTCATTGTTGTAACTTTATGGAAGTTTCGGAGGTTACAATGGACGGACCCCAGGGGACTATGCCGGACAGAAGGAAGGGGTCTGTGGGGGTCAGACCCATGAGAGAGAAGTTCAAGATAAGGGGTCTTTCGGGTCAAACGGAGGATAACCTTGAGGTCGGACCGTACTTTGTAAAGTGTAAAATAATTGGCACATTAAACATTGCCTTAAAATAAAGCTTTGAAATAGGCGCGGTTTAAGTTGCTTCGAATATCGAATAAACAATAATAATAATAATAATAATAATATAAGACTGTGTCTTTGGGACAGGACTTATTCCGGCTTATTTTATTTTTTTCTTGATTGAGGTGAGAAGGTCCTCGCATGGACCGATGACGGTAGTTATTTTATCGCTGACAGCTTCGTTGGTGATATGCTCAGTGTCGGAGGTTTTCAATGTCTTGTGGAAACATCTCATTTATAGGGAACATCTCATTTATAGGGAACATCTCATTTCAAGGGAACATCTAATTTCTATGGAACATCTTATTTATAGGGAACATATCATTTCTAGGGAACATCTCATTTCTAGGGAATATCTCATGGCTAGGGAACATCTCATTTCTAGGGAACATCTCATTTCTAGGGAACATCTCATTTCTAGGGAACATCTCATTTCTAGGGATCATCTCATATCTAGGGAACATCTCATTCCTAGGGAACATCTCATTTCTAGGGAACATTTCATTTCTATGGAACATCTCATTTCTGGGGAACATCTCATGGCTAGGGAACAGTAGGGCGTGATACAGATGTTCAAATAAAGCGATACATATTGTTATACACACCACTAGAACCTCTCAAGGCATTTAAACGTCTCTTAAGTGTTACTGTCTTAGGCCAATGAAGAGGATAATCAGCAATGTTTTCTTTTTGTTGGCCCGAGAAGGCTTTCTGCCGATACTTCGGCTGTTTCCTTGTGTTTGTCATCCCCCACCCCTTTTTTCCCTACTTCGGGGTATGAGTTATTTTCCGTAGTCGAAGAAGGAATATAATTTGTAGTTATTGTCTGTTATATATTGTGTTGTACAATTAGACTGAATACGCTTGAGTGAACCAGTGACAAGCCAGGACATGACAAGTTTTCCGAACCCCCCCCTCCCCCATCCTCGCCACTGCTCCCAGGTCCCCAAACAAAATTCTCCATCTCCAACGGAAGTCCAAATGATAAACCCCGCTTGGAACAAACCCTCTTTTGTCTCTCCGCCCTCTTGGTCGACTGACCATGAAATCGGACTTCATTAATTTTCTGACACTTGAAGCAAGTGACAATGTTTTGGACAATGAGTACTCCCCGGGGGATCCTTCATTGTTCACTTCGGAGTCCCGTCCTGCCAAAAACGGTGACGATTTATCGATAATTCCTGGACGGGCGGTGCCGCAGTTCTGAAAATGAATGTTTAATTTAATTTGGCTAATAAACGAAGCGCTTTAATCAGAAACTCGAGTGTCAATGATTGAGAAATATTTGGACGGTCAGCCCTCAGATCTGGGAGGAGGCTGGGGATGACCTTTGACCCAACACAGCGTGTTTCTGTTTCCTTTCTTGTTTGATACCATAACTGTTTGTTTGAAATACAACCCCACACACAGAGACACACAACTAGGCGGAGTCGAAAAATAACAACATATATAAACAACAAAGATTGTGTTCCCGCTGTAATACTTGGCGTGTATGACTTGTCGGAGGGGGGTGTATCAAGTGTAGGGGTGGGGGAGGTTTTATTGAGATATTTTGTTAATACCTCTTTATCCTTTATGTAACGCAGTGTTCACGAGATAAGCAGACAGTTGTTAACCACTTTGCTCCTGACGTGTTACAGTTTTATAAAATAAATTGAACCTTTCTGGAGACTGTCAATTAGGGAGTTTGTGGCGTGGTGTAGCGGTTTGGTGGTGTTAAACAAATAAATACGTACCAAAATGTTTTAATTAAAACTCGATGGTCGAGTGGGAGCACGCTCGAATGGCGTACCAATGGTCACGGGTTCGAATCCATGTGAAGGCAAGGATTTGTTCCTGGGGCCTAGGGCGTCCCTGAGTCACCCAGCTCCGAATGGGTACCTAACACTAGTTAGGCGGCTGGGTAATACGTGGAACCCTTATAGCCGTGTCCTGTGAACGCTGCATCACTTGCCAACAGCTCATCCGTCATGGTCTGTGGACGCAATTATCTTCTGCATAGAAGGAAAGTCTTTATAGATCAGAGAAGAGAAAATATTAATTTTTTTATCATTAAAAAAAATTCTTTAATTTACAACTTTAAAAAAAAAGAAGAAAAAAAATCTGTTCGAATTTACAGGCGAAAAGTGGTAACAATGATTTAAAACTTGAACGTTGGTTTTTATTTTGCCAATAGTTATGAAATTAATAAGCTCTTGAATTTAATATGCCCATGAAACTAATACGCATATGAAAATGAAAAGCAAATTAAATTAATAAACGCATGAAATTAAACGGCCCATGATATTAATAAGCCCATGTAATTAATAAGCCCATGATATAAATAAGCCCATGTAATTAATAAGCCCATGATATTAATAAGCCCATGATATTAATAAGCCCATGATATTAATAAGCCCATGATATTAATAAGCCCATGTAATTAATAAGCCCATGATATTAATAAGCCCATGATATTAATAAGCCCATGATATTAATAAGCCCAGGATATTAATAAGCCCATGATATTAATAAGCCCATGATATTAATAAGCCCATGATATTAATAAGCCCATGATATTAATAAGCCCATGATATTAATAAGCCCATGATATTAATAAGCCCATGATATTAATAAGCCCATGATATTAATAAGCCCATGATATTAATAAGCCCATGATATTAATAAGCCCATGATATTAATAAGCCCATGTAATTAATACGCCCATGATATTAATAAGCCCATGATATTAATAAGCCCATGATATTAATAAGCCCAGGATATTAATAAGCCCATGATATTAATAAGCCCATGATATTAATAAGCCCATGATATTAATAAGCCCATGATATTAATAAGCCCATGATATTAATAAGCCCAGGATATTAATAAGCCCATGATATTAATAAGCCCATGATATTAATAAGCCCATGATATTAATAAGCCCATGATATTAATAAGCCCATGATATTAATAAGCCCATGATATTAATAAGCCCATGTAATTAATAAGCCCATGATATTAATAAGCCCATGATATTAATAAGCCCATGATATTAATAAGCCCATGATATTAATAAGCCCATGTAATTAATACGCCCATGATATTAATAAGCCCATGATATTAATAAGCCCATGATATTAATAAGCCCAGGATATTAATAAGCCCATGATATTAATAAGCCCATGATATTAATAAGCCCATGATATTAATAAGCCCATGATATTAATAAGCCCATGTAATTAATAAGCCCATGATATTAATAAGCCCATGATATTAATAAGCCCATGATATTAATAAGCCCATGATATTAATAAGCCCATGATATTAATAAGCCCATGATATTAATAAGCCCATGATATTAATAAGCCCATGATATTAATAAGCCCATGATATTAATAAGCCCATGATATTAATAAGCCCATGATATTAATAAGCCCATGATATTAATAAGCCCATGATATTAATAAGCCCATGATATTAATAAGCCCATGATATTAATAAGCCCATGTAATTAATAAGCCCATGTAATTAATAAGCCCATGATATTAATAAGCCCATGATATTAATAAGCCCATGATATTAATAAGCCCATGATATTAATAAGCCCATGTAATTAATAAGCCCATGTAATTAATAAGCCCATGATATTAATAAGCCCATGATATTAATAAGCCCATGTAATTAATAAGCCCATGATATTAATAAGCCCATGATATTAATAAGCCCATGTAATTAATAAGCCCATGTAATAAATAAGCCCATGATATTAATAAGCCCATGATATTAATAAGCCCATGATATTAATAAGCCCATGATATTAATAAGCCCATGTAATTAATAAGCCCATGTAATTAATAAGCCCATGATATTAATAAGCCCATGATATTAATAAGCCCATGATATTAATAAGCCCATGTAATTAATAAGCCCATGATATTAATAAGCCCATGATATTAATAAGCCCATGATATTAATAAGCCCATGTAATTAATAAGCCCATGATATTAATAAGCCCATGATATTAATAAGCCCATGTAATTAATAAGCCCATGTAATAAATAAGCCCATGTAATTAATAAGCCCATGATATTAATAAGCCCATGATATTAATAAGCCCATGATATTAATAAGCCCATGATATTAATAAGCCCATGATATTAATAAGCCCATGATATTAATAAGCCCATGATATTAATAAGCCCATGATATTAATAAGCCCATGTAATTAAAAAGCCTATGAACCCACTCCCATTTCTAATAGATTTTACGATCTCTTTCTTTGGTGATTGTTAATTAAAGAATTTCGTTCTACCTACGATTCGTGTTTGTGTACATATATGTGTTTGTGTGTTCACTTTTCAAGCGTCAGAACTTCTGTTGACATCACGTGAGACTCTCCTTAGTTGACATCACGTGACTCTCTCCTTAGTTGACATCACGTGACTCTCTCCTTAGTTGACATCACGTGACTCTCTCCTTAGTTGACATCACGTGACTCTCTCCTTAGTTGACATCACGTGACTCTCTCCTTAGTTGACATCACGTGACTCTCTCCTTAGTTGACATCACGTGACTCTCTCCTTAGTTGACATCACGTGACTCTCTCCTTAGTTGACATCACGTGACTCTCTCCTTAGTTGACATCACGTGACTCTCTCCTTAGTTGACATCACGTGACTCTCTCCTTAGTTGACATCACGTGACTCTCTCCTTAGTTGACATCACGTGACTCTCTCCTTCGTTGATTCAGCGTCCCTCCTGAAACTGATTTGATAACACGGTCTTGCTGCTGAAATAATTTCTTTGAAATCCTATATAATAAAAGGCAATTTTATGTGCGGTCATCGATAGCGATTGGTCCCTCAAACTCCTACAGACTCCTACAGCCAATCACTAGCGGAGAAAAAATTAAGTCTCGTTTACATATTGAACGACGCTAAAAACGAGTTATTTTTGGTGCAGTCTTTTTAAAGAGTTTATTTTGAGCTTTGTTGCAAGTATATTATATTCTTACAAGAAAATAATTATCGTTTGAACGGAGCAAGGGAGGTAGGGCTACACCATACGTTTACCATTAGTAACTAAACCATAAATGACAAACAGACAGACATGCAGATTTTTTATATATATATATATATATATAATATATATATATATAATAACGAAAAAGATGAACTGGTGACACGAATTGTTTAAATCGAAATAAGTCTATGCTGGTGGTAGGTAAATCTAGCAATTTATTCAAATGTTTTCCCTTTCTTAAAGGGATCGAAGACAAGTGGATTGCCACTTGGATTAACAAAATAAATATCAACAGTGTGCTGTACATCCGATTATCAATTACGCAAGGTAATTCATGACAGTAAATGTATTAAATGTGTAGTTTTCTTAATTTGGAAAAACTGGGATTATGAAAATGTATTTTTTCTTCGAAATAAATAGTTTGATATAGAATATTTATTTGATTGCAATACAAAAGATAAGACAATACAAATTAATAGTAGATCTACTATGTCGCATAGACTTGTAGATTGCAATTTAATCGAAATTAAAGAACAAAATATTACGATCTTCTCATTAATCTTACAGCTTAAGTTGTCTCAATTACACCCTCATATTCAGTAGGTCGATAGTGATGCCTTTTGGTGCGGCGTTTATATAAAATAAAATGTGATGTACGTCAGATATTACAATAGAAAGTATTTTAATTTGTAAATTTTCCTTCATGTGTAGATCTATATCTGAGTTCAAACTTTGAACAAAGATTTCATTTCCATTTGAATTTGCTAAAGGAGTGTTTCTAATGTATTATAGAATGTACTGGCGTAAATATAATAACAATTCAACAACACTATCAAACTATTACACATCACTAACAATCCAACAACACTATCAAACTATTAGACATCACTAACAATAAAACAACACTATCAAACTATTAGACATCACTAACAATCAAACAACACTATCAAACTATTAGACATCACTAACAATCAAACAACACTATCAAACTATTAGACATCACTAACAATCAAACAACACTATCAAAATATTAGAGATTACTAACAATCAAACAACACTATCAAACTATTACACATCACTAACAATCCAACAACACTATCAAACTATTAGACATCACTAACAATCAAACAACACTATCAAACTATTAGAGATTACTAACAATCAAACAACACTATCAAACTATTACACATCACTAACAATCCAACAACACTATCAAACTATTAGACATCACTAACAATCAAACAACACTATCAAACTATTACACATCACTAACAATCAAACAACACTATCAAACTATTAGACATCACTAACAATCAAACAACACTATCAAACTATTAGACATCACTAACAATCAAACAACACTATCAAAATATTAGAGATTACTAGCAATCAAACAACACTATCAAACTATTACACATCACTAACAATCAAACAACACTATCAAACTATTACACATCACTAACAATCCAACAACACTATCAAACTATTAGACATCACTAACAATCAAACAACACTATCAAACTATTAGAGATTACTAACAATCAAACAACACTATCAAACTATTACACATCACTAACAATCCAACAACACTATCAAACTATTAGACATCACTAACAATCAAACAACACTATCAAACTATTACACATCACTAACAATCAAACAACACTATCAAACTATTAGACATCACTAACAATCAAACAACACTATCAAACTATTAGACATCACTAACAATCAAACAACACTATCAAAATATTAGAGATTACTAACAATCAAACAACACTATCAAACTATTACACATCACTAACAATCAAACAACACTATCAAACTATTAGACATCACTAACAATCAAACAACACTATCAAACTATTAGAGATTACTGGCAATCAAACAATAATGACATAATGGATTTTTGAAAATGGAAATTTGAAAAACAGTAATTTCTAAGATATCTTTTCACGAAACAATTGAAAATAAGCTATTTTAAGTGACTAAAGCCTACTGACTATGAAACCATTGAAAATAAGCTATTTTAAGTGACTAAAGCCTACTGACTATGAAACCATTGAAAATAAGCTATTTTAAGTGACTAAAGCCTACTGACTATGAAGCCATTGAAAATAAGCTATTTTAAGTGACTAAAGCCTACTGACTATGAAACCATTGAAAATAAGCTATTTTAAGTGACTAAAGCCTACTGACTATGAAACCATTGAAAATAAGCTATTTTAAGTGACTAAAGCCTACTGACTATGAAACCATTGAAAATAAGCTATTTTAAGTGACTAAAGCCTACTGACTATGAAACCATTGAAAATAAGCTATTTTAAGTGACTAAAGCCTACTGACTATGAAACCATTGAAAATAAGCTATTTTAAGTGACTAAAGCCTACTGACTATGAAACCATTGAAAATAAGCTATTTTAAGTGACTAAAGCCTACTGACTATGAAACCATTGAAAATAAGCTATTTTAAGTGACTAAAGTCTACTGACTATGAAACCATTGAAAATAAGCTATTTTAAGTGACTAAAGCCTACTGACTATGAAACCATTGAAAATAAGCTATTTTAAGTGACTAAAGCCTACTGACTATGAAACCATTGAAAATAAGCTATTTTAAGTGACTAAAGCCTACTGACTATGAAACCATTGAAAATAAGCTATTTTAAGTGACTAAAGCCTACTGACTATGAAACCATTGAAAATAAGCTATTTTAAGTGACTAAAGCCTACTGACTATGAAACCATTGAAAATAAGCTATTTTAAGTGACTAAAGCCTACTGACTATGAAACCATTGAAAATAAGCTATTTTAAGTGACTAAAGCCTACTGACTATGAAACCATTGAAAATAAGCTATTTTAAGTGACTAAAGCCTACTGACTATGTGAGTTTAACCGTTGCGGTAGTGCAACGTCAGGACACCTTTTTTAAAAAAGTGTTTTCAATTTCAATTAAAAAAATGTAAATGCCTTAAACGTCTTAAACGTGACATACTATTTGAGATTGAGGAAGAATGGGGATTTCATAATATGATTTAGTTTGAGAAAAAAATAACCTTACTTTTGGACATCCGAGTCTATTTACTAAACTATCGTAAAAATCTCGGGTTCATCCCCAATGTGTTTATAATGTATGCAGTCTACGTAACCTGTCAACTCTTGATAGCGTTACTTATTCCATTTTAATGTTAAAATTCTTAGAAAAAAAAACATAAATTAAAAACACAAAAAGGTAATTTTAGAGGAATGAAGTAATCACAATTTAGAGATTTTAAATACGTTTATACGAATATAAGCATGCTATACAAATAAAGTGTAAGTAATAACATACATGGAGAGCCTGACTGAATGGCAAACAAACCAAAGTGTAAGTAATAACATACATGGAGAGCCTGACTGAATGGCAAACAAACCAAAGTGTAAGTAATAACATACATGGAGAGCCTGACTGAATGGCAAACAAACCAAAGTGTAAGTAATAACATACATGGAGAGCCTGACTGAATGGCAAACAAACCAAAGTGTAATTAATAACATACATGGAGAGCCTGACTGAATGGCAAACAAACCAAAGTGTAAGTAATAACATACATGGAGAGCCTGACTGAATGGCAAACAAACCAAAGTGTAAGTAATAACATACATGGAGAGCCTGACTAAATGTTCAACAATCCAAAGTGTAATTAATAACATACATGGAGAGCATGACTGAATGGCAAACAAACCAAAGTGTAAGTAATAACATACATGGAGAGCCTGACTAAATGTTCAACAATCCAAAGTGTAAGCCATAACGTATGCCTTGAAACAGGGGAAGAAAATAGTTTTTTTTAAAAATCAGTCTGTATACAAAACTTTATCCTCGTTGTATAATATTGCTGAAATAAAATCAAGTTGTTATGTCACAATATCAGTTGCTGTTAGTGTATTTTTTGCATGAACAGGGTAGGCACAATTAAAAAATAACTTTATTTGCTTTTGGGTCTCAAATTTCCCTTAAAAATGAATGTAAATGCATCATGAAATTAGGGCAGTGATAAATCAAAGCACTTCTTATAAAATTCACGATATGTGTGTCGAGAATATAGAGAGTATGATGAATTTAAATATTAACCATCACTATTGGTATGTCTGCTTTAAAAACGCATGCTTTTCTCTATATAATATACTCCTACAGAATACAAAGGTACTTAACAGTTATAAAAATCTAATCGGCAAGGCTCAATTTCTTTTAACATGAATTAAAAAAAATTAAAAATATCTTTCCATATGATTCCTTTGGTTCCAGGAAAATGCTCTGAAAAACACCAATTCCATTGTATAGTTTAAGCCTGAAATTATTATTTAT
Organism: Ampullaceana balthica; assembly: GCA_944989445.1. Classification (NCBI taxonomy): domain Eukaryota; kingdom Metazoa; phylum Mollusca; class Gastropoda; family Lymnaeidae; genus Ampullaceana; species Ampullaceana balthica. Next base: position 3,381,027 of record CALYLW010000006.1, read on the forward strand.
TATTTTTTTAATGTAACAAATAAAATGTACATTATATATTATTTCTTAAACATAAAAACCTTAATTATCTTCTGTTATGTGTAATATCAAGTGTTCAATTGTTTGTCTAAAAATGTGTTCTAATGTTATGTTTGTGTAACTGTGGTTATGGAAGAATACCGTAAGTCTGTGATGCCATATGTGTTTTCTGTGCTGTGAAAGTATTTTTTAAGCTTATAGTTTGTTGTTTCTTGTTTATAGAGTCTGGTATTATGTTTAGTGTTATTGCTTTGTCTATATCTACCTTGTGTATTGTGCCTGCTTTTATGAATTGTTGGAGTGTGTTTTTAGTTTGAAAATTTTTATTGCATGTGAGATATAAATGTTGTTCAGTCTCATCAGCTCCTGACCTACAGAGTGGACAGCCTATTCTTGCCCCTCTGTCTTTATAATTTCTTGATGAGACTGGTGTTGTATTGTAAATTAGTCTGTATGTTATTTCTTTTTCTTTATTTGGTATTTCTTTGATATGTGTATTTTTAAAAGTTTCCTCAGTGTTTTAAATTCAATAAACTTGTGTCCATTTAATTCTATTGTTCAGAGGTGTTGCTTGTCTTTTTATTAAATGTGTATATATTTATTTGGTTGTTTTGTGTAATACTTATTCATTACCTTTTATTGCTTTGATGCATGCTGTATGAAATTGTGATTGATTTCTACCCATGTAATGTGCAGTGCTGTTATCAATTGCTATTAAATGTCCTATTCTGATTCCTAAGTAATAATGTGTGAATGTATTTTCTTATCTTTTTTTAATGGCTTGTCCTATAAATTTTATTCTGAGTGCTTGTATTTTTGTTTGTATGTCTAGCAAGTTTATTCCTCTTTTTAGCTTAGATTGTATTAGTGTTGTTTGTTTGATATTGTGTATTGTTCCTTGGAATATGTATTTAGTTATGTGTGAGTTAATTTCTTATAAAATTATTGGTGGGGGTTCCCATATTGTTCCTGTATATATTGTTTTGGGGATGACATATGTGTTTATAATTGTGCTCCTTCCAAAAACTGTCTGTGCTGTGTATTTGTTTTTGTCAATAATTTGTTTAATTGATTGTTCAATATTCCTCCATATTTCAGTGTTTGTCTGTGTCTGATTATTGGAATAAAAGATCCCATAAATTCTAAGACTCTCCTTTCTAATTATGCCTAAGGGGAGATCTAGTCTATCTTTCCACCTACCTATCCCCATAATTTCAGATTTGTTTACATTAATCTTGGACCCACTACCTTTTCCAAAATCTTGAAAAATTGAAATTATTTTGTGAATTGACCTATCATTTGTGGGGAAAATACCGTGTCATCTGCATAAGCAATCACTTTAATATCTCTGGCTCCAGGGATCCCTATTCCTGTAATGTTTTTCTCCATTCTGATTTTCTCTAGAAGTGGTTCAAAGGATAGAATATATAGATAAGGGGATAAAGGACACCCTTGTCTAACTGATCTTTTAATTGCAATGTTTTTTTTAAATTATATTATTTATTATCAGATTGCTGATAGGCGTTCTGTATAGAATTTTAACCCAATTACAAAAATACTCCCCTAATTTATTGTGTTGTAATATCTTGTGAAGGTATGCATGGTCTACCCTGTCAAAGGCTTTTTCCTGGTCTAGTGATAATATGCATGTTTGAATTTGTTTTTCACTTGTATATTGAATAATGTCTCTGATTAAATGATTGTGGTTGTTGATGTCCCTGCCTTTAATGCTGCATTGTTGATTGACATGAATGAGAGTATTTAAATGTGGTTTTAGTTTATTGGCTAATGTTTTAGTAAGAATTTTATAATCTGTGTTGAGTAATGATATGGGCCTGTAATTTATAAGTTGTGTTTTGTCTGTGTCTTTCTTTGGTAGAAGTGTGATGTATGAAGTGTTCATTGAATTTGGTAGTTCCATGTTGTTGTAAGCTTCTTCTAAAGTTGCATGTAATATTGGGCCCAGTGTTGTAAAAAGGAAGTTATAAAACTCTGTTTAAGACGAATTAGTAATATTATTTATGTGAATTTTGATGCTTAAGTAAGGTGTGCATGGGTTTTATTTGTTTTAAAAAAAACATTTTGAATCGCAAGGTCTGGGCTTAAAATTTACCCTGCTGATTTAGTTTAATATATGCAAAAAGTATAAAAACATTTGCTAAGCTATAGTGCTTATGTCATCCAGGGTTGGGCGATATTATTGACTCTTACCCCACCAATAAATGGTACATTTCAAAAGGTCATAAAGTTGTACTCAATATAAAAATAGCTGTTCCACTTATTAACCACACTCATTGGTCCGTGCATATAACTCCTATATATAATCCATTTTCGTCTACAACAGTACCGACTTTTTTTTTCATTCCTTCTATTTCCTTGGGGCAGTTTTTGGAGCAATCGTTTCAGAAAAAAAAATCGTGTAAACTATTTAAGCACCGAAGGAAAATAAATATTACCAACTAAGAATAATTTGGCATTGCTTTCATCACTAATCACTTGCTTCATGCATTTTTTTATTTATAAATATAACTTATCTAGCATGTTTAACTTAATTTATGCAAAAAGAATATTAACAGTGGCTAAGCTATAGAGTTTGGTATCTGGTTTCACGCATGTGCTTTCTTTCTCTAATGTATTGAAGACATTCTTAGGATTTGATTATTTATAACTAACTTTTAAAATGTCAAATACATTAAGTATTTAAATTTGAGCATATATGAGGATATTACGAAAAGTTGTAAAATGATACTGTGTATTTGATAATAATAAACAAAATAATAGTAGGCTATATCTATATAAATATTGATAAAATATTATACTAAAGAAAACAGTGACCGTGGTTTGTAAACAGAACGTTAGGTAAATTAACGTTGAACATAAATGTAGACTGTTGGAGAAAGATTAAAGCAAATAAATTTTTCAAACGGCTGGATGACATACATCTCGAAAATACATAAAGAAAACAGTGTAAAGATGTAATTTGCAAATATATATTAATTATTTAGATATACGTAATCTTGTTAGAGGCGCAAACATTACCACACATAAAAATAAACCGTTTCATCACATTTAGTTCACAACATAGACACACACACACTCACTTTATTCACACACATGCACACACAAACGTAAACACACAAACAGATAGTACCATTAAAAAAATCACATTTCATTGAAATAACCGCGGCTCTTTTTACTTTGTTTCCATTTTACAAATTAATATGAGCTCGAACTATGACGTAAAAGTCACAATATTTTATGGCGAGAAACGCCGTCTTGTTAATCTCGACACCAAAACTTTTATTATTTTACGTTTTCAATAATTTATTTTATTTTCGGGAGTTACCCCGCATAGCGAGCACCCACACGGCTTCGGACGCGCTTAGGCGCAATATATATAGGGATTTGAGAGAGAGAAAGAGAGAGAGAGAGAGGCGGAGGGTATTAGGTAAGGATTGTGTGGTGAGCACAAGGGACGTCAGAATGTAAATATGACTATTTTAAATCCGAACATTTGAAAACAAAATAATAAATCTTTAAAAATCTTCACAAAGAATTAATTAGCAATTGATTAATCAAATAAAATTAAAAGACATCAAATGAGGAAGACATTAAAAAAGTAAGACAGATAAAAGTAAATAAAATTAAAATTAAATTTTAATGAAAGTTATCAAGACAACTATTGCTGAGGGTAATTTAGAAAATAAAGAAATACACAATTACCTTCGTCCACATTCAACTAATGACCTTTGGCGACACCCTGTTCTGAATTCCCTGTCTGTTTATTCTTTATTTAAAAAAAAAGGTTTTGGGATCGTTTCATGATATTCTACTTTTTACGATTCATGGGAAAACAAGACAAAGTAAACAGCATCTTAAACCATATTTACTGTTACCAAAACCTCGTAGCTAGGCACGGGTGCGCTGCTCGTATTTGGTGCGATTATGAACGAAAGTATTTTAAAAACGTTTATTTCATTACTTGAATGCTTTATTATCCGTTGTTTGGTGCCTATTTATAAGGACGTTGGACTTCAAATGTAGCAAAAACCTTTTTTTTATGAAAGCCACTGACATCTTCATAAATTATTTTATAAAAAAAACAACAACAAAAAACAACAAATTTAACCGGTTCAATGCCATAATGCCCAGTTTTTTTACCACCCCAACAAATACACGCCCTGGGTCTCCCGTGTCCAGTGGTTTCAGTTGCTTGTTGATGTGTTCGGGACCAGTAGTTTTACGGTCACGGTTCAGCGACCACATCGGATATCCCCCCCCCCGCCGGTCGCTGGACGTGGATGGATTGCCGTGACCGGCCTCCCTCTAAATCACCACCCCCTCCACCCTTTAAGATAATGGCCAGGCCAGAAGTCCCCAGCGTCAAAATCGTGATCAGCCACGCGTGGCGTTTCATTAGTTCTGTATGCATGACGGGGCCTAAAAGTTGCTGTAAATTTGACGCAAATTATAATGGGCGTCCGCCGATTGGTCATAAATTATGGAGAGCTTCCTCTTGATTGGACGTTGTTTATAATGATATGCCAGGACCTGGGATTTGTGTGTGTCTGTTGTTTTTTTCTCCCAAAAATTGATTTAAAAAAAAATAATAATAATTATTATTTTAAAAACATTTTTTTAAATAGATTAATGGAGACATGTGTTGGTATTAGCGTCACATGTCACCAACGATACGAGCTGTAATCGATACCATGTATAACTTATAACTTATACGATTGTCAGGCCTGACTGCACGGTAGATAACTTACGATACTAATAAACGATACCGTGTAACGACGCTTCACACAAAAATACACTTTGTGTTCATCAGAGATACGAAGATGATTAAATTCTACCATTTACCAGGTGTTCTCAACTTGGGGTATGGTGGGATCAATGGGACTCCCGGCGGTCCTTGGACGGGGCGGGGGGAGGGGGTCAAGGTTTCTTAAGATTGAAGTCCTTTGTAACTTTGTTTAATTTATTTTAAAAAATATTCTCAGATGGGGCTCATTATTTCATCTGACATTCAGCGGTATCCATGGGCAAAGACGTTAGAACCCATGATAAGAAAGTTTAAAATTTCCTGTTTTTAGGTAAATGTTCCATTTTCATGATGAGGGTTTGTCGTCACATATGCTTCTAGACCTGTAGGGCCAACTCGTGAGAATGTATTTGTAGTAGAGCACCATTGTAGGGCATCACTTCTGTAGGAAACTTATCAAAGTGTGAATTATAATAGTAGATCTCTTGTTTTTATGACACATAAGTACTGTTATTGGCCCACTTTAAGGATTAAAGCTTTTATACAAACCTTAAACAGTAGATTTATTGGTTATCTGCGTTAGACTTTATCTGCGTTAAGAAAAATTATATCTGAAATTGTGAATAATTTGGGCCTGTTATGTAGTATAGGTCTTAGGTCTCCACAAAAATACGACATGAAAGAAAAGTTTGTTTGCGAATCTGTTCAATTTGCTTTCAATTCAATTTTATTTTTGTTAATGCACATTTTCTTTTAAATGAAGGGAATTTCTCACGGAATATTTGACGTTGTTTTATTGCCACTTTGTATACTTTTCTTGGCGCTTTCTCGAGAATTTCCTGGCAACTTCCGGTGCTATCCTCGGCCGTTTCTGCTGCTTTGTCTGCCGCTGCAGAACGACTGATTTATTTTTTTTTACAAAAAGTGATCAATTTTTTTTTCTTATTTAACTCAACTGATTTGGAAAAATTAACAAAAAATTGTGAAAAGCGAGTGAAAGACATTTGAAATGAAAGGAAGGGCAGTTGCTTTGGAGAAAGAAAAAGAAAATGAATCAAAACGGAAGTCCAGTTTTTTAGACCGAAAACGGCGTCTCTCACCATAAGAGTTCAAGGAAAAATGCTTGTCACTTACAGCGCTTTGCCAAGAAAGATAATTATTTATACAAACGATTTCAATTGCATCGAATCATTGAATCTAAAACAAACATTCATTATTGCATTTTTTAAAAAAAAGTTAAGAAAAAAATCAAGATACATGAGATAAATGAAGCATTTAAAGAGATGGACCTTTTGCTTCTCAACGTTTGGAAGATAAAGTTTTTTTCTCATAATGAAAGTAATGTCGATAGTTAGTGATGACAGACTGGACAAACGAATATGGACAAATTAACATAGAAAAGTTAACATGGACAAATTAACATGGACAAACTAACATGGACAAAATAACATGGACGAACTAAATATTGACAAACCAATAATACATAAGCAGATGTAGTAATTTTTTGAAATTGAAATGATGGACACGTGTTTATCTTAAATGTCCGACTGAAAAGGACTTTAGTTTTAATACGGACTTAAAATATGTTTAGATTTTTTTCTTTACGTTGATATTGAGGTGTATATGTTAAATACTTTGTGTATAGAACGCGAAAAAAAAATGACTGATCTTTTCACCTTGTAGGGTCTGTATTAGACAAATATCTACGTGAAAAGACACGTCCCTTGTAGGTTCTATATTAGACAAATATCTACGTGAAAAGACACGTCCCTTGTAGGTTCTATATTAGACAAATATCTACGTGAAAAGACACGTCCCTTGTAGTTTCTATATTAGACAAATATCTACGTGAAAAGACACGTCCCTTGTAGTTTCTATATTAGACAAATATCTACGTGGAAAAACACGTCACAAACTATTCTTTCCCTATTTTTCGATTTCAAAACTTTTTAAAATCAGTCCCCATTATTTTAAGATCTCTAAAGAAATCGCTCTGAAATGTCTAAAAATACGTTTATTTATTCCTAGTTATTCCCCTTTGACTGGTTTCATTACTGCTCGGGTCGCCATCCCCTCACATACCCCCTCCTTGGTTATTTTCATTCATTTCAAAAATGGATATTTCCTTCCAGGTATGTAGCCTCACGAATTGTATTTTTTTTCCCTTGGGGTACATTTTTGAACTATATCTTTAATATTTACGCGTCACCTCCTTTTAAAATTTATATCGTAGATTTATAACACATATTTTTATTTTATTAAAAGAAAGAAAATATCTTTTGTTAAATCTTTTTTGTTATTTTAAAGACATTCACAGCGCGAAGATATCGCTATATATGTATGGCTATTTATAAAAAATGTTTTAATATGTTATATTTTATAGCAGCATTATTGTTGCTGAACGACTCACCCACGTGTTACCAAGAAAGATAAATCTGAGTTTATAGAATCAAGGGGGAATAATTTTCATGACGTAACGCCTATGTTATCATATAATGACATTTGTTATGGTCTCCTTACTCTCGGATTTAGAAATTTCACCACCAAGATCGCTACGTCGTTAAACGACCTCTTAGGAATCTCATCTATTTTAGACATGAATATTATCATGGGCTAGTAACACAACTATTCTCCTCTACTGAGTGTAGTTAAGACTATATTATCATAAAATATTCATTAAAAAAAGTTTGACTTTACAATGTAATAGCTCGTATAACTTATAATAATAATATTTGAATCCTACGATCACGATTTTTTACCCCCCCCCCAACAACCCCACGGCCCAGGGGTTTATAGTCCAGTTTCCAGTTTTTGTCATTTTCACGGCCCATCTGACGACCTGCACAGAGTACTCAAACGGCGCGAGATTCTCCTGTGGTGCGGTTTTGATAAATGACCTGTTTTCATTAGCACGGTCCATTGGCCGACATGCGGCTTGTACCGAGTTGGCCCTTGGGCCGTGAGTACTTTGTCTCAATGTGATAGATGGGCGGAGATCAGTGGGGTGAGGGGGGTAGCTTGTGGGGTTGGAAGGGGTGCAAGTAGGAGCTCCTTCACCCGTGAAGAGATGGAGTGAGATGGGGTGAACTGTATTAGTGAAAACCGGCGGATACCTTAATGATGAGAGTATATACACATACACACACGCGCACACATACACTCATACGTCAACCATTTCCCTGATGGACTCATAAACATTAATTATTTGATAGATTTGGCAAATGTGATTAAAGTTCTTACCTGTCTAATGCCAGGGGTTACGTCCAATGTTCCCTCTAAGCTGCACCGCACCGCTGTGCGGCCGCGCAGCTAGCTGCCCGATGCCGTGCAGCAGTTTTGAGTTATCGCGCAGAAATTTTTATTAGGATTATACATGAGTGTTTGTGGAATATATAGTTTTGCACGGAAAAAAAAATGTTGTACAAAATTTTCACACTTTATTATTATTATTTTACTAGTCTGTGCTGCGGCGCCGTGGCGCCTGAGGCGCCCCATTTTTTAAGGGCGCCTACGGCGCTCACCTTTTTCAAAAGCCGAACTAACTTGTCCTTGTACGATAAATACGTAATATTAAAATTTCTTAAATGTTCACAAAGTATTTTATAATAGTTTTTTTTTAATTATTAAATTTTTTTTTATGTCAAAAGCCCAAGTAACTTATCCTTGTATGATAAATACGAAATATTCCTGAAATGTACACAAAGTATGTATATAATATAGGTTGTGCTGCGGCGCCCACTTTTTTCAAAAGCCAAACAATCTTGTCCTTGTATGATAGATACGTAATATTAAACTACCTTAAATGTACACAAAGTAATTTAAAATAGAGGTTGTAGGGTGCCTACGGTGCCCACTTTTTTTTTGGGTCAAAGTCCAAGTAACTTATCCTTGTATGATAAATACGAAATATTCCTGAAAATTAAACAAAGTATTTATGTAATAATTTTTACAGTGCTAATCACCAAACGATTTTGTAACTAATTTTAGAAAGCAGCGCACCAAATTACTGCAGCAAAAAATAACTCTTTGAGTCAATCAGCACTGCTTACAACACAAAATTTTAAAAAAGCAGAGTGATGTCCCGTAGCGTTAGGCCACATAATTGAGCGTAAATATATACATGATGATTTTTTTCATACGGTCCAACGTGACTTAGAGCGAACATAGGTAACAACGACCTTCGTTTCATCCTATTAAGGTATCCTACACACTCTTCATTTCACACCTTTTTTTCCGCTTTCTCTTTAGTCAATAGGAATAGATTGAATGAAATTCAGAAAGAATGACAAATATGTAGAAATAGAAGCAAAAATATTGCGCTAAAAATATTAAAAGCTCTTTTTAAAAAAAAGTCAGAATGCCCTTGACATTTGCGACACTTTGTTCTTCATTCCCTGCCCGTCCCTCCCTATCTTTTAAATAACACGATTATTCGATAAACCCGAAGAGGATGCTAATCATCGCAGCCATCATGATCATTCTGTCCTACCCGGCATTAAAACGCCGTGACCATCGATCGCAAGCGGCGTCGGTCGGGTACAGAGCCGGACCACGGTAACATCCGGTCAGCGCGACCCACCAAAACACTCTCGCCCCTCTACACCCCCGTCCCCTCCCCTACGAGAAAATACGAACGTAATATCCGCTTTAGATTGACAAACTCGCGATTTGTTATATGATTGGTCAAAGACGGCCTGGGTCATGGTGACCCCAAGATGGGGTTTGACAAATTGGCGCTGGAAGGAACGAGTCTCGGAATTAATCCTTTTAACCTGGGGATTAAGTTGGGGTCTGTGACACGCACGGGTCAGAAAGCTAGTAGCACGAGAGAAATTCTAGATGAAAATTTAAAAAAAAATTTAAAAAAAAACCCCAATATTAATTGGAAATGGCGTCAATCTATTGACTAAATGCATCTTTGAAATGCAACATAAAATAGAGAAAAAGTAACATTTTAAGTTGTATGAACTGAGAATAGAAAGAACGACAAATGACAAGAGGAGCAACGAGAATGACAAGAGGAGCAACGAGAAGACGTCACAAAAACCAGAGAGAAAAAAAAAGGCTCAAAAGCAGACGTGGGATTAGATGGATAGATGCATTAGACAAAGATCTACAGCAAATGGGCATCCGATGTTGGAGAAGAAAGGCGTTGGTTAGGACTGAGTGGAAGGAGGTGGTGAGGCTGGCCAAAGCCCTACGTGGGCTGTAGCGCCACAGGGATGTATGGAAGTGAGAGTAGAGTTTTCAGTTGAATCAAGAGAGAGTAGAGTTTTCAGTTGAATTAAGTGAGAGTAGAGTTTTCAGTTGAATTAAGTCAGAGTAGAGTTTTCAGTTGAATTAAGTGAGAGTAGAGTTTTCAGTTGAATTAAGTGAGAGTAGAGTTTTCAGTTGAATTAAGTGAGAGTAGAGTTTTCAGTTGAATCAAGTGAGAGTAGAGTTTTCAGTTGAATTAAGTGAGAGTAGAGTTTTCAGTTGAATCAAGTGAGAGTAGAGTTTTCAGTTGAATTAAGTGAGAGTAGAGTTTTCAGTTGAATTAAGTGAGAGTAGAGTTTTCAGTTGAATCAAGTGAGAGTAGAGTTTTCAGTTGAATTAAGTGAGAGTAGAGTTTTCAGTTGAATCAAGTGAGAGTAGAGTTTCATTTGAATCAAGTGAGAGTAGAGTTTTCAGTTGAATCAAGAGAGAGTAGGGTTTTCAGTTGAATCAAGTGAGAGTAGGGTTTTCAGTTGAATCAAGAGAGAGTAGAGTTTTCAGTTGAATCAAGTGAGAGTAGATTTTTAGTTGAATCAAGAGAGAGTAGAGTTTTCAGTTGAATCAAGTGAGAGTAGAGTGTTCAGTTGAATCAAGAGAGTAGATTTTTAGTTGAATCAAGTGAGAGTAGAGTTTTCGGCTGATTAGGCCCTGAAAACACCAACTATTTATGCGTCTTGATTGGTTCTATCAAAGTTCTATGTATTCTCTCAATTGCAGGAATATGTGTGCCATGAAAGACATACACAGTTTTGTTATCTATAACATCACCCCCTTCCACTCCCGTTTGTTTATGATTGGTGGCCAGGTACTCATCGTCTTCCCTTAAAGACTGTAACCTAACAATATAACAATATTGTTTAAATAATAATAATAATAATTATAAGTAATAATTTGATAATTTATATAGCGCAGTACCCCAGCTGGGCTCACAGTGCTTCACATACAAATAGTAATACGAACATTCTGTACATTTGTTTTTTCTCTTTCTATTACGCCTTTCCCTTGGAAAGAAGGAGCAACACATCCCCCAAATCTCTCCTCCCCCAAATCATTAATTCTCATAGTCACTTGTGTTTTATAGATATTTCTTTTACAATAAATAAAATCTTATTGAGAGGGACGCATACGTGATCAAAGTGTAAACGCTCCATCGTATAAAACCGAAGAGACCCCTAAGTAGCGTTCAATACATCAACTGTTTGAGAACCTCTGGGCACAGAGTCTTGTTTCCAATCTACTCCCGTGCCCCTCCGTGCAAGTAGTTTAAGAACCTCTGGACAACGAGCATTGTTTCCAATCTACTCCCGTGTCCTTCCGTGCAAGTAGTTTAAGAACCTCTGGACAACGAGCATTGTTTCCAATCTACTCCCGTGTCCTTCCGTGCAAGTAGTTTAAGAACCTCTGGACAACTAGCCTTGTTTCCAATCTACTCCCGTGTCCTTCCGTGCAAGTAGTTTAAGAACCTCTGGACAACTAGCCTTGTTTCCAATCTACTCCCGTGTCCTTCCGTGCAAGTAGTTTAAGAACCTCTGGACAACTAGCCTTGTTTCCAATCTACTCCCGTGTCCTTCCGTGCAAGTAGTTTAAGAACCTCTGGACAACTAGCCTTGTTTCCAATCTACTCCCGTGTCCTTCCGTGCAAGTAGTTTAAGAACCTCTGGACAACGAGCCTTGTTTCCAATCTACTCCCGTGTCCTTCCGTGCAAGTAGTTTAATAACCTCTGGACAACTAGCCTTGTTTCCAATCTACTCCCGTGTCCTTCCGTGCAAGTAGTTTAAGAACCTCTGGACAACTAGCCTTGTTTCCAATCTACTCTCATGTCCCTCCGCGCAAGTGGAACTAATTTATCAGACGAGCCCCGACAAGACAAGGAGAGATAATACCATTAAGAAGGGACATAATAAAGTTTAGACCAACTTACGCGAGGGGCCTGCACCGCCCCGTAAGTAGCAAGATGGCGGCTCATTTCACGCACGCGCAGTTTTAATGACGTCCTGGCCAAAATGATAAACGAATTGACACCAAAGCTGCCAGGGAGGCCGTTTCTCATCTACAACGCCGTACACGAAAGATAAGGTGGTTTTGTTTTTGTCTTTTTGTGTGTGTGGTGTTTTTGTTTTGTTATTTCCCTTCAAGAAATCGAGTTACCGCTACGGGAATAGACATCGCATCTTAGAAGCCTCATGCTAATAGAATCCAATCTCAAAAGAAATGTTTATTTGCGAGAATCGGCTTTTGGTTTATTAACAAATAGCTGGTGAGGTTTTCTTGTGGCGCTTTCCAAAACAAAGTATCTTTTTTTTTATTACTCATAAGCTTTATTTTATATGCACCTCAATGGCATTAGATGTTTTTTACCGACTTTTCTGTTTATACATGCAAGGCGAGGGGGTGGGGTTGGGGTGGGATATGCAGTACTCATAGGGCAGGGGCGTAAGAAGCCAATATTGTAATGGGGTTTATGGAATATAATCTAATTGGCGATCTAATCAGGGTATTAATAATTACGAAGAATTGACTAAGAAAGGTATTAAATTCCGGGGGCTTAACCCTTCATTAGCAGCAGCAGTTACGCGTCTAAAACTTAGTTATAACTAGAGACGGTTTCAATTGTGTAGTTGTGTGCAGTACGAAATAATTGAAAAGTTGAGCACAAGGTTTCATAATGTGAACATTTCTGTAAGTAAATAATAAAAAAAATTTGTCATTGGAAAAACGTTTAAATTGAAAGTATCTTATGCAGAGATGGTCTTAGCAATACCCTGGGCCTAGGACGAGTGTCGTATGTGGGGCCGAGAGTGTTAGTGTAGGCTTTATACCGCAAAATTCTGTCTAGGCCATTTTCTGTCTCGGCCTATTTCTGTCTTGGCTAAGTTCCGTCTTGGCCATTTTCTGTCTCGGCTTATTTCTGTCTTGGCTAAGTTCTGTCTTGGCTATTTTCTGTCTCGGCTTATTTCTGTCTTGGCAAATTGTATGTCATGGCTTATTTCTGTCTTGGCTAAGTTTTGTCTTGGCCATTTTCTGTCTCGGCTTATTTCTGTCTTGGCCAATTTCTGCCTTAGCTAATTTCTTTCTTGGCTTATTTCTGTCTTTTTTTAAAAAAATGTTTTTTGATCAGATGTGGTGTATCAAGGATCAGAGGCGTCATTAGAGTTGGTGTCACCCAGTGCGCTACCTCATGATGTCAACCGCTCGCGACCTACCCCATAGACCCCCTCCGAGTTTGCCAGTGCCAAGTAACGGGATTTATACTGTTTTTACATTTTGGTGTCACCCCTTGTGATGGTATCACCCGGTGCGGTCCATTTTCCCCCGCACCCCTCTGATTAAAGAAGTCTTGACAGTAAAGCTGACACCCCCACCCCGCATAATTTGGGTAAAAACACTTCCCCTTAACCAATAGTGCAAATACCCAAAATTTGACAGTTGCTAATCCTTGGATTTGTTACTTTAAGTACATTGCCCCGTAAATCAAAGTTCCGCTGTACTTTATACGACGGACGGCCTCGCGGCAAGCAGACATCTGATTGGCTGGAGTCATTTCCGTCGTCCAATCAAACGAATTGACGAGACCGCACGTGACGTGCAGCCGATGAGCCGGAAATGATTAACGGTGTCATCTCCGCATTCGGTCTTTGAGGAGACTAGTCAATAAGACACTAACAGAAATAGACAAGTAGACAAGCGATGTTAGACATACTATCATACATCACTGAAGCCGCTGATAGCGATGTTAGACATACTATCATACATCACTGAAGCCGCTGATCTCCTGTGTTGTAGAATACCAGAGTTTGGCCACTGCAAGAAGAGATGGTACCCGTTGGATGGGTGTCTTGATATTTTTACAAGCACCTGGGGCTAAAAGCTGGCTGCCTAATGACGTCACCGTGATGGTATTGATGACGTTTCTGACATCTTCAATGTGTTCATATTTAAGACTTTTATGACAAGACGTCCCTGCGATGGTATTGTCATGACATCACTTGGATGCATCGGTGACGTTTATGAAATGACCTAACTGTAATGATATTGGTGACGTTTATGAAATGACCTAACTGTAATGGTATTGGTGACGTTTATGAAATGACCTAACTGTAATGGTATTGGTGACGTTTATGAAATGACCTAACTGTAATGGTATTGGTGACGTTTATGAAATGACCTAACTGTAATGGTATTGGTGACGTTAATGAAATGACCTAACAGCAATGGTATCGATGACGTTTATAAAATGACCTAACTGTAATGGTATTGGTGACGTTTATGAAATGACATAACGGTAATGATATTGGTGACGTTTATGAAATGACCTAACTGTAATGGTATTGGTGACGTTTATGAAATGACCTAACTGTAATGGTATTGGTGACGTTTATGAAATGACCTAACTGCAATGGTATTGGCGACGTTTATGAAATGACCTAACTGTAATGGTATTGGTGACGTTTATGAAATGACCTAACTGCAATGGTATTGGTGACGTTTATGAAATGACCTAACTGTAATGGTATTGATGACGTTTATGAAATGACCTAACTGCAATGGTATTGGTGACGTTTATGAAATGACCTAACTGCAATGGTATTGGTGACGTTTATGAAATGACCTAACTGTAATGATATTGGTGACGTTTATGAAATGACCTAACTGTAATGGTATTGGTGACGTTTATGAAATGACCTAACTGTAATGGTATTGGTGACGTTGATGAAATGACCTAACTGTAATGATATTGGTGACGTTTATGAAATGACCTAACTGTAATGGTATTGGTGACGTTTATGAAATGACCTAACTGTAATGATATTGGTGACGTTTATGAAATGACCTAACTGTAATGATATTGGTGACGTTTATGAAATGACCTAACTGTAATGATATTGGTGACGTTTATGAAATGACATAACGGTAATGATATTGGTGACGTTTATGAAATGACCTAACTGTAATGGTATTGGTGACGTTTATGAAATGACCTAACTGTAATGGTATTGGTGACGTTTATGAAATGACCTAACTGTAATGGTATTGGTGACGTTTATGAAATGACCTAACTGTAATGATATTGGTGACGTTTATGAAATGACCTAACTTTAATGGTATTGGTGACGTTTATGAAATGACCTAACTGTAATGGTATTGGTGACGTTTATGAAATGACCTAACTGTAAGGGTATTGGTGACGTTTATGAAATGACCTAACTGTAATGGTATTGGTGACGTTTATGAAATGACCTAACTGTAATGGTATTGGTGACGTTTATGAAATGACCTAACTGTAATGGTATTGGTGACGTTTATGAAATGACCTAACTGCAATGGTATTGGTGACGTTTATGAAATGACCTAACTGCAATGGTATTGGTGACGTTTATGAAATGACCTAACTGTAATGATATTGGTGACGTTTATGAAATTACCTAACTGTAATGGTATTGGTGTCGTTTATGAAATGACCTAACTGTAATGGTATCGGTGACGTTATGAAATGACCTAACTGTAATGGTATTGGTGACGTTTATGAAATGACCTAACTGCAATGGTATTGGTGACGTTTATGAAATGACCTAACTGCAATGGTATTGGTGACGCATCTAACGAAATAATTTATAATGAAGAATTTGGTAGCGCTACCGAGTTAACTTGACTGTGATGTAAGTTGTAAAAATTGTGAAATTACCTTAACGATAATCTATGTTATTATACATGACAATAATCTATGTTATACATGTATTAATTCATGAGTTCAAACACGCTTAAATGACTCAGTTGTGATAAGGTATGTTTTAGACCAGACTGAGGTGTTGTGTATACCCACAACGAATGTTTTAGACTTTAGACCATACTGAGGTGTTGTGTATACCACAACCTATGTTTTAGACCATACTGAGGTGTTGTGTATACCAACAATTTATGTTTTAGACCAGACTGAGGTGTTGTGTATACCAACAAGTTATGTTTTAGACCAGACTGAGGTGTTGTGTATACCAACATGCTATGTCTTAGACAAGACTAAGGTGTTGATATTATCGATGACATCTTGCCACTGGTACCTGCTGAATGTCGTGGGTAAGCACTGTGTAGAGTCCTAGTGGTTCGAGGCTACACATTTGTCACGTGTGAATCACATGATTAGTGACGGAGAGGTCACGCGAGAGAAAGAGCGGGAAAGGAGTTGGGGGTGTCAGAGAATTCTGGGGTGTAATGGCGGACGGCTGCCTGAGGCTGACAACTTCACTTTGTATAACCTCAAATTATATATGTACTCTGTATAGTGTAGATATTAAAGTTGTTTTATTGAAACCAGTTCTTTAGAGGATTATTACATGCAATGTTATGTATTGAGAGAACGCCTACAAGATACATTAATAAGTAAACTATTTACAACATTATCGGACTTCATTTTATATGAAAAGTAGAAAGGAGCCAGTGCTGAGATCTTGAGAACCGTTAACAGTAAGAGGAGAGTGGACGTTTCGGGAATGCAAAGTCATTAATTGATTATAATAAGAGTGCAAGTGAGAGAGAGAGAGAGAGAGAGAGAGAGAGAGAGAGAGAGAGAGAGAGAGAGAGAGAGAGAGAGAGATAGATAGAGAGAGAGAGAGAAAGAGAGAGGGGAAAGGAGTTATATATATATATATATATATATATATATATATATATATATATATATATATATATATATATATATATATATATAGAGAGAGAGAGAGAGAGAGAGAGAGAGGGGTGGAAGGGAGATAGAGAGAAGGAGGCGAGGGCGGAGAGCGGAGAGAGAGAGAGAGAGAAAGAGCGAGATGGGATAAAGGGGAAAGGAGATAGAGAGAGAGAAAGGGTAGGGAGATAGAGAGAGAGAGAGAGAAGGTCATGACAGAGACTAGTAAGGAGTAACACTGAGAGAAATAATGACTTTCAGAGCGATAGAGAAATTGTAGGAGAGAATGAAAGAAGTTTTGTGAATGATGGTGCGTGTTTGTCTTATTTTGTGTGTCTGTGTGGGTTTGTGTCAATGTGTGTGTGTGTGTGTGTTTGTGTGAGAGTGTGTGTTATGTGAAATAGAAAAGCCCCCCAGGTACAGAGATGCCAAATTTTATTTCACGCCCTCCTACTTGTGTCTATTATTCAAATCCCATCACGAGTTACTGCCCAGGATGCATGTGCACGCCCCAGCAGTTCCCAGCCCCCCAGGGTAAAATAAACCATCGACCCCGCCCCCACCTTGGAATTACATTAACACGTTATAGGGACACTGGAACCAAAAAGTATAACTTAAAACTAACATTTGTGTTATCTCTTAAAACATCTCTAAATAACTTGACGAGACATTCCACATTTATTTCTATAACATAAGTTCAAATGGCGGGACAGGGTTGAAAAGACAATGTTCAAATGTGAAGACAGAGTTTTAGAAAAATGTCCTTAATTTTGTCCATAACACTTTGCAACATTTCAGGGCGGGTTCCAAAGGATGCACCCTAGTGCCGAAGCTTGCCACGGCGCCCTAGGGATGATTACACGCCTGGGCGCCTCGAAATATTTAAATGCTTAATAATTTATTATAATTTCAAATTATTCCGATAGGACGAGAACAAGTAAGTCACGAACCACTTGAAAACTTTTATGTTTTAAGAAGCCAATTCAATATTGATTCTAAATAAAGTAATACTGTAATCTGTCTGTCCTTCCTTCCTTCTCTCTTTCTTTCTTTTTATTTCTTACTCCGTCAAATGTTCTCACTCTTAATTTTCATCTCTCGCCCTCTCACTCTTTATCTTTTCCACAATCCCTCTTACAATCTCTTTCTCTCTCACTTTCTGTGTCTCTATCTCTCGTTTTTTTTCTCTTCAACCCCCTAATTCTCTGTACCTCTCTCTCTCCCATCCTCTTGTAAATATGAGAAGACATTTGATAGTAACACAATTATATTGTAGAGGGTTTGAGGGAGAGTGAGAGAGAGAGAGAGAGAGAGCAAGAGAGAGAGAGAGAGAGAGAGGGAAATAGAGAGAGGGAAAGAGACTGTTATAGAAAAAAAAGAGAGAGAGAAAGAAAGTAAAAGAGAGAAAAAGAGAGAAAGAAAGAAAGAGAGAGAGAGAGAGAGGGGGTAAAGGGAGAGAAACAGAGGGAGAGAGAGACAGAGAGAGACAGAGAGAGAGAGAGAGAGAGAGAGAGAGAGAGAGAGAGAGAGAGAGAGAGAGAGAGAGAGAGAGAGAGAGAGAGAGAGAGAGAGAGAGAGAGAGAGAGAGAGAGAGAGAGAGAGAGAGAGGGAAATAGAAGTTGTAAATTCGTATCTGGTATCTCTATGCATCATTCCCCCTTTCTGACTGACGAATCTCAAATGTCTCTATTACATCTTGATCCTTTAACAAAATCTCTCTGCAAGTACTTTCTCTTTCTAAGATTCTCACACACATTTCTTCAATCTACTCCCTCCCCACCCCACAAACACCCCCCCCCTGAGTGTATACGTCTCTACAAATTACCCTGTCATTCCTTCTCCTGTCTCTCTTACATCCGCCAAACTTTAATTTAACCCACCCCACCCACCATATCAATTTAAAACATTGACCAGTCAGAAATCTATGCTCCCATTGGCTCCCATATCTTCTACTGTATTGTATGCTCCCATTGGCTCCCATATCTTCTACTGTATTGTATGCTCCCATTGGCTCCCATATCTTCTACTGTATTGTATGCTCCCATTGGCTCCCATATCATCTAATGTATTGTATGCTCCCATTGGCTCCCATATCTTCTACTGTATTGTATGCTCCCATTGGCTCCCATATCTTCTACTGTATTGTATGCTCCCATTGGCTCCCATATCATCTACTGTATCGTATGCTCCCATTGGCTCCCATATCTTCTACTGTATCGTATGCTCCCATTGGCTCCCATATCTTCTGCTGTATCGTATGCTCCCATTGGCTCCCATATCTTCTACTGTATCGTATGCTCCCATTGGCTCCCATATCTTCTACTGTATCGTATGCTCCCATTGGCTCCCATATCTTCTACTGTATCGTATGCTCCCATTGGCTCCCATATCTTCTACTGTATTGTATGCTCCCATTGGCTCCCATATCTTCTACTGTATTGTATGCTCCCATTGGCTCCCATATCTTCTACTGTATTGTATGCTCCCATTGGCTCCCATATCTTCTACTGTATTGTATGCTCCCATTGGCTCCCATATCGTCTACTGTATCGTATGCTCCCATTGGCTCCCATATCTTCTACTGTATCGTATGCTCCCATTGGCTCCCATATCTTCTACTGTATCCCCCCTTTTGAAACAAAAGATCTCATTGGTCACTTCAGTTTCGTTATATAAACATCACAAAAACTTACCACGTACAATTTGCGAAACAAAACAAACAAACCCCAAAAACATCACCAAACATGTCTCCAATTACTTCGACCTAACACACACCTCTTCCAAGCTACGACGAATCTCCGCTCTCCCCCCAGCCTCCTCCCACCCATTTCCCATCAAATCCGCCCCTACTTCCCAGAAATAGAACAAATACGAGCATTCGAGGACAAAAAACGCTGTAGACTAATCGAAGAAGAAATTTTCCGCTTGGCTGATTCCCTTTGGTATCTGTATTGACCATCGACTCGTTTTCCACCACGCTTGGCTGGCTTCATTTAAAAAAAAATATTTTTTTTATTTCCATACAACGTTGAGGCAATCAATATGGCCAGAGGTTTCAGCCTAATGATCGAAGACTTAGCAGGAGAAATATAGGTCGTGCCAACCGGATAAGACAGTGGAGTAATTAGTAGCGATTCGGGCCATAAGTCTTGTCCAATTTTTTACACATTCGCAAGCATGCAAGGATGAAATGCCAGCCAATATTATTTCATATATAAATTTGCAAGCATGTACCAGATAATGAAATGCTAGCTAGTCAAATTTCCTATTTACATTTGCAAGCTTGCACCAAATCATGCAATGCTGGCCAGTCATAATTTCCCATATATACATTATCATATTTCATATCTACAATTCCAAGCATGGAAAAATCATGAAATGCAAGGCATATTTCATAAAATTTTACATATTTAATCCTGATAAAATTAAAAGCTCGAGTTGACCCACAGACCCAATCGACAATTCGACCCACACACTGTCCCATGTGGGAACGTGGCCAAGAGACAGAGCAGGGTATAGGGGAAAAGCTGACCAAAAAAAAGTACGCACCAAAACAACGGGGTTTCCCCAATCCAGGACTCGATGTTTACTTTCAGCTAATCTGATTGCAGTTCTCACTTGCTTATTGACCAGGCCCAATCAACGAACAAAACGGGGAAACTAACGTACAGTTCAATAAAACGTTATTTTGGGTTTCAAGTCGAATGTAAAAAGTCCAAGGTCGAAAAGTAAGGATCATAGTTCAAGGTCGAATGCCTAGGCCTAACTCAAAGGATCAAGCTTCGAACTGGAAGTTCAAGTCCCAATGTCCAAGTCCCAAGGATCAAGTCCCAATGTTCAAGTCCCAAGGTTCAAGTCCCAAGGTTCAAGTCAGAATGTTCAAGTCCCAATGTTAAAGTCCCAAGGTTCAATTCCCAAGATTCAAGTCCCAAGGTTCAAGTCCCAAGGTTCAAGTCCCAAGGTTCAAGTCCCAAGGTTCAAGTCCCAAGGTTCAAGTCCCAAGGTTCAAGTTCCAATGTTCAAGTCCCAATGTTCAAGTCCCAAGGTTCAAGTTCCAATGTTCAAGTCCCAAGGTTCAAGTCCCAAGGTTCAAGTTCCAATGTTCAAGTCCCAATGTTCAAGTCCCAAGGTTCAAGTCCCAATGTTCAAATCCCAATCTTCAAGTCCCAATGTTCAAGTTCCAATGTTCAAGTCCCAAGGTTCAAGTCCCAAGGATCAAGTCCCATTGTTCAAGTCCCAATGTTCAAGTCCCAAGGTTCAAGTCCCAAGGTTCAAGTCCCAATGTTCAAGTCCCAATGTTCAAGTCCCAAGGTTCAAGTCCCAAGGTTCAAGTCCCAATGTTCAAGTCCCAAGGGTCAAGTCCCAAGGTTCAAGTCCAAATGTTCAAGTCCCAAGGTTCAAGTCCCAAGGTTCAAGTCCCAAGCTTCAAGTCCCAAGTTTTAAATCCCAAGGTTCAAGTCAAGAGATCAAAGGTACTAAGGAAAAGACAAATGAAAAATGTTTTATTCAAATAAACAAAGGTCAATGGGATAAGTCCATTAAAATCCCCCCTCCCCGCTACTTCCTGTCAGTTAAACAAAGCCAAGGTCCGCCAAAAGTACAAGACAAATGCCCCAGCGAAAGGTCAGAGCCTAATGTCCAAACTAACTAGTTTGCTCGGGTCGTTGAATAAATGAGCTATAACAATCTTTCAAACTGTTTCCTTTACATACCTAACAACAGTTTATTATATACATGCACGATCCAAGTTTGTCTGTTTTCTCATTCATTCCAGCGGCGCTGCTTCACATTTAACGCCAGGCAGACGATATCTTTAAGTGGCAAAACCACCACCACCCTCCCCCTCCCATCCCTTTGTGTCTAGGTTCATTGTTTAACGTTTATCATCTGTATGTCACAAACAAAATTTCTGGATTAAATTCTAATCGAAGAGCCGCAATCACACCCCACCAATCCCGCCCCTTAAACCCACCCCAAAACACATTGAGGAAAAACAAAAGCAAAAATTACAGTGCATCGATTATCTTACGGCTTCGATTCTATCGATTTACCGACGGCAATGATGAAATCGATTCCAGTGAATTTACATTATTTCAAGTCCGATTCTTTTATTTTTTTTGTTAAAGACTAGTGCGGAGTTGGAGCGCGCGGGACTAGGAGGCTGATCCCGACAAGTCGACCGTGATCAAATCGGACGCTCGTGTAAAAGAGAAGCTGAGCCGACACGAGGTGGTGACGAGTGACAAATTACGGCACCATTACCTTCCCAACTTAAGATCAATCGTCAATTTTTGTTCGGTGGAGCGGCAACGAATCAAGGCTGATAATTCCCTATTGGAGAATTGCTGGACGGCAGTACTCCCCCCTCCCACCCCACATTAAAGCCATCATCCACCGCGTTCTGTTCCTGTTTCTGGTTGCGTTTACATCATGAGAAGTGTGTTGAAAACAACGGCGACAGCCCATCTTGAACACCGGAACATTGTTTGTGTCGCAGTTTTAATGAGTGGTCCTACTTCACACGTAACTCGCATATTCTCTAAGTCCGTATGATACTGCTGAATCTTTAAAAAAAATATTTTTATCTTTACGAGCGGTAATGCGGCAAAATATAAGTGCTAGAATTACAGGAACACGGGCCACAGCATGCCTCAGCCTTCCCCCAATAGAAGCGGCGGTGCAGGAAACTGCCCATCCGCTGAAGTTACTTGACAAGGAATGCATTTATTGGACGCACATTAGCTTTAAAGGAATCCCAATTAGATCGAATCCCCACTAATCTTAGTATGCTATCAAACACTTTTTTCTCTCACCATTGAACTTCTAGTAAATATTTAACAAATTCCTGACTGCATAGATTTATTGCATCAGTATTTTAAATGTTTTTATACATAAGAAAATGTTAGGCACCAAACGCGAATTTGGTGGTATCTTATTTCGGGAATTATTATCGGGACTATTACCTAAACACTTCAATAGGATCAAATGGTGAGATTGAATGTAAGAGATTTGTTTTGAAAACAACCGCCACAAGAACCTATTTTGGAAATGGGAAACATTTCTTTGTTTTATTGATTTCTTCTGTTAAAACAATACATTTGCCCCATCAACATCCCGCTCTTTAAAACAATACATTTATTTGCCCAATCAACATCCCGCTCTTTAAAACAATACATTTGCCCAATCAACATCCTGCTCTTTCGAAAGAATAATACGCCGCCATATTGTACGCCGCCATATTGTACGCAAAGCCCCAAATCAATAAAGTTTCGGGGATTTTCGATCTGCCACTTTATGGCTTTTAAAATTTCTGACTTTATTTGTGACATCCTGGCCCGGAAGTCTGATGGTTCTACTACCTTATAGTACAGTCTGTCACATCCGGTTTCTGTCCGTTGAAAAGCAGACGATGAATCATGGACACTCTTAAGGGTTATAAAAAATTTTTTTAAAAACCAACTGAACTGGTCAAACATCATGAACAATACAATTGTTGTTTAAAAAAACAACAACAATAAAAATGAAAGAGGGGAGACAATTTAAAAAAGGCATCAAATCCGGAAACCAATTGATAAAACGCATCAGCCATTTTTTAAGATATTTATTTTAAATTTTTATTTTTTTATTTTTATTTATTATCATTATTTTTTTTTGTAGAATGTATTCGTTTTGTGACTGACTTCCATTTTCAGAAGATATAGATTTACAGGCGTGTTGATGGGCGAACAAAGTGTTTACTTTTTATTAAATGATGAAGTTTAAAATTAATTTTGTGAAAATCAGTGTTTGATAGAGCGATGAACCACACTTAGAGACAAGAGGGCTATGGCGTAACTAGGGTTGACGCCCCCAGGTAAAGAATTTTTTGTCAACCTCATCCCCCATTTAAACGGATAAACTTTAAAAAAAAACAACAAACAAACTGTAAACGCCATAATAAAAAATATTTTATCCCATCAATCTCAAAGGCTGAAGACACGTTGCAAAGATCCCGGGAAAGGTTGTAAACAATTGACATTTCATGGTTGACTGAACTCAGTGCCAGAGATCTGCCACCGTACACTGTCGTCACGGTTTAGCGATTTTATGTTTAGTTATCTTTCCCTAAAGCTTTGATATTATGTCGGAAGTTGCGAATGATTGCTCGTTTACTTTGGTCCACGAAAAGAAAATGAACACGGAGTCTATTGTTGTGAGTTGGAGCTGGTCTATTGGACTCTGGCAGGAAAGTGTGGGGTGGGGGCGCGCGCTTATTTCTAAAAGAGAAACAACATAACAAAACAGCTATCATGCGATTTTCTTTCACGTAAATTTGATGATTTTAGCTTTTTAAAGCACACAGTCTGTCTTCATAAATTATTTATGGACAAAAAAATATATAATTTTTATAAAATCGAATATCTAATGTACGTTCAACGCAAAACAATTAAAATACTAATGCTTCTAGGTTTAGTCGAAGGGCGATGTTGAAAGAAATTAACAAAAACAGCCCTACAAATTGACTGGTGTCTGTACCTGAAGATGATGGAATATCCGAGGCGATCCTGCTTCAAACTGGTAAATGATTTTTTGCGTACTTCAGCGCAAAGATCATGTGATCAAACAGCATCATGAGACGGAACGTAGCCAATAGTTCAAATAGTCTGGAGGAGACGAATGCTTTGATGCAAAGACCACTAAATTAAAACCATTTTTGGTGGTATTGACGTGGGCATTTTGGCTAATGCTTAAACCTATCCATTTGTTTATATGCCATACACTTACGCGTCACTCACACACACTTCCTGTCATACGTCAGTCACACGTAATTCCTGTTACACGTCATTCACAATCACTTACTGTTACACGTCATTTACACACACTTCTTGTTATACGTCAATCACACGTACTTCCTGTTATACGTCATTCACACGCACTTCCTGTTATACGTCATTCACACGAACTTCCTTTTATACGTCATTCACATGCACTTCCTGTTACATGACAATGTGACCCATTTCATGTTACACGTCAATCAGACACACTTTCTGTTACACGTCAATCAGACGCACTTCCTGTTACACGTCAATCAGACACACTTCCTGTTACACGTCAATCAGACGCACTTCCAGTTACATGTCAATCAGACACACTCCCTGTTACACGTCAATCAGACACACTTCCTGTTACACATCAATCAGACGCACTTTCTGTTACACGTCAATCAGACACACTTCGTGTTACACGTCAATCAGACACACTTCCTGTAACACGTCAATCAGACACACTTCCTGTTACACGTCAATCAGACACACTTCATGTTACACGTCAATCAGACGCACTTTCTGTTACACGTCAATCAGACACACTTCATGTTACACGTCAATCAGACGCACTTTCTGTTACACGTCAATCAGACACACTTCCTGTTACACGTCAATCAGACGCACTTTCTGTTACACGTCAATCAGACACACTTCATGTTACACGTCAATCAGACCCACTTTATTATTTATGGGGTCTACCCAGTGGCGGATTTAGGTTTGTCTGCGTGGGGGGGCCGGGAGAATTTCAAGGGGCGCCGCAAATTTTTTTTTATTCATTCACTTAGTGCAAATATTTCTAGGTGCTGAAATAAAAGTCATTTGTCTAAATTGCTGGTTCTGCAATGAAGATTAGAAATTTGATCTGAGATTCACTCTTATTGCTATATTTTATGTTGAAAAAAACATTTCTGCTCACTTTAAATGTGAGATTTACTTTAATAAGTTTTCATCTTAAGAGACTGCTGCAGTCTGAACTATGAAATCTAAGGTGTGTCGTTTATGTTACATACATTTTCAGAGTTGCCCTGTGGCAACTTGCTAGACAAAAAGAAACATCTAGTCTTAAGTAGATATGGTTAATCAATTGAATTTATGAAAATGGTAGTTAATTTGGGAGCTGTTATTTGTGACAAAATATATATCTCTCATAATCCTTTGTGTTCACTTTGAATTGCTGAATATCCTAGCATAATAAGTTTATAGTTTTTGGGCTAAATAAAACATCTAAAACGTTTTGATAATGAGGTAGAATTTGATTAAATTTTTATAGGCCTCTAATAGTTTGTTGTACTATCTGCAAGATGACTCATCAGTTTGTTCAGCTTGCCATAAATAGCAGTGACAGTTACTCAAACAAATAACTAATTGTTAAATAATAAATGCTGCGTTGATCATTCAAAGTACATTATTTAATATTATTTTTGTTTAAATCAAGCCATTGCAATGAATCTCTTCAATATACAAACAATTGTTTTATATTCAGGAGAGTAACTGGTCACAAATGCAAACAAAATATGCTGTATTTTTTTTAAAAAATGTTAATAATTAATAAAAGGCCTAAATAATTAAAGAAATCCTTTATCATTTACATATTATATGCATATATCATATGTAGGGTAAAAAATGGCAGTAAATTATGAAATTAGTTCCAAAGAGAACAACTTATTTTAACTAATAAAATTTTAAGAACTACCGTTTTTAGTTCTTGTAATAGTTTTCTATCTGAAAGAATGAAATGAGAATTTTAGCTGGCAAAATAGTTCAGTTTAAGACCGGGTAATCTGATGCTACGAATAATGAAAAACACAGAGACTTTGGTTGAGCGGATTGTTCAGGATTAGTAACACACACACAGAGTGCCAATCATATTATACTTATAAATAAACTAAACAATTTACTTCAGAATTTTAAAGAAATAATTTATCATTCGAAGTTTGAGCATCAAACTTTGGGAAAATCAATGGACTTTACACAAACCATTATTTTAAGTTCCTTAAATAAACATTTACAACTCTAATAATTCAGAACTAAACACAAACCATGGATAAGCATAGGACGCAAATATTCTTCTGTATAGAAGGAGCGTCTGTAACAGATGAGATAAGACAAGATAGAGCCCAGAGCACTATATACATTGCTTTCTACGTGATTTCATTGTTGCAAAACGATTTATCGTTGATTCAATGTCACCGTTCTCAGCTAGATAACGTTCTATTGAAATTAATTCCAATCCAGACAGGCGTTCGTTTGTCATTGTTGAGCGCAAATAATATTTGAAGATTTTCAATCTACTGAAACTTCTTTCAGCAGTAGCACTGCTAACCGGAAGATTCAAGTACGGTAAATTTTATAGAGTATTGACAAATTAGAGAGACCTGATGCCATTTGTTTTTCATTCAAGTACGATTGAACCTTTTAAAGTTGTAGTTCACTCGATAATATGGAATATAGTGATGTATACAAATCTTTGAAGGTATCATATTCTACGATTGCTTCTTCAAGGTTAATGTCGTGTTTGTAAATTATGCACGAACTTTGAAAAAAATCTTTATTTTCTTCCGACTTTTGTGGTGGATCAATACAATAGAAATAAGTAACTGTGTTCCAAAAGTCATTAAATCGATCATCTATTTGTATTTACAAGTGCATCCATTATAGTGAAGTACGTTTCAGATTTAAAGCGTGTATTTGGATCATCAGCCATTTTATCTCTGCTAAGTTCGCCTGCCATACTTTTCTTTTTTGCAATTCGCTTTTCTTTAAATTCTGTTTTAACATCTAGTTTGGAACAATTTTCGTTAATAAATGATTTGACATCTACATTCAGAATTTCAGAAGCTTCATCGCTTCTCATTTCAAAAAACTTATTTCTTCCAACATGTTGCAAAGGCGTTGCAAGTAGTTTGATAACACGAAGATCACGTTTGTACAAATATCATCAGAAAAACAAGATAATATTTTGTTACTAAAACAGATAGTCGCATAGCTTCTGCTCTGACTCTTACTTTATCTTCTGTTGATTCACTGAATCAAGTGTGGCTAAAATAGCAGAGAATGATCCAACAACTGCATGAACTGCATGCCTATAGCTTGCACATCTTGTATCACAAATTAGATTTAGAGTATCTACTGTTGATTCATATTGAGATTTCTGGTGTTCTTTAAGATTATTTAGACGTAGTAAACTATACGTAAGGAATGCATACAACCTTAAAGCTATGCCCCAAAACAACTGTACATCAGTGTATAGTAACCAAATTCAAAACATGGGCACAACAATTGGGTGAAAGTTTCTTTATTTGAGTTTGAAGGCCACTCTTAATTCCAGAGTATGCCTGACCTCGACAGAGTGTGAAATCAATGTTTCGTTTTGTAGTTACGTTAAAATCTTCTCAGCAAATGCGGCAGCATTGCTGTTTATCAAAAGTATAAACGCCTATAAATCTTTCCAAAACATGTCCAGATTTTAAAACTGAGCCTAAAGAAACTGACATCTGATCAACTCTAGATAGATCTATGTTTGAATCAATAGTTAAAGAAAGGAATTGTGCAGACTTAACTTCATTATCAATTGTCACCGATGATTCAGATGCGAGTGATTGAATTACATCATTTTGCACATCCTGACTTAAGTCCCATAACCGGTTTCGTAGGGGGTCCTAATGTTTCCATTAGAATTTACTAGGGGCGGGGCTTGGTAGACCTTGGTGGGCGCCCCCTCTCCCTTCCAGGTCAGCAGAAGACTTTCTTATCGTTAGTCATTCCATTTTTATTGTGGCTTTAACGTGGGCTAGATCCCACGCTCCTCAGCTTGTGAGGCGAGCGCGCATTGACTTCGCTATACAGCCGCTGTTTACCAAAGTATAAAAGCCTATAAATCTTTCCACAACATGTCCTGATTTTAAATAACCGAACGTAAAGAAAAACTGGCATCTGATCAATTCTAGATATATCAATGGTCGAATCAATAATTAAAGAAAAGAATTGTGCAGACTTAACTTCATTATCAATTGTCGCCGATAATTCAGATGTGAGATTTAAACCAGATATTACAGTTTCATCATTTGAAATACGATATTTAGCAAGCAGTTTGGGGTCGATTAGAAGTTTCATGTGTAGCAATATTTGTTTACGCTCTAGTGACACCTTTTTAGTGTTCATCGAGGGTGTCTTAAGGGGGCGCCATTTTAGACCCAACAGGGGCGTGGGGGGGCAAGCCGCCCCCCCTGCCCTATAGCTAAATCCGCCACTGGGTCTACCCGACTTTCTTGCAGCTTCACTTTAATCAAAACCCACTTCCAGTCACACGATGGTTTATACAAACTACTTTGAGTCTTCCACATTCCCTCCTTTTGTTGTATGTCGCATGTCAGATTCCACATCTCACATACTACCATGTCACCTGACAATCTGCCACTGCCCACTGACATTGATTAGTTGGTCAATCTTTTAGTGTTCCGCTTGACTGAGCACAGTCTGGTAAGAAGTACGGCGTTTGAAATTGGCCAAAAGTTGTAAAAACTAACCTCGTTAATTTCTTTCCTGCGTTTAAATAAACTACCTATATGAAATATATCTACTCAATCTGCTAACAAGGTAAGGGGCAGTCCATAAAGTGCGTCACGCTCCAGATGGGGGTGGGGGTGTAAGAAAGTGTGACAGTTTGTGAATTGGGGGAAGGGGGGGGGTCCGGCCACGTGTGACGTCACGGTGTTTTATATTAAATTTAAATTATTTTGTTTATAAAAAAAATTTGTTCGAAAGTGTGACGTACTTTAGGGGAGGGGTTCCAAGATTTGTGACGGGGAGGGGGGGTAAATGGTAAAAAATAGCGTAATCTACATTATGGACGGCCTAAGACAGTTGTGCCTAAGACACAGTAGCTGCGACACGGATGGATGAGCAGTAGATATCAACAACTGCGACACGCATGGATGAGCAGTAAATATCAAATAAAAACGGGTACAAAAAATAATTGTAAAAACACGCGTTTAACACCAATGCACTAAAGAGGACACAATATATTATTCGCACACACATTTCTCATGCCTACAAAAATAAATACGTGGGCGCCAAGCATGGAAATTCAATGGTATGGGTACTTGCTATGAAAAACCACGCGGACTCATAATTATAAGAATTATGTGTCAAACACTGTCAACAATACAACCGTGCGTCAAGGTCTCCAAAGCGCAATGATTGACAGTACACAATAAAATGTTACTCGCACAACGTATCTTCGGGAAGATCAAATACCACTGAATAATCCTGAAAACATGCAAGATTATATTAATCTCGACAACCAATATGCTTGGCGCCCACGCTTTTTGTACATGTACTCATTAAAGGTTGGTCCACACCAATTTTGGCGTATTTTATAGTGCGTTCGTGTGCTGTTTGATCAAATGCTCGCGAGCATTTGAGAGGTGTGTACCAACCTTAATGCGTCTCTCATTGAAAGTCCAATATTTCTACCATTCATTTTAACCATTAATTTTTAATATTGAAAAAAGTAAAATTATCATCACCGCCTGATTCTCACCCCATGTAGACACGTCGCTGTCGGTGATTTTTGTGTAGACACACTTTTTTTAAATAAAAATGTTGGAATGTACTGATTTGCCTCGTTTCGATCCAATTGTCATTATTCCCACATCCTTCTGCGTCATGCCATCTACATCTTAATCTCATACAACACAATTACCCCCCCCCCGCCACCACACACCCAACCCCAAATGATTGATGGGCCCAAATATCACATATGCACGTTACTCATATTTATGCCGAGGTATGCAGAGCTCTAGATGCATATCACTTCTTCGACACGGGGCTTATTGTTATGTATTCTCTTTAACATCAATAACCTTCCCTCCGCACGCGCACGCACTATATTGTGCAAGCACGTGCACTGTGGAAGAAGTAGAAGAAAGGTCCAGAAGAATCTCTTGAATAAAAGAGAAGAAATCTGAGTCGTGTAACGGAACTACTTCGCCATGCCTTTACGGCGGAGGCATTTATTTAGGGAAGGGGTGCTTCTCACCCAAACCTAACCTTTGGAAGCGTAACTTTAAACGTGTCAGATCTTCCATCCCTCTCTTTAAGATCGTAACTGTAAACGTGTCTGATCTTCCATCCCTTACTTTAAGATCGTAACTGTAAACGTGTCAGATCTTCCATCCCTCTCTTTAAGATCGTAACTGTAAACGTGTCAGATCTTCCATCCCTCTCTTTAAGATCGTAACTGTAAGCGTGTCAGATCTTCCATCTTTACTTTCAGAAGAATAACTGTGACAACTAGATGATACTACTGAGAACTATTTACACAGCCTTATCATATATCCCTGATTTTTAGAATCATTCATCCCGTTTGCTTTGATTTAGATCACGTTTATAGCAGTCGAACATAAAAGCAACGACTGCGTGATAAGCCTTTAAGAA
Source organism: Ampullaceana balthica (assembly GCA_944989445.1). Taxonomy (NCBI): domain Eukaryota; kingdom Metazoa; phylum Mollusca; class Gastropoda; family Lymnaeidae; genus Ampullaceana; species Ampullaceana balthica. The sequence continues at coordinate 3,411,965 of CALYLW010000006.1, forward strand.
TATGTATTTTGAAAACATTTAAAATCAAAATGAGGAGCAAGATGTTGATAGTTTTTGTTGTTGTTGTTGTTGTTAATGCTACAATCCCTTCCCTTCTGTTCCAAGTCTCGAGCTGCCGTTTTTGTCGAAGACGGTCTTATTTTGCAGTAACAGTACTCTTGCTGCTGATGTTGCCGTAGTCTTCAATACTATGGTGATTATGTCACCCAAGTCCTCTAAATCCTGCTGCCGTATTCCCCTTGCTGTTAAAACAAATAAAAACCAAAATGGTTTCCCATAAAGTTTTTTAAAACAATTTCTTAAAAAATTGATACAAAATAAAAATTCCTTAACCCTCCTAGAACGTCTGGCGTAGGACACTGCTCAGCGCGCATGACACAAAATCAATCTGCGCTTTCATTGGCTTAGGCGTAAGTCATCATAATCACGTGACTTGCAGACCCAGGCACGCCCCGATCAGAGAACTGACAATCACGCGTCACTGTTTGGGAGACGACGCATTACTGGTCAACTTTTGAGATTTTTTTCACTCCACACTGTCGTTTGCTCCTCTCTCGAACTCCCTCAGACGCTTTTTTCTCTTTCACTCTCCCTCCTCTCTATCTCACTTTATCCCACTCACACTCTTTCACTCTCTCTCTCTATTACTTGCTTGCTTTCTGCGACTTTCTCTCTGATTGTCATATAACTGTTTCCATCCATGTGGTTCCCCCTTCTCTCATTTTCTCTCTCTCCCCCCCCATTTATTCCCATGTATCTCTCTTTCACCTTTTCCCCTGTCCCTCTCTCAGTACCTCTCCCTTATTCTCACTCTCCCACTTCTTTCTCTCTGCCGCATTTCTTTTCTCGCTCTTAACTTTTTCTATCTTTCTCTAATTATCATTTTATGTTTAAATTAATTTTTAACTATCTTTCTATTTGTCACCCTCTTTCTCCAAATGAGGATGAATCATGGAAAAGTTTTTAAAACGACAAAATTCTCCGTAACTGAAAATTTTGTGGGCTTTAAATTCAGTTTGGTTAAACTATTATCACAAATAACTGTAGAACATATCGCGTACAACTATATACACAGAACACTACATACAGAGAACACTAGATACACAGAACACTATACATATACACAACACGACATACACAGAACACTACAGGTACATACACAGAACACTACATGTACATACATAGAACACGACATACACAGAAAACTACATGTACATACACAGAACGTGACATACACAGAACACTAAATACACAGAACGCTACATACACAGAACGCTACATTCACTGAAGACTAACTGATCTCCGCTGCAGCCAAGTTTCTCAATCCCCCCTCCTCTTTCATCATCGTGTTAACTGTTTTTTAACATGAATAAATAATATAAACGCCCATGTCACTCATTCTGTAACGCTAAGAGACATAATCAGCATATTTTAAAAAAATTGAAAATATAGACGTAAAATCATAATCATTTTGGTTTCGAGATTAACAGAGCGTTTGGTGTATTTCGCCTTAAAATATTATATGACGTCATTTTTTTAAGATTATATTTTAATTTTGGAAAAGGGATATATAGAGAAATTTTGTGAAAAATCAATCATTCTAATGAACTAAAATTTAATTATTCATTCTTTTTATTGAACTCATTCACATACCAATTGTTTGTTGTCGGACACACTGATTCGAACGCATGCAATAACATTCACGTAAGTTACTTGAGCTTTTGAAAAAAGTGGGTGCCGTAGTCGCCCGAGAGCAACCTTGTTAAAATATATTGTTATATATTGTCAAGAAAAATGTTTAACTAGAAGTAATTTAATGTTTTTTTCCTATTAGAAAAAATGTAGAGCTCTATATGCCCCGTAAAAGCTCAGTATGTGGACGACAACTCCAATGCTTAAAATACCCAGGTACAGAGGTTCTCAAAACGTGAAATTTATTATTCTGATGTGATATATGTTATCGAGGTTTATAGTGGGAAAAAACACTCTTTTTAAAAAAAAGTATTTAAATTGTTCTTAAATTTTAAATTTAAAAAGAAATAATTTTTTTTATAGTGTTGGGCGTGGATAGAATTACGAAAGGAAATGACGTATTGCGTGCTGACACACGAGATAAAAAAGGTATCACCTTAACAGGAATATTGGCCAACCCCTCAACATGCATCGGAGCCACAATGATGGCAGCATGAATATATACTGCACCCTCTCCCCAATACACAACACCTCACCTTTTATGACACCTGCCTAAAGTCTACCCCCCTCCCGCCTATAATCAACCCACAAAGAGAGCCACAGAAATCCGCCTTTTCCTCACACCACGTCTCTTATAACCCATGATCCGCCCGACATTACCTTTCCCTGCACCCGCCCAACTAGCCATTCCTTTTAATGCCATACACATGCCTTCTTCACACCCTTCTCTCCTCTACCACCACACCTAACCTGTCCCGTCCCCTCTCAGCCCTCGTCTCTCGTCCACCAACATACCTTGGATCTATCCCAACGTTCCACTCCCATCAACCGCTCTCTCCCCGAGCCTTACCACCTCCTCTTGTACCCATCACCTTTTTGTCTCATCCTCCTCTTAAAATCAATTAACTTAACGTGTTTATTTGACCAAGAGAGAGACTTTGGTCCGCGTAGTATAACAACATTATCACCCCCCCCCACACACACACACAAACAATTAACAAGTACCCCTCTAAAAACGGGGAAAACGAAAATAAAAAAAACATAACATTTAAAAAAAATGAAGAAAATTGAGAAAATCAAATCTAACCATTTTTATTTCAGAGAATGAATCCCCAAAATGGTTGGCGAATACGAAAAGAAATTCATGGTGTTTTAAAAACATCGCAACACAACAACATAATAGCACTCGAACCGAGTGCTATTATTTCATTACCAGAACAAACATTTTCAGTTAAAGCCTTCTGGGATACTAAATACTTCCTGTACATGACAACATCCGATTTCTTAAAAGCTGACACTGAACACGTAATCAGGTAGAAGATAAAGACAGACTGAACGGATCTGAACAATAACACTAATCCTGACCTTTACCACTTTAAAACTGCCAACAACTGTATTACATGTTATAGCATTAGCATTCAAGATTTAAATGCCTCCATAGCCAAGTCAATAGTGCGCTCGCCTCACAAGCTGAGGGGCGTGGGATTGAGCCCGCGTTAAAGCCACTATAACAATGTTGATGAATGACTAACGCTAAGAAAGCCCTCTGCTGACCTGGAGAGGGATGGGCGCCGCCAAGGTCTACTAAGCCTGAGAATGTTCTAATGGAAATATTAGACCTTGAAAATATGTTATGGGACATACACACATACATTAAAAAATCTTCTTTTTTTCCCAAACAGGTAGGTGTGCCTGGGGCATGGCCTCAGAAAAGACACCGACAATATAGACAGGCAGTCACCAAAGTGGAAAGAAACAACGTGTCAAATGGCGCATAAACAGACCCAGGAGAACATGGAGACGTTGTGTATTTGGTGGGTCTGTGATCACGAAAACGGAGCTGGACAAAAACTAAATACACTTAGCTAGAGATCATCTCAATCGCCGTGCTTTCGAAGAGGCCCTGTGTTCCTCCAGGCGCCCAAAGGATAATCTCTAATAAATATGAATCTGAACTTTTTAAACGAAGGAAAAAAAGTAGCTGTAGCAACCCAGCCCCTTTTATCCGCACACCTTCCATACACACACACATACACACACACACACACACACACATACACACACACACACACACACACGCACACACACGCTCGCACGCACACACACTCTTCGAGTATGTCGTATGTTCTGAATACTATACACCAACCGTGAGCCAATGCGATTTTTGTTTCTTCCGCAAATGATTTACAGTGTGTGATTTACGCACCGTGATTTACGCACCGTGATTTACGCCCTCGGTGTTTGGTGATTAGTGGAATGGGAAACACGATACGCTTTCCGAGCATGCGCAAAAAGCGCGAGAATTGAGATGGATAATTAACGAGAGTAGACATCAAGGAACGGTAACTGCCGTTGGCCGAGACGCAAATGTCTGCTCCGTTGTGAGAGACAAGACATACTAGGCCACTATTTTGTCTGACTATTCACGCCTGCTGGGTAGACTAAAAGGGGGAAATCTAAATAACACAGCCCTCGCTTGGGGCTCAATGGTCGATCAATATTTTATCAGCTCTATTTGCTCTATAGGAGAACATTTTTTATTCATCTTTTTAAATGCCACAACATAGCCATTGCCACTGAAAGCTGACTTTTTTGTACAGTAGTTGATAAAATTAAAGACGAATCTACATTTCTAGGTTCCAGGAGTCTCGCGTTGAGCTGAAATTTTAAAAATATTTTGCGTTACACAAAAAAATCTTTTTAATATACTAAAATTATTATTGTAAAAATAATCATTATGAGAAAAACATTTAAATTAAAAATAAAAAAAAACTCTTTATGAATTATTTGGTGGGGGTGATGGGTGAGCTGGAGGGGGTGTTGGAGAGGGGGGGGGTTGAACAGATGGGGTAGTTGGGCACGTGGGGTAGGGAAGGACCAGCAGTTTGAAAAGAAAACACACTCCCCCGGGGGGGTGGGGGCTGGAAGGCATGCACCCCATTCGTCTAACTTTCGACAGATTTTCCCAAAAGTTAATTAACCATAACTCTTGGTCCGCGTACCGCTGCCCGCGTTGTCTCCCCTTTACAGTATATTTAAAAAAAACATTTTCACATAGTCACGAGACAAATAAGGCGCTGGGCCCCTAAGAACTAATCTGTATGATTCGCCGAAAGATGTTATTTCAACTTTAGGGGGAAAAAACTAAAAAAATATTTATAAAAAAATAAAATAAAAAAATTCAAATGCTTTTTGAAAGCATAATCTCAAACCTTTTCCAAGCGAGTCTCGTGGAGCGTCAGAAACGAAAACACGAGGGTTTGCCGAGTTGAAAAAAACAACAACAAACTTCTAACTGGCAATTAGGAACAAGATATTGGATTACCGAGGAATTAGAGTTTAGGCCGCGTACGTCTGGTCGGATGTGGCTAAATCGCGTCAGCTTTTAAGTCTAAAATTATGAGGTTGGGAAAAGAAGGGGGGGGGGAGACACGTTGTTCCTGATATTATTTTTGTTCTCATCTTTTTCTACTTGGACTTACAAAAAAAAAGGCATGCGTTATTATACAATAGCGGTTGTTTAGCAGGGCGTTGCCGGCTGGTGTAGGTGAAACGTCTGATGCTGTCGAACGTTTCATCGAAGGGGATTTTAAAACTATAACCCTATAATTTATTTGTCCGTTCATTTCATTACAAAAAATTTTTAAAATTATTATTTAAAAAAAACAACTAAAAAAACAACATCTCTTGTCAACATGAAATGAATGTTTGCCTTCCGTGACATGTATGCGGCAGTTGTTACAGAGTCAGTCACGAGGACTTGGTTTGGTGATGAATCTTCATGACTCGATCTTCTTGGCGCATTGTTCTAAGAGATTTGTGTATATTTTTATCACGTCATTAAAGAATATGTTATTGTTGTTTTTAGTGCGTATCACGTCACTCCTTTGTGTGTATCAGGTCACTCAAGTGTATGTTGTTGTTTTTTCTTTGTCGGTATCACGCCACTCCTTTGTGCGTATCGCGTCACTCCTCTGTGCGCATCACGTCAATCCTCTGTGCGCATCACGTCACTCCTTTGCGCGTATCACGTCACTCCTTTGTGCGCATGACGTCACTATCCTTGTGTGTGTATCACGTCACTTTTTTGTGCTACAACGTCACTCTTTTGCACGTATCACGTAACTCTTTAGTGCGTATTACGTCACTCCTCTCTGTGTATCACGCCGTTTAAGAGTACGTTTTTTTGGTTTGTATGTGTGTGCGTATCAAGCTGGTGAGGCGTGAGAGCCAGATTGTCGGGACACGCCATCTGAGCACAAATCAACTTTAGTCCACCTTCATTGTGAACATAAATGAAGTTGCTTGCAGGGCCGCGGCCAGTGGACTGTTGTGGATTTAGGGATGTGGGGGTGGGGGGTGAGACAGTAAAGGAGACAGTGTTGTTTTTTTAAAAGTCTAGACTAAAAGTGACTCCCATGTGACTCACCTGTCGAGGAAGTTACCACAAACTGATTTATTTTGACTTATGAGTAATGGAATCTGACTTTAGGTAAATTAGAATCTACCGGTCACAAAGCGGACCATCTTTACTTCTAAGAGCAGATTAAAGAAGATTGGCCACCGATGGTGTCTGGCTCAGATCATGAAGCGGTTGTGACGAGTAGAGTTTCAAGTCATTTGGTTAATTTTCTTTTCACGGTCTTTTTTTTTAAAAGATAAAATCTTACTCTATAACGAAAACGCACCATTGGAATTAGGGGATGGTGTGGTATTGACGGATACATACCAGGGTGTCACAAGTCATTAATTGTCCAGGGTGAGATTTTCTTTCATGGCTGGGGCGTCGAAGTTAGGCGTGGCGGAGGTGCAAGTTTCTTGGGGGCTGTCCATAAATGACGTCACGCGATTTTGGCCGATTTTTAAAAAATAAGGCCTAAGGTTTTGTTTGATTTTTTTTTATAACTTCATTGACATAGGGATTCCATGACAATTTCTCATTTATTATTACTCCTAAGTATTTTGCATCTTTAGTTTGGATTAGTTCTTTTCCATGAATGAAGTATTTTGAATTTATTTGTTTCTTTTTCTTTGTTACTCTTAACAGGCGACACTTTTCTGGGTGGAAAGACATACTCCAGTTAGTTACCAATTTTATCAATTCATCTAAGTCTTTTTGTAAAATTTTGCTATCTTGTTCTGATTTAATTGTTCTATAGATTATACAATCATCAGCAAATAACCTAACTTTAGTTCCTGTTGAGATGTTGTTGGGGTAATCATTTATATAAATTAAAAAGAGAGAGGGACCTAGCACAGTTCCTTGTGGAACTCCTGAGTTAACCTTTATTGGTGCAGATTTAGATCCATTAATTATTACAGTTTGCTCCCTACCCAAAAGGAAGTCTTGGATCCAGTGATGTAAGGGACCTGAGATTCCAAAAATAAATAATTTTTTTTGAGTAAACTAAAGTGGGGAGCTTTGTCAAATTCTTTTAAGAAGTCTAGTAATATTGTATCTATTTGATCATTCTTGTATAAGCCTTTTGAGAGATCATCTATTAAACATATTAATTATGTTTCGCATGATCTGTTTTTTCTAAAGCCGTGTTGATGTGATTTATATAAAACGTGAGCATAAACTTAATTTAATGTTAAATCTTGTAGAGAAGAAAACATGTTTTTATTTTCATCCTTTACTTTTCTTAATAAGTTTCACCGAAATCTATACAAAGTGACGATGAATCGCTATTCCCCTAAATAACATGGACCCGAACGACCGCGACTTAACGGGGTCGCACTGTATTTGTATCTTATCTGCAATAATCCATGACTTAACTTTAGAGTGGACACAAAAGTGTTGTTAATTCAAACTGTAGCCCTAATATAAGTGGTTTTTATATAACTTAAAAAAAACAAAAAAACGTAGAGAAATAAATGGTGCGCCGTGTACTGCATCTGAATCGTCGGATTTAATTGCCATCCGCAGTTAGCTTAAAAATAAAATGTTTGCTCAACTTTCCGCTTAAATGCTAAACTTTAACTGTGCTGTCATTAGTCGTCATTTTTGTTTAGGGGCCGTCCATAAAGTACGTAACGCTCCAGAAGGGGGGGGGAGGGGGTGTAAGAAAGTGTGACAGTTTGTGACAGGGGGTGGAAGGGGGTCCGGCCATGTGTGGCGTCACGTTGTTTTATGTTAGATTTTGATTATTTTAATTAATTTTTATTAATAAAAAACAACATTTTTGTTCGAAAGTGTGACGTACTTTAGGGGGGGGGGTCCGAGATGTGTGACAGTTTGTGACAAGGGGGAGGGGGGAGTTAAAAATGGTAAAAAATGAGGGGAAAGAAAGTATGTAAGTAAAAATATAAAAATTATCAATATATAGAAAAAAGTATTACAAATATTTTCTTAATTTTAATCGAATTTTAATCGACCAAATTAATTGTAATCCATTAAATTTTTAAACGATTAATCGATTAAATTAATCGCCAATTTCGGCAGCCCTGATTTACGTGGAACTTTTATTTAAAGTTGTGCCTTATTTGATGTGATGTAACATTTCTTAAACACCCCATCCCCCTCGTCACACAACCTCAGAAATGCTTGACCTCCCAGGTGCGTGACGTCATTTATGGACGGCCCCTTGCCTGCATTGGGACGTATATGTCTTACATGCTTGTGACGTAATTGTCTTAGTTGCCTGGAAAGTTGTTGTTGTTGTTGGCTTTCCTTATGTCTCGTGAGACGATGGAAGATTCTGTGCTCTTGTGGGATCCTCGCGCACGGCCCTGCATCTTCTGCTGTGGCTGTACAAACCCACTCGCGAATGGCAGCCTTTGCCGCACTTCTGGCACTGAAAGGCAGCACCTGTGGTTGTCTGATTAGCTCTCCTTTTCCTCTTTTGGCGGTTCGCGTCTGAGACCTGTCGCAGGTCTCTTTCTCCTGCTTCTAGCCCGGCAGTCAACGATTGTCTCCATCTGTGTCTGTCCCCAGCGAGTTCCTCCCAGCCATTTATGTCGATGCCAATAGCTTTGAGGTCTCTCTTGCAGACATCTTTGAAACAGATGTTTCAAACAAGATGCCGGCCTGTAGTCCTCTTTCTTGCCTGGAAAGACATGTCTGAAATATCTGTGACGTATATGCCTGTGACGTACACTATTCGCGTCCCTGTGACGTATATGACGTAAGTGTGCATAACATCAATGTCTTATGAATGTAACGTCCACATTTATCTTGGCTGCGATGCCTAACAAATATTTTTAGACAATATTTTAAAAGCCAGTTTTAAAATGACATATATTTTTTTAAAAAAATAATTAAATATTTTCATCAATTTTAATTTATATTTGAATTCATTAGGAAATTTTAAGAACGAAATTTCGCATTCATGGATTACATCCGTCATTTTTTAAACATATTAAACAAAACAAATATTGTCGCTTCCCTTTGGTAAAATTAATAAATTATGTCCCTTTATTTCTTATTTCCCGGCATTAATTTTTTTTATTAAATTTAATTTAAATAAAATAAAATATTGCCACCAACTCTCCTAGCGTTGTTTCTATATCCAACTAGAGTGGAAAATCCTCATTTGTACAGAGTGGTTTAAAAACTAAAAATACACCTGCAGCTTGATGTCTCATCCAGAGGCGTCACTAGGGTTGGTGTCACCCGGGGCGACCCGCCCCCACCGCACCCCTAGTGACGCAACTGGTCTCATCTCATATTCTCCGCTGACAGCTATTGTAGTACAACACAGTATCTGACGCTGGACAAAACGACCGGGCTAGTGCCAATAATTTAAATTTGGATCCGACGCTGGTATTTTGTGGTTGTGTTCACTCATGATACCGGAAGGATGGGGATACGAATAAAATATTTTCCTACTAATCTGAATGCAGCAGGTTCAAATCCCAAAACACGAACATTAGAAATAAAAATAGCTAATCAAATACCAACATACGAAACAAAAATAGCATATAGTCGTCGCCTTTAGAGGTTTTTCCCATAATGTCAACGTTTTAAAAATATACCGCCCGACCCTCCTAGACCAACAAGTCTTTCCATAAATATTAATATCTTTTTGGTTGTAACTTCAATTTTTGCTTTTTGCTTCATTTCTTAACCCACACACACACACACATTTTTTCTTCGATGATCATTCTTCTATAAAAACAAACAAATAAACAAACAAACAAACAACAAACAAACAAAAAAAAACTTTGCAGTTGGTTGAGGACCTCATCCAGACATTGTTGGAGAGCGTTACCAAATATTAAATATTATTGAGCCGTTTTGGCCAACATCTTTGTTGTCTATATTTGAAAACCCGATCATCAATCACCGATAAAGTAACATCCATGTCAAGTCAAGTTGGAAAATCGTATTTTTAAAAACAAACATAAAAGGTCACAAAATTGGACAGTACAGTCTACTTGGAGAGTTTTTATCTTGGCCATTCGTATTCAGGATTATACATTTTATGTAGGTGTGTTTAATTCGTACCTTAATAATTATTTGTGTCGTTAGATATTAAAATTTGTAACCATTTTTTCCTTCTATATTCTGTATACTTTGAAGAACTATTATTCTGGATAACGTATGCTCACTTCTAAATTGTTTTAAATGTTAACGTTTCTGTTTTTTTTTCTATTTTAATTATCTTTGTCAATAGGCTTTTGTAAAAGTAGGTAAGTGCATAAAATGGATGGTGTATGAATTGGTGTAAGAATTTATATATGAAATGGTGTATTAAGTGGTTCGTGAAGTGATGTCTATACGTTTGAAAATATGGAAACAAAATTTGGTAGAATTATATATACACATGAATATATATTTTTAATGTGTATCACACACACAAACACACACACACACACACACACACACACACACACACACAAACGCTCTCTCTACTGGAGATGAGTCTATAGGACCTGGGCCCCAGAACAAAAGTCGTGACAGTCTGTACGCTGACTCCGACCACCACTCGATCTGACCCGGGAAAAATGGTAATTCTAAGTCTAGGGACCTAAACTAAAACAGTCCCTATTGACGGGGTGGCCGATGTGTCCAGTGTATTGGTACTTCGACAGCAGACAGCAGTCTCCACATCCTATTGTCGAGAGCTCGTTTGTTTCCCCGAACGGCAGAACGTTCTCTGCAAGCCGACTCTGTCTCCTCGTGGACTCGTGATGACTACAATTTGGATTGCAGATGTACCGAGGACGACGCGAGGCGGCAACCCCGTATTGTGGGATGAGTTATGTCAAGTTTGTCATTCGTTGCCAATTTGACTGTGGGGATCACTTGAGTCCAAGGCCAGACTGAATACTGGAAAGGGCAAAACATTGGTGAAAAGAAATAGAAAAGACAAAATGTTATAGATTGTGTGTGTGTGTGTTTGTGTGTGTGAATAAACTTATTAAGAGGCCAATTAAAGCAAATATATATGAATATTTATGTACAAGGAATCCATGTTTGGTCATAACCAGGTGAAACATTTAAAATTACGATTTTATATTTATTAAAGATTCAGTTTTTGTTCATTTCTCTCTCTCTCTCTTTCTTCTCTGGCTCTGTATTTAAAAGAATCAATATACATTACATAATTTGCTATGTATGTTCGCCCGTTCGTCACGCTACTAATTTTAGAAATCAGCGCACCAAATTACTGCACCAAAAATAACTCTTTTAAAAAAATGACTTCAGTCATCCACAGTCCCACAGAACCGGACCACCGTTTGCTCACACTGGACATAGTATGACCAAATAATTCTTATGTAAGAATATTTATGTTTGATGTCATTTAGGAAAAGCTAAAATGTTAATAATAAATCAAATTTATTGATGTTAAAAAATCAATAAATTTGTTAAATTTGGAAAATAAATGAATTTTAAAAAATAAAATAAATGAAAGCTCTGTATTATATAATTTTTTTATTCCTATGCGTATTTTTTTCAAAATTACAAGATTTCAGCTGAAATATAATTATTTTGAAAACGTCCTTCTCTTTTGACGGCTGATACACTAGTCACTAGTGTACATATAAGCGTTGACTGTATCAGCTTATGAAGAAAGAAACGCTGCATCTACAAGAATGAAGTCTTACAGTTCACAGTTATTGTACCCTCCCACCGCATCGTTTCCATATCAACGACTTCCTCCACACCCGCCCCCACCCCCCCAGCTATGTCAAGACATATGCTCTACCCATTGACAGCCACACCACCCGCCCCCCCCCTCTTCAACGTCTTCAACACCATGCTAAAGCCATTTGAGCGCATTCAATTTCAATTTGAAAGCCATTTGCTCTGTGGCGGGGCCGGGCTGAAAAGGCAATTTCGTCCCGCGTTACGCCGCAAGATATTACCTAATAGAATTCACAGAGTAGCCTTTAGATTTCTTTTTTTAATAATTATTTTATTTTTTTTAACCAGAGTGGAAGGAGCAGATTGGAAACCCATTAGATGTAGTGGTGTTGGGGTACAAGGGGAGGGGGCTGGGGGAGGAGGGGGGAGTACAGCGAAGGGGGCGGGGAGATATGTTTCCATTTGGGTGTACGGGATTGTGGAAATAAAGTTATATAAAGTTTGGTGGAGAGTGTATAAAGTTTGGTTCTTTAAAAAAGACCAAGGGAAAAAAAACGATGTTGATGTGGTGGGAGATGTTGGATGGCGGCACGCGTGGTATGGAAATTTAATGAAATTTTATGAAATATTTTTTTTTAGAGTTTTTAGGTTTTAAAAGGAATAAGTATACACTGTGAGAAAGAGAAGGAGAGAGAGAGAGAGAGAGAGAGAGAGAGAGAGAGAGAGAGAGAGATAGAGAGATAGAGAGATAGAGAGATAGAGATAGTGAGAATATGATAGCTACAGAGGAAGACAGTGGAACAGGGAGAGACAGAGAGAGAGAAAGAGAGATAGAGAGAGAGAGGGGAAGGGGGCAGCGATAGGGAGAAGTAGAGAGATACACGGAGACACAGAAAGAGAGAGAGAGTGAGAGAGAGTGATGGAGTGAGAATGACTAAATGATAAAGAGGTCGAGAGGTTGGCTATTTGAACGACAATGGAAAAACCAATAAACACACAGATAGAAAGAGGAAGAGGAGAGAGAGAGAGAGAGAGAGAGAGAGAAAGAGAGAGAAAAGAGAGGGGTAGTGCAGGAGATATGAGTACAGAGATAGAGAGAGAGAGAGAGCGCGACGGGAGAGAGAAAGAGAGAGAATCGAAAACAGTGAGGTCGAAAGAGCACATTTAAAGAGAAAGAGACATTTTATTATTATGGTGACAGAAAGAGCAATGTTACCTGTAAGAAAAGGGAGACTTGTTTAATGGCCCGAACATGACACGAACTCTCGATCTAAACCTGCAGTGTTTAATCTTACATGGGCACACTTTGATCTAAATAGGACAGAGGTAGGCAAACTAAACCGAGGCTGCATTAGTGAGCCAAAACAACAACGCCAAAGGGCTGCGTCAATTGGTAATGAAACGTCAAAGGGCCGCGTCAGTAGGTAATCAAACGTCAAAGGGCCGCGTCAATTGGTTATCAAAAGTCAAAGGGTAGCGTCAATTAAAAATGAAACGTCAACGGGCCGCATCAGTTGGGCTTGAAACGTCAGAGGCCGCATGAGTGGGCCAACAAACAAAATAGGGCCGCATCAGTGGGCCATGAAAGGTCAAACGTTCAAATCAGTGGGCAATTAAACGACAAAGGGCCGCATCAGTGGCCCATAAAATGACAAAGGGCCGCACCTAAGAATGTCAACCTCAGTTCAAGCACAAACTTTAACACACACAAAAAAATAATTTTAAAAAAATGACTTCAGTCATCCACAGTCCCACAGAACCGGACCACCGTTTGCTCACACTGGACATAGTATGACCAAATAATTCTTATGTAAGAATACTTATGTTTGATGTCATTTATGAAAAGCTAAAATGTTAATAATAAATCAAATTTATTGATGTGAAAAAATCAATAATTTTTTTAATTGACTCTTACTCCTTTTTTCCGTTTTACAATCCTTATTAAAAAGTACATAAATATCAAAATTGGGCGTTTTTACAAATAAATTACAATTTCCATATTCAAAGGTTCCGTTTCGCAACTTTTATAACGTGTTAATTTTTGAAACTCAGCTTCGAGGAGAGTTCCACAAATTACTATAAGAAACGGTTTTCCAAAAAACAAAAAAAAAGTTATGTTTGCCCAAGGCCATGTCGGATGCCCAATATCACTGACACTCGTGTCGACTTATAGGAAATCCCCGCTAACACCCCCTCCCCTCCGCTCCCCTCCATCTCTTCACCCAGTTCTGTCCTCATAAATCTGAGGCAATCACTCGCTCCCATCTCCGACCACGGTGACAATTTAAGGTCTGTTTAGTGGCTATTCATACGGAGTTGTGTACATGGCTACAGTGCAAAGTCCCCTAATCGGTTTTAGGAAGGAGGAGGGGTTCGAGTTTTCCTTCAGGGTGGCTATCGTACCGTAAAATTACATTCGATAAGTGTCTCCTCTCGCAGGCTGTAGCACGGTCGTTCTGTTAGTGAGACAAAAGTATGTACTTTATTATCATTCCACAGCCCTCGGCTGCTCCTCGGAAAGACTTATTACATCCAGTATAAACCATCATGTTTTTCTGAAGTGATTAAAAAAAAAGACGCTACAAACAAGGAAAGCATCGGCTATATGCCTTCCACGGCAACAAACATAAACAACAATGTTTTGTTTTTTTTTAAACGAAAGGATAACTCAGCTAAACAGTTTAATCCAATTATATATATACCAGAAAATGACAAAACTAGACAATACTCTTTTGTTCAAAGTAACGTTTAAAAAGACTTTAAGAACGCAGTAAATATCTTTAAAAGCATTCACACATTCACTGCATGCAATAACTTTAATAAAGAACACTTACGGTAACTAGCCAAAGGATCAAATTGAAATGTAGAGTAACAAAATTACATTTTTCCTTATTAAATTTGGGAACATTTAAATAAGGCTCGTGTATTATTTGCCTTGTGTATATATATTATTTGAAACAGCTCTATTAAGTCATAAACATACTATGAAAACGGGGTAGAATGTCAGTCGTCAATTTAACCAGGTGGGGGTGGGTGGGGGGGCAACTCCCTTTCCCCCCTCCCCCCCCCCAGTCTTCAACTCCTGCCTCGCATCCTCGTGTATCCCCCAAACCTACGAGTGACACGACACAAACATTTGCTGCTATTTAGCGAGGATTCTCTGAGTGCTTTAAACGTCAGGCTTCCTGGCCGGCAAACTCCCCCTCCCCCCCCCCAACCGAACCCACTGACAAGCGGCGTTTGCCACTGTCACTCGCGTGCCACATTAACAGGCCAGGTGACAGTCGTAAGTAGCAGTTTGACAACATAATGCCACAACACGAAACCCTCGGACAAAGCTCGCCAAGTCTCGCTAAAATCCGATGGTCTGTCTGCGGGGTTTTTAGTTGTTTTTTTGTATTGTTTTTTTAAGTCCACGAACGCGTAGCGCCAGTGTCCGAGTTTAGGATATACAAGGGGCATTACGTCCCCTTGAGAACGGAATTATCCTCTCATGATGACATTTATACACTGTCGCGAGTTCATGGCGCTTTGTTGGAGTATGTCACGTTGGTTGTCATATTAAAAGTAACGCACTGTCCTCGCGGAAGAGCTCAAGTAAATCACCGAAGAAATCTAACATCGGCCACTTGAAGAGACTTTGAATTAACGGTCGTTGTGATTTTTATTATTTCGAACTTTGTTGTAGTTCAATGAAAAATGACACAATTTCTACTAATTCTGACACAACCACGGAGAAATGCATAGAAAGACATCTCAAAAACTTCGACCACGCCCACTTTGATTTTTCAAAGCCAAGTTTTCCACGAACTTGTTGAGGTAAGCTAAATAACGACATAAGGGCGGGACTAACGTTAAATAAAGACTTAAGGGCGGTGTGACAAACATCTAAAAGAGCAATAACTATAGAACATTATAATTTATCATCAACATAATTATTATAATTATTTGTTTAATATTGTTATCCTTTAAAGTTAATAGACCATGTCAATGTTACCTTCACTTTAGAAAAAAAAACGGACCCTCCCACCTAAAAGAGAGAGAGAGACACAGAGAGCGAGAGAGAGAGAGAGAGAGAGAGAGAGAGAGAGAGAGAGAGAGAGAGAGAGAGAGAGAGAGAGAGAGAGAAGATTTTAAAAAATAAAGACTAACATTCAGCAGCTAGGGGATACGGTGGTCGAGTGGCAGCGTGCTCGACTGGCGCACCGAAGGTTACGGGTTCGAATCCATGGGAAGCCAAGGCTTTGTTCCCGGGGCCCAGGGCGTCTCCGAGTCCACCCAGCTTCGAGTGGATACCTAACACTAGTTAGGGAAATAAAAGGCAGCCGTGTAATGCGTGGAACCCTTATAGCCGTGGCCTGTGAACGCTGCATCACTTGCCAAAATTAACTGCTGCCTTGCAGATGGTCTTGGCTGACCAAAGGCTATGGAAGCACATCCAGAAAAAACAACAGACAGTCCTACCTGATATTGTCCAGTGAAAGAACTCCTGAACTCCATGTGGTCCACGCGCTTGTGATGACCTGAATAGCGGCCCCCATGACCAGCTCATGACCGACGAGGACCAGGAAGAATTGGGGCTGGAGGATGTCCAGGTAGGTCAGTTCAATACCACCCCTCCCGGTGGGCAGTCTGCGGTCAAATATAAATTGGTGAAATTTAGAATTGTGGGCAGTGTGCCGTGCTGTAAACATCAAGGACATTTAGAATTTACACCAGGATTTAACCCCACGGTGATGTAGTAAATGTTTGTCTATACAAAGCTACAAAATTGCCGCAACTGAAGTGCTATGTACTACAAGATGACAGCCTTCATACAGTTGGAACAAGTTACCAATGTAATGTAATACAAGATGACAGCCTTCATACAGTTGGAACAAGTTACCAATGTAATGTAATACAAGATAACAGCCTTCATACAGTTGGAACAAGTTACCAATGTAATGTAATACAAGATGACAGCCTTCATACAGTTTGAACAAGCTACCAATGTAATGTAATTTAAAGAAATATGAACTTTTTAAAGTTATTTTTATAAAATTTAAAGGATATTTCGTTATTTTCCCTCAAATGTTGTTAGCTTTAGAGTGTGAAAAAATGTTAAATGATTGAAATTCAAATCTCAAGGGTGTGACAGTGACCTGTAAATGATGCATGATGTTGACCTCTTCCACCGCGATGGCCGTGGGCAGGAAAGCGATGACGTCCATGCGGTTGTCGATCCTGCTGAGTGGCATAGTGGTTAGCATAAACGGAGGCTGATGCGAGAGAAATCTCAGACACATCAGGGACATTAAAGCGAATCGTTGATGTCTTTCTTTGATTGTCTGCTGGCAAGCCATGCCTAGTCAACTAGGATGCCTGGTCAACTTGGTGCCTGGTCAACTTGGATGCCTGGTTAACTTGGTGCCTGGTCAACTTGGATGCCTCGTAATTTTTTAAATAAATATTCTAAACTAATTTTCATGAGATCTAAATCAGTGCTTCTCAAAGTGGTGGTCCGTGGACCAGTGCCGGTCAGTGGGCCATCCGCCGCCGGTCCGCAGAAGTTATCAAAAAAGGACAGACAAAATTGTCAGTATAGGTAAAATAGTGCACCGGTCCCTGGTGCAATGGAAAAAAATCCTGCCGGTCCGCCATAATAAAAAATTTGAGAAGCACTGATCTAAATGACCTTAAATTCTGAATCACGTATGTGATTAAAAAGCATGCTAACTTTGAATTTATTACCTAAAGAAGGAGTTAAATAAATTGTCAAATAAAACACTTTATTTGCATGTAGAAGTATTTAATCATGTTTCGTGGTTGACAATGTTTGCCAGATTTTGTTTTCAAGCAGTTTAAAAAAAATTCTTAGAAACCGTTTTTTCTTCAAAATGTGGACCTATACGCCCCTGTTTCAAACGTACTCGTGACGTCATTTCGAACTTGGACCCTCGCCTCTCATTCGTCCTGTAAACGAGTGAAGATTTTTCTATTATCAATATTCGCCACATTAGCAGTATCGATTCCCGATAGTTTAAATAACTAGACACGATCCCCAACACAAATATGGGTCTTGGATTTGAAGTCAATGGTATAGACACAAACACAATCGTTCGTTAAATGTACAGTCAATGGTATACACATACACAACCGGTTGTTAATTGTAAAGTCAATGGTATACACACATACATAACCGGTCGTTAATTGTACAGTCAATGGTATACACACATACACAACCGGTCGTTAATTGTACAGTCAATGGTATACACACATACACAACCGGTCGTTAATTGTACAGTCAATGGTATACACACATACACAACCGGTCGTTAATTGTACAGTCAATGGTATACACACATACACAACCGGTCGTTAATTGTACAGTCAATGGTATACACACATACACAACCGGTCGTTAATTGTACAGTCAATGGTATACACACATACACAACCCGTCGTTAATTGTACAGTCAATGGTATGAACACATACACAAGCGGTCGCTAATTGTACAGTCAATGGTATACACATATACACAACCGGTCGTTAATTGTACAGTCAATGGTATACACACATACACAACCCGTCGTTAATTGTACAGTCAATGGTATACACACATTCACAAGCGGTCGTTAATTGTACAGTCAATGGTATACACACATACACAACCGGTCGTTAATTGTACAGTCAATGGTATACACACATACACAACCGGTCGTTAATTTTACAGTCAATGGTATACACACATACACAACCGGTTGTTAATTGTACAGTCAATGATATACACACATACACAACCGGTCGTTAATTGTACAGTCAATGGTAATACACACATACACAACCGGTCGTTAATTGTACAATCAATGGTATACACACATACACAACCCGTCGTTAATTGTACAGTCAATGGTATACACACATACACAACCCGTCGTTCATTATACAGTCAATGGTATACACAAATACACAACCCGCCTGTTACGGTCAGATGTTGTGGTGTGGGGATGACTACGCATAAATGGGGTTGTGAACACTTGTCCTCGTGGAACGGGGGGGCGGGTGAACTCAAGGTACGTGCAAGTTGTAATGAATTGACAGGACCACGGTCAAAGGGAGACATGGTGATTGACCCAGGGGCCAGTCAAAAACCAGTCGGACAAGACGGGGTATAAAATGGGTCACATTGTGTGTCGCTGTGAGATTGTTAAGTTGCCAAGTAGCAGGCAGGTGAAAGACGTACGATAGAGTGTGGAGTTTTTGTGAACGTGGTCCAATCCGGTCAAGCTGGGCCGAGGACTCTGGATGGTATGACCATCAACTGTAAACTGCCAATTGTACTGTACCATAAATATGTTCAAAGCTTCTGGATGTCATTAAACTTATGTTGAAAGAAAACAACCCAGCGTTGCTAAGTCTTTTACCCGTCTACGTGGTAAATATCTGTGGCTAAGGGGGGACCTCAACCCCTAGACAACGACTCCGCCACAGTGGGGGCCCGCCGAAAAACCGAGCCATCTGTTTGAGCCAACGCAGCACATCAAGGCACGTCACTAAGAGAACTGGCCGTACTAGCCATACTGATATCAAGATCTTCACGAGAGCGTAGGGCTTACGCCTCGTAACGACGAGACCAGTGGTGTTGAAGACAGCCGGAGCAGTGGTGTGAAACACAGCCATAGAAGTGGTGGGGAAGACAGCCGTAGCAGTACTGCTGAAGACAGCCGGAGCAGTGATGTTGAAGACAGCCGGAGCAGTGGTATTGAAGACAGCCGAAGCAGTGGGGTTATAGACGCAGCAATGGAGGCCATGCAAACTGCACCCGGAGGAGCATCGAAGGAATAACGAACACTAACTATGACAGTAACACGTTGCAGAAGCTGACTACAGCCAGGACAATCTCAAGGTTACAACCTCAGTAATACGTGACAGTGAAGTCAGTGACTTTGTGATTTTCTTACCTATGGATATTGATACTGCCCTGGTGTAATGCGTTTTCTTATTTATGGTTATTATGTGAGTGTGGATTTCCCATGATAGTAAGTACTTTTTGATGAAATTTTGAATTGTAAAATATTGTAAAAAATATTAGATAGTTAGAACATTTTGAGTGTAAAGGGGAGAGTCAAAATACGGTGGACGAATTTTATATTGTGACCGTAGAGTGACTATTAATATAGAAATATAAAAATGTGGTTGCCTAATGTAGAAAAACTGAAACAAAGTGCCCGGGAGCTGGGATTTGAAGGGGAGGAGGCAAAGAGATGGGTTATAGAGGCGTACAAGGGGGAGGAAGATGAGGAAAGAGATAGAAAGAAGAGGGAGGAAGATGAGGAAAGAGGTAGAAAGAAGAGGGAGGAAGATGAGGAAAGAGGTAGAAAGAGGAGGGAGGAAGATGAGGAAAGAGAGAAACGGAAAGGAAAAAGAGCGGAGGAGTCAAGAAGGTTAGAAATGGAGAGACAAAGAGAACTTGAAATGGCCGACGAAATCTATAGAGTTAAAGAGGCAGACAAGATAGGTACAAATAATAACGTTCTAACTACTCAAACGACTTCGGGACCAAAGAAAATATATAAATCGAGAAACAAACACGTGACTGAGAAACCGGAGTTGAAATGTCAAAAAGAGGTAGCCGAAATTGAGAATAAAAAGTTTTCCAAAAGCGATTCGAATTCCACTACTAGGAAAATTTCGATAGACACTGCTGCCGCTAGCAAAAAGAAAGGAAGAAGAAAAGTCAGGAAAGAATTAGCAAGGGGGAAAACGATTACGCAGTCGGACAAGAAAGTTGTTGAAAATGTCAACAATGGTAAAGAAACGGACAAGAACCCTGTAAAACCTGAGAATAATGTTAAAGAAACAGACAATAAAGTGGTAGAACCTGAAAAGAATTATGCCGAACAAGTCAGAGATGAAATTAGGATGGGGGCGGTAGGAAAAGAGACCAAGGAAAACACTCCTGAGCCAGAGAAGAGAGATGATCATTCAGTTATAGACGCCTTAATAGCTGGGACAAAGGGTGAAATTAAATCGGAAGAAATAGAAGTTCAGAATGACTGTGATGAGACGACTGAAATAATCGGAGATGTAGAGAAAGTCACACGAGTGAAATATGAAGAATCAAATGATACAATAAATTATTATGCTAGTGGTACTTTAGAAAGGAGCACACATAAGAACGAAAAGAAGATAAAGCAGGGTCAATTAACTAAGGTAGGGACTGCTAATAAAGGGAAGGAAAAGGGTAAAAGGGAAGATAGTTGGTGGTTAAAAAAAATTGAAGAGGTACGGTTAAAGTGGGCGCAAGAAGATAAAGAATCATTGAGACAAAACGAAGAAAGACAGAGACTGCGACAGGAAAAAGATGAAAAGAAGCAGCGACAATACGAAAAGAGACAGGAGAAAATGTTAGAAAATGATGAAGAGAAAAGAAGAAAACGTAGAATTAAACAGGGAGCTTTAAAAAGTAACGAGAGTAACTGGCAGGAAGAATTATATGGAATAGCCAGCTTATTTTGGGAAGAGCCGTATGTAACGAAAGAAGTTAAGGTGGCGGAACCGGCAGCTGAAGAAAGTAATAAACTCATTAGGGAATTGAGAAATAATCTGACCCTTAGAGAGAATGAATTAAAGGAACACAAAGAGACAGTAAGTAAACTAGAGTCAACATTGAACAAGGTTGAAACTAGACTAACGGATCTCGAAAAAGTTGACATCAAACACAGATTAAAAATAGAGGAAACTGTAGTTGAATCAATGAACTTAAGAATGAGAATTGCCGAAATGGACAAACTACTGGCTCAAAATGAGGAAGAAAAATCCAGCTGGCTTAAAATAAATAAGGACAAAGATAGAAATATATCAGGGCTGAATAAGACGGTGACTGAGAAAGATGAATGTTTGCAGAGCTTACAGTGGAAGCTAAAGGAAATTAAAGACACACTAACTCTAAGAGAAGAGGAAAATAATGAGTTAACACTGACCATAGCACATAACAAAGAAGACATAAATGACTTATGGCGAATCATTGTTGAAAAAGAAAAGAAAAGTACTGAATTAACGCAAAGATTAACTGGTAATGATACAGACATGACAATGATTGTACAGAGAACGTCCAAGATGCTGGGGACAATAGTTGAAAAACCTCACGAAAAGTGGACCAAAGAAGTACAATTTCGAAAGAGGGAAATTTTACTTAATATGAATAAGAAAAAAAAGTAGTGACCTAGATATGCAAGATGGGGTGAAGGTCACTGAACACACCGTGGTCACAGTAGTAACATTAACCTCGGAGGCAAAATGTTGTGAATGTAAGGGAAATAAGGAAGATAATGATGGAAAAATTGAGTGTGCTACTGAGCTAAGAGCAGATAGCCCACCTAGTGATAAAAACAAGCAACTTAAGAAGAAACCCTACAGTGGAGCCATACAACAATATGACGGGGGCTCAGCTAGACACTGTTGTGAGCTGCTGAACAAAGGTGACGCGTATAACCTCCAAGGACACAACAGGGCAAACACAGAGCTACACAGAAACAATAACAATGACACAGTGCGACCTAGACTGGCCAGAATGCATAAAACCATGACGAACAAATACTCACTGGACAGGCTTACGGCCGTTTTGTTGAGAATAGTTGTTTTGTTAATAATTGGGGTCCGGTTGAACACATTTAATTGGGTGGTTAGCTCGTGCGTTGGTATAATTTTAGACGCAATGGTTAGCCCTTCGGGTCAACGAGTACAATTCAAAAGAGGACAGGGAGGAGAATTCAAATGTACTGACCGAAGTTATCGGCGAGATTTCAAGGGCGGAAGTAAAGCTAACCTGATAAGTCGTGGAGGGGGTGACAGGAGTGACCGGGGAAATTTCAGAGGCGGAGGTATACTTAACCGGAAAAGCCATAGAGGTAGCGACAGGGAGGATCGCAGAGGATAGAGGTGTGGCAATGGGAGTGGGACAGACAAGGACTGATAGAAAATCACGGTCCCACTAATCCCACTAAGACTACCAGTATACTGACAGATTTTGTAGGGTTGAGTACAAGAATGATCAAAATAGCTAATAATTAAGCCTGGGACAATGACAAATGATTGTAGTTTCCCAAATTTTAGGGTACGCTCTTGGTAATGCTAATAAGAGTCGTTTCTTGTTTAGAATGGGAAATATACGAAATGTTCCACCATCAAAAACAATGACTATGATTTTTGATGCATACATTGAATTTGTCTGAGTATTACGGTATAGGAGGGCGCCGTAAATAACACGGAATTGGTATTGTGTCTTCTATGATGATGATAATTTGTTGAAAATTATGATGACTAATGATAATATTGTTGGGATTGAAGTTGGGGTCTGAGTGACCTTGTACCAGTATCATTGTGAAATGAAATAAAGTGGTTCGTATGTTCATGACAAATGTGTTGATCATATAAGAAATTTTGTGCACTGGAGACCTCAGTCCAAATTTTATGATAAGAGATGTTGTTATGATGATAATGTTTTGATTAGGATGATGAGGCTGCTATTTGTTAACTATGAGGAGTTATGATACTGTATTTTTGTATTTACTTGGGGGGTCTGAGCGACCATTTCCCAGTATTACTATTATATGAATTGATAAGACAATTCTTAGGTGCACGACACATTTTGATTATGTAAGCACAACATGTTTGGAGCCCTCGGGCATTTGGTATAACATTGATAATATGTATTTATTATATGTTATGATGATGAAATTTTTGATTCATGAAAATTTTGCCGATGACTATGTTATGATTATGAATATGATAATTTGTAACCCATTAACTGGTGGTTATAACTGGTCCCAGTAGGGGGGACGATAAATATACATACGAGATCCCGCTATGGGGACAGAAAACATACATAACATGTCCCATAAAGATACAGATGCAAGTATTAATGAAAAGGGACAGAAAATTGGGTGGATAGTGATTGTTGTGACACATGATTAGCAATTAAACCATTGAAGCATGACATTCAATGTTTGTGAGACATGTTGAGCAATTAAGTCACTGAACCATGACTTTCTTCGCTTGTAAAACATGGGGATCATCTAAATCATTGAACCATGAGATTCTTTGCTTGTGAAACATGGGTATCATTTAAGTCATTTAACCATACCAAGATTTTTTTTGTATGTGAAGAATATTAATACTTCAAATGTGACAAAAAAATTTTTTAGTATATTGATGTATATATATCGTTATCATTTTGAGTAATAATAACCTTTGCTACCCTCGAAAGCGAGGTAGTATAGGACTAGACTCGTACGCAGGTACGAAAACCGGGTAGTTCCACAATGTAAATAAAACGATTCCTTATTATGTATTTGGGAATATACACCAGCTATTGTGAACTAATATTTTTTTTGGAAGCTAGCATATTACTGGTGAAAATTCTGTATATAGTGCACATTGCAATTGTTGAATATTGTTAAAATAACTATATATTAATGAAATACCTGTGTGTGTAAGAATGGGATATATTATTAGTAGATCATGACACACCAAAACCTCAAGACCTTAGGTTTATAAACTCGCGACATTCTTGCTAAGGTCGCTCGTGAGGAGGGGGGTGTTACGGTCAGATGTTGTGGTGTGGGGATGACTACGCATAAATGGGGTTGTGAACACTTGTCCTCGTGGAACGGGGGGGCGGGTGAACTCAAGGTACGTGCAAGTTGTAATGAATTGACAGGACCACGGTCAAAGGGAGACATGGTGATTGACCCAGGAGCCAGTCAAAAACCAGTCGGACAAGACGGGGTATAAAATGGGTCACATTGTGTGTCGCTGTGAGATTGTTAAGTTGCCAAGTAGCAGGCAGGTGAAAGACGTACGATAGAGTGTGGAGTTTTTGTGAACGTGGTCCAATCCGGTCAAGCTGGGCCGAGGACTCTGGATGGTATGACCATCAACTGTAAACTGCCAATTGTACTGTACCATAAATATGTTCAAAGCTTCTGGATGTCATTAAACTTATGTTGAAAGAAAACAACCCAGCGTTGCTAAGTCTTTTACCCGTCTACGTGGTAAATATCTGTGGCTAAGGGGGGACCTCAACCCCTAGACAACGACTCCGCCACACCGCCGTTAATTATACAGTCAATGGTATACACAAATACACAAGCGGTCGTTAATTGTTAAGCCAATGGTATACACACATACACAACCGGTCGTTAATTGTACAGTCAATGGTATACACACATACACAACCGGTCGTTAATTGTACAGTCAATGGTATACACACATACACAAC
Source organism: Ampullaceana balthica (assembly GCA_944989445.1). Lineage (NCBI taxonomy): Eukaryota > Metazoa > Mollusca > Gastropoda > Lymnaeidae > Ampullaceana > Ampullaceana balthica. Next base: position 3,436,952 of record CALYLW010000006.1, read on the forward strand.
CCTTCGTTAATTGTACAGTCAATGGTATACACACATACACAAGCGGTCGTTAATTGTACAGTCAATGGTATACACACATACACAACCGGTCGTTAATTGTACAGTCAATGGTATACACACATACACAACCGGTCGTTAATTGTACAGTCAATGCTATACACACATACACAACCGGTCGTTAATTGTACAGTCAATGATATACACACATACACTACCGGTCTTTAATTGTACAGTCAATGGTAATACACACATACACAACCGGTCGTTAATTGTACAGTCAATGGTATACACACATACACAATCCTTCGTTAATTGTACAGTCAATGGTATACACATAAACACAATCGTTCGTTAAATGTACAGTCAATGGTATACACCCATACACAACCGGTCGTTAATTGTACAGTCAATGGTATACACACATACACAACCGGTCGTTAATTGTACAGTCAATGGAATACACACATACACAACCGGTCGTTAATTGTACAATCAATGGTATACACACTTACACAATCGGTCGTTAATTGTACAGTCAATGGTATACACACATACACAACCCGTCGTTAATTGTACAGTCAATGGTATACACACATACACAACCCGTCGTTAATTGTACAGTCAATGGTATACACACATACACAACCCGTCGTTAATTATACAGTCAATGGTATACACACACACAACCGGTCGTAAAATGTGCAGTCAATGGTATACACACATACACAACCGGTCGTTAATGTACAGTCAATGGTATACACACATACACAACCGGTCGTTAAATGTGCAGTCAATGGTATACACATACACAACCGGTCGTTAAATGTGCAGTCAATGGTATACACACATACACAACCGGTCGTTAATTGTACAGTCAATGGTATACACACATACACAAGTGGTCGTTAATTGTACAGTCAATGGTATACACAAATACACAACCGGTCGTTAAACGAGACTTGTTATATTTATAGCCGGAAACGTTTTGGTATTCCGATACCATGGATTTAGATTTCAATCATGTTGTTAAACCCAGGGTCGATCAAAGATTCGGTGGAACATTGTCTTCGAAATCTTGATGAGATATAGTACTGTAATGCGATTTGCTAGGGTCGACGTAGAATGTGTCCGGGATAATGGGATAGTGGGAGAATGAGATGGTCGGACTGATATATTGTCGGACTTACGTAATTCGGCGATAGGGGTGGAAAAAAGGGAGAGGGGGTATGCATTTTAAAAATATAAATGGATAATGCATAAATTTATATATATATTTTTATAAACAGTTTCAATAACAAACAAATTCTTGCGTCTTCTTTGGTTGTGCCCCCTTTTCTCTAATTCATAGAAGGTTTCTCATACGGAAGGGAGAAACAAATCAGAAATGATGAAAGAAGATGCCCCGATGATGTTTTATGAACATCTTCTCTGACATCCCTTGAAACAAACGACCTGCGTTTATTGATCAATTGATTGTTTATGGTAGTGGGGTGACCCGAGAGACAAGTTTTTCTTCCCATTGTTTATGAAAGAAAAACAAAACAAAAACCAAATAGTAATAGCCATAAAGACATGTTGAGGACACTTCCGCCAAGTCAAGAAGTATCAGCAAAAAAAGGAAAGGAGAAGACGTTGTAATGTCGCCTCTTAGAAAACCCGTCTTTTTCTCCCCCCCCCTCCAACATTAAGATCATACACGGATGTGCCATAACTGTAATTGATGGCGCCGACTCACCCATTGGCCGACAGTTAAGGTCGCCGCACACGTAGGAGTCCCGCCATAACCCGGTATTTAGCCCGTCGGGAAGGGACGCTCCGATCTGAGCCGCCCGGATACCGCCATTGCGCATCTCGTGCCTCGGGGTTAAACCCTCGAGCTGTCCTCGGCGGAGATCCGCTGCTACTTTACAGTCATCCACACCAACTGCACACTTGCACGGAGCAGGAGCGTAACCCCGTCTTCAAGCAGACGTTAGAGCAGGAGCGTAACCCTCCACTGCAAGAGCACGTTAGAGCAGGAGCTTTAACCCAGTCTGCAAGCGGGCGTTAGAGCAGAAGTGTAACCCCAGGTCTGAAAGCGGGCGTTAGAGCAGGAGCGTAGCCCCCGCCGGCAAATTCACGGGTGCACATTTTTTTTAAAGGAAGGAAATATGTCCACGCTAGAAACCAGACCATTTCAATCATTGCTGGCAGATCGAACGTGATTATCAATTCACAGTCTGGGTATCAAATTTGGTTACCTTTCAACTTTTTTCCCCATAATTTTTTCACAACTTCTTTTTTCTGTGAGAAGGAAACATGTTTTCATTGCAATCTTTTCACACAGTCTACTATGACTAACCCAATAACCATCATTCAATCTTTATCCTCTTCAATTGCGTCCACCCAACCATGAAATCTTACACTGTCATATTGTTTTATACACGGACACAAGTCAACTGGTTCGATGTCTAGTATCATTCGAAGACAACGATACATGGGGATACATGTAATAGTATTACAACAATTGCAAAGCTATATGCATCAGTTGACCACAGAATTGTTTGACAAGCGCAAAAAAAGGCCACAACTGAGATTCTGGGCTACTGAACTATAAATAGGCCTCTGTTCATATGTAAACAAAAAATAATTGCTGTTTCTGTTGCGCATGTAATATAAACATTTCCAGTAATGTTTTTCTCACCTTCTGTGGTGTTCTGTACACATGGGCGTCGCTAGGAATTTTTCCAGGGGGGGGGGCAAAAAAATCCCACTTTTTTATTTATTTTAACTGGCAATGCCATACAGGTACAATTTTCAATTAAATTCAAGTTCAGTATAAAATAAGGGTTGAAAAAAGCCTTAGAAATTAATAAGACTTACAAATTAGTGCTGTAATAGTTAAAATACAACATTTATTAATGCATTTAATAAATTAATTTTTTTTCTCAAATGTAGGGGGGGCAAGGGGGGCATTTGCCCCCCCTACATTTGAGAAAAAAAATTGCCCCCCTTGCCCCCCTTCCCTACGCCCATGTCTGTACACTCTTAAAAGATAATCGAGGTAACGTTATCACTTTATATTTATTTAGTCTGTATTTCCTAAACCAGCGTGGTTGTTTTTGTTTTTAAAAAAATCTCCTCTGGAAATCTATTTATAGATGGGACCCCCCCCCCTTCCCTTCTATCTCTATAACACACATTTAAGACTTGCAGCTGTAAACATCTGTAGCCACCATTATAATGTCTTTACGTGATAAAGCCTTCATGTACGAATGAACGCCGGTTGCAGCCTTCATTCGCACTCTCTAACCTCGGCGAGTAAGTTTACAATTCACTTCCAAGAACTTCTCCCCGTGAGTTCACAGTAATTTACCTTCTGGGATTTCCCGCTAAATTCCTGGAATGTCAGTCAAGCTCTCAGCTATCCCCATATGAAGGTTTTCTTCTTGAGCGGCTCTCAACGAACCGTGAATATCGGCAAGTCAAATACAAAAATGTTTCACAAAGATTTTTTTTAAAAAGCGTGTTATTTGTTGTTTACAAGATGAATCATGCGCGCGTGCGTGTGAGTGGTGTTTGAGGAGGTGCGGTTTATGGAGTGTGCTGGCATGAATTACTGATATGTACAAAACAGTACATGAACTCGGCTATGACGTCATTTCTTTGATTTAAACCAAAAGTAGACGATGTTGAAGACTGCGGTAACAGATTGACAGTGGTGACGATGTCAGTGGTGTCTATGTCAGTGGTGTCGATGTCAGTGGTGTCGATGTCAGTGGTGTCTATGTCAGTGGTGTCGATGTCAGTGGTGTCTATGTCAATGGTGTCTATGTCAGTGGTGTCTATGTCAATGGTGTCGAGGTCAGTGGTGTCGAGGTCAGTGGTGTCTATGTCAGTGGTGTCTATGTAAGTGGTGTCTATGTCAGTGGTGTCTATGCCAGTGCTGTCTATGTCAGTGGTGTCTATGTCAGTGGTGTATATGTCAGTGGTGTCGAGGTCAGTGGTGTCTATGTCAGTGGTGTCTATGTCAGTGGTGTCTATGTCAGTGGTGTATATGTCAGTGGTGTCGATGTCAGTGGTGTCGATGTCAGTGGTGTCTATGTCAGTGGTGTCTATGTCAGCGGTGTCTATGTCAGCGGTGTCTATGTCAGCGGTGTCGAGGTCAGCTGTGTCTATGTCGGCGGTGTCTATGTCGGCGGTGTCTATGTCGGCGGTGTCTATGTCGGCGGTGTCTATGTCGGTGTTGACTATGTCGGTGGTGTCTATGTCGGTGGTGTCTATGTCGGTGGTGTCTATGTCAGTGGTGTCGAGGTCAGTGGTGTCTATGTCAGTGGTGTCTATGTCAGTGGTGTCTATGTCAGTGGTGTCTATGTCAGTGGTGTCTATGTCAGTGGTGTCCATGTCAGTGGTGTCGATGTCAGTGGTGTCCATGTCAGTGGTGTCCATGTCAGTGGTGTCCATTTCAGTGGTGTCCATGTCAGTGGTGTCCATGTCAGTGGTGTCCATGTCAGCGGTGTCCATGTCAGCGGTGTCGATGTCAGCGGTGTCGATGTCAGCGGTGTCTATATCAGCGGTGTCTATGTCAGCGGTGTCTATGTCAGCGGTGTCTATGTCAGCGGTGTCTATGTCAGCGGTGTCTATGTCAGCGGTGTCTATGTCAGCGGTGTCTATGTCAGCGGTGTCTATGTCAGCGGTGTCTATGTCAGTGGTGTCGATGTCAGTGGTGTCGATGTCAGTGGTGTCTATGTCAGCGGTGTCTATGTCAGCGGTGTCTATGTCAGCGGTGTCGAGGTCGGCGGTGTCTATGTCGGCGGTGTCTATGTCGGCGGTGTCTATGTCGGCGGTGTCTATGTCGGCGGTGTCTATGTCGGCGGTGTCTATGTCGGCGGTGTCTATGTCGGCGGTGTCTATGTCGGCGGTGTCTATGTCGGCGTTGACTATGTCGGCGGTGTCTATGTCGGTGGTGTCTATGTCGGTGGTGTCTATGTCAGTGGTGTCGAGGTCAGTGGTGTCGAGGTCAGTGGTGTCGAGGTCAGTGGTGTCTATGTCAGTGGTGTCTTTGTCAGTGGTGTCTATGTCAGTGGTGTCTATGTCAGTGGTGTCTATGTCAGTGGTGTCTATGTCAGTGGTGTCTATGTCAGTGGTGTCTATGTCAGTGGTGTCTATGTCAGTGGTGTCCATGTCAGTGGTGTCCATGTCAGTGGTGTCCATGTCAGTGGTGTCCATGTCAGTGGTGTCCATGTCAGTTGTGTCCATGTCAGCGGTGTCGATGTCAGCGGTGTCGATGTCAGCGGTGTCTATGTCAGCGGTGTCTATGTCAGCGGTGTCTATGTCAGCGGTGTCTATGTCAGCGCTGTCTATGTCAGCGCTGTCTATGTCAGCGCTGTCTATGTCAGCGGTGTATATGTCAGCGGTGTCTATGTCAGCGGTGTCTATGTCAGCGGTGTCTATGTCAGCGGTGTCTATGTCAGCGGTGTCTATGTCAGCGGTGTCTATGTCAGCGGTGTCTATGTCAGCGGTGTCTATGTCAGCGGTGTCTATGTCAGTGGTGTCTATGTCAGTGGTGTCTATGTCAGTGGTGTCGATGTCAGTGGTGTCGATGTCATTGGTGTCGATTTTGTTAGCATTAAACGGTGATGATTTCATGGTGAGACTGGTGCAATCGAATAGTAACGCCATTCAGGTAAACAAGGTAGATAATGTCATTCAGGTAATAAACGCAATTCAGGTAATAAACGCCTTTCAGTTAATAAACGCAGGTAACGTCATTCAGGTAATAAACGCAGGTAACGCTAGTCAGGTAATAAACGCATGTGACGCCATTCAGGTAATACACGCGGGTAACGCTAGTCATGTAATAAACGCAGGTAACGACATTGAGGTAATAAACGCGGGTAATGCTAGTCAGGTAATAAACGCGGGTAACGCCATTCAGGTAATAAACGCAGGTATCGCCATTCAGGTAATAATCGCAGGTAACGCTAGTCAGTTAATAAACCCAGGTAACGTCATTCAGGTAATAAACGCAGGAAACGCCATTCAGGTAATAAACGCAGGTAACGCCATTCAGTTAATAAACGCAGGTAACGCTATTCAGGTAATAAACGCAGGTAACGCTATTCAGGTAATAAATGCAGGTAACGCCATTCAGGTAATAAACGCAGGTAACGCCATTCAAGTAATAAACGCAGGTAACGCTAGTCAGGTGATAAACGCTGGTAATGCCATTCAAGTAATAAACGCAGGTAACGCTAGTCACGTAATAAACGCAGGTAACGCCATTCAGTTAATAAACGCAGTTAACGCTATTCAGGTAATAAACGCAGGTAACGCTATTCAGGTAATAAATGCAGGTAACGCCATTCAGGTAATAAACGCAGGTAACGCCATTCAAGTAATAAACGCAGGTAACGCTAGTCAGGTAATAAACGCAGGTAACGCCATTCAAGTAATAAACGCAGGTAACGCTAGTCAGGTAATAAACGCAGGTAACGCTAGTCAGGTAATAAACGCTGGTAACGCCGTTCATGTATAATTCCTGTTGACGCCGTATATCCGGGTATAAAATTGTTGAAAAAAACTAAGGTTATGACGTCACTATAACTATAACTTTTCAGGCTCACCTGTCACCCCCTCACACACAACCACTTCCACCACCTCCACCCCTTCACCACCTCCACCACTTCCATCACCTCCACCACTTCCACCACCTCAACCACATCCACCACCTCCACCACTTCCACCACCTCCACCAAATCCCTACACAACCCCAGACAGTGTCCGGCTCCCTTTCGCCCAGAATGGACACAGAGCTCTGCAGTGTGTGATGATGCTTCTATTTACAGGATTTTTTTTTAAAAAAAAATAAAACATGACACATTCACTCCCATCCCCCACCCTCACCTTTTTTTCCAGGTCAACTGTCCTACCACCGGCGTCGTTAACTACCGCCGTGGTGATTACAACAACATCACCACCGCCGTAATTACAACATCACCACCGCCTTAATTACAACAACATCAACACCGCCGTGATTACAGCAACACCAGCACCACCGTGATTACAACAACATCACCAATTGTAATGACGCCACCGTTATTTGTACAAATGTGTTTCGTCTGGCAACACGAGGGGTTTCGACCCGTCTGTATGACGTGTGTGTCTGTGAGTGGACAGCACGGACGGTACAATGGCGTCGTCTGGCGCTGTAGGTGTGCTATCGTTTTAACGGCTCGTTTGTTCAAAACTGTGACTTTTTTATTTCTGCTCGGATGTGCGCAGAACATTTGCGGTTAGTTGTGTGCTGGTTATCACAACAGTTTCAAGGGAACACGTATTGCAGAGTCGTCGTTAAGCCTCTAGAATCCTTCGTTTTTTTTCTTCTGTCAAGTGTGTTCATTTGTTAAAACTATCACCACGAAGCTGAGGCATCAAGACTTCAAATTTGTTAAACCCTGGGGTGTCCAAAGTCCGACCCGCGGTCCTAATTCGGCCTGCGTAGAAATTTTAACTGGCCCACAACATCTACTTAAATAATTAATTAAATCACTGATTTTTTCTATATAGACCATATATTATAATTAAAAGCAAAATTGTGTGCTATTTTGATTGCAAAATACTACGGCGTCAAATGATTGCAAAAATCGATGGCGTTTTATTTGTAACTTGGATATTGATTACAAAAATTTGATCAAGTTATGTGCTGTTATGTGGGTGAAAATCGATGACCTCCAATAGCAAACTTCATGTCGTAATATTGTTTATATTTTCCAACTCGGAAGAGGAAATGAATGTGGCATCTGCTACTGGCTGGTAATATTATTGGAAAGTCACTTGAAGACTGAAGACAACTCAAAAAATTAACTAGACAATTAACTAATAGCACACGTTGGTCTAGAATTCCTGGCTACTTCCTTCTCCTTCAAATGCTGTGGTGCAACTTACTTCTAGACTACCTAACCGTCAAAACTTCACACCCCCTAAAGCCATGTCATAAATAAGAACGCGTTCAAAATAATTGTGCACCAATGCAAGCTAGTATGAACATCACTGTGGCGCAAATACCCCATTAACACCTAACTAATAATAGACTCGACAGCGTCATACGTAACTAAGTGTCAACGAATGTCACTTAATTTTATTATCTTTATGGGACCCCACATAATTTTACTTTTATGGAATGTGGCCCTGGTTGCAAAAAGTTTGGAAACCCCTGTGTTAAATTATCACCAAGCGATTGAATCATCACATTTTCAAATAAAGACTCTTTTAAATAAACAATTAGTCAAATGACTTCTGTCCTTCAATTGCTTTGTTCGGTTCTAAGTTGCTTAAAATTGTCCTCCCATTTTTTTCTACGTTTGTCGAAATGGGTTGGAATAAACATAAATATGACATAAACAAACACAGGTGTCAGGCGTCTCTCCGTGCGTCAACAAAATGTCACAGGTGTGTCGCACTATCTCGTTAAAGACAAAAATGGAAATCCAAATAATAAATGAAATAAAAATCTAAATATAGTTTTAAAACAAAATATTAGGGACTAGTGACCAACCACAATTACATGAATAGTGTTTAAAAAGAGATAAATAAATATATTTCCGGTAATTATGATGGATAAGCATGAACCTGAATTGGAAGCTTGTCCTAAAAAAGCCGTTTTTTTTCTTTTGTTATTAATGTTTGCAGCACGAGTCGAAATGTTCCAGTGCAAAAGTCTTAGACTTGAATCAGGTTCATGTCAGGGGTTCTCACTGAAGTTTCAAACTAAAATTGAGCACCAGTGAATGTCACGAATAATTATCTATTGAGACTGAGACAATGTTTAACCCTCGCCCTAGTCTCGCGTTTGCTGTGTATGCTATAATCTACCTCGCGGGCCGATCGCTACAGAATGATACCACACAACAGAGAACAAACCTTCGTATGGATGGCCCCCCTTTGTATTCATGGGACTCTTACGTCACAATGTGGCAGGAGTTGATGAACTTTGCCAGTGACGTGTTCTCCGAACAAAACGACATCACCGCCTTGGGGTCCCACGTTCCCAGAGTCCTCCTAGTCGTCTTCGCCGCCTCTGCGTGGCGACCCGTGGCGATCTTGGAGCAGCATCTTTCGCGCATCAGCTACAGGCAGGAGCTTCTGTACTGTGAGCTGGGAGACACGTTCACGCACGAGCGAGCACGTGCGACCCTCGAGAAGCTCGTCCTTGGAGTAGACATCGCCAACGTGTTCTTGGTCACTGACTCGGGTGACTTTCTCGCGGACGTCATGACGCTGGTCTCTAATGTCACGGCGTTGAAGTGGACGTCGTTTCTTAACACGGCCGAGTGGACGGTGGTCAGTTCGTCCGAAGCGGCTTTCGTGCAATTGGCCGGCCACAGCTATGGGGCCGTTGATTTCATTACATTAGTCTATGTCATGGAAACTGAGTTTTTCGCCGTGGCCCAGAAATCAAGGGAAGAGAGTCTTCGCAACGTCTTAAAAGTTCGCAGGGGACATAAACTCAACAAGAGCGTATCCCTTTCCGAGAGCAGTGGCGTAAACTACGAAGTTTCCTCCGGAGAATCGGCGGATTCTTCGGTTCCGATCCTCACGTGCCGCTCCAGAAGAGGAAGTTTAAACTTACGGAAAACGGCCTTGACCTACATCGAAGGCCTGAAGTCTTCGCTCGACGGCCTCGTGCTCCCCGTGTCCATCCTTCCCGAGGACGAGCAGGAGTTTTTGTCGAGGGCTCGTGTTGGAAACGGCACCGTGTACAGCGGCTACAGCATCACACTGCTGGACACCCTCGCCAGCTCCATGGGATTCACCTACTACATGGTCTCCACTGACGACGGCGGCTTTTACGGTACGGTGTTGGATAACGGTGACGTCAGCGGCATCTCGGGTAAACTCCTAATTCACATTTATAAATAGAAGTAAAATGAATATTTTTAAAAACCACGTTTTTATAAGCGGACTAAAAAGAAGAAAATAAGTTAAAACTTATTAGTTCAAGTACTTCGATTTAATATGACTAAAAACGTGGGGCGGGTGTTTGGTATAAAAATTAAAGATTTCTAATTTAGAAGGCAAAAGAGAGATCTATAAGTGAGAGAATGAGTGAACCGCATATGTTAAACCTCATAAGCGCCTACCCCACGTTTTTAGTCATATTAAATGTAATTACTTAAACTTATAAGTTTTAAATTATTTTCTTCTTTTTAGTCCGCTTATAAAAACGTGGTTTTTAAAAATCTTTTTTTATACTTCTATTTATTTTATTCTTTTTAGTCCACTTATAACAACCTGGTTTTTTAAAATAGTTTTTAAAAAATATTTTTTTACCTCTATTTATTTTACCAAACACCTCACAAGCGCCCGCCCAACGTTTTAAAAACATTGTGATGTAGTCACGGGGTGAACTCACGGATGTCAACAAAAGCACACGGTACAGATGCTTTTATATAGACTATATATAAACTAAGAAGTTCAATAATTTAATAACGGTACATTCGATCGATCTGAAATTTTGATACAATGCATTGTCATCCAAGATCTATCTGTGGTAAAATTTTCAGATCTCTAGGACCATCAGAAGAGGTTCAATTTTACGTTGGCAGATTTGAAAAAATCTTGGACAACCAAACCAACAAACAGGAACGAAAGCGAGTTAATAAAAACGTGGTAAAAAAAAATTTGTTTGTGATATTTTAATGCTGTTTTCATATTGTTTCATGCGAGATCTGCCCGAAGACCTGCAGCCACGTACGTACACTAACATCCGACCATTCATCTTAGATTTTGCAACTGTAAATGATTATATACATATTGAAATTGACTAGCCCATGCCTGAACGTCTTTCAAAATTTCTTATCATAAACTAACTACAACTGTCCCAAGTTTGGGTTTGGGTGGGATAAGGTTATAAAAAAAAGTCTTCCTCATATAGGAAATGTTAAAATGTGCACGTTTTTTGGCGTAACTTCGTCCAATTTTACCCCCCCCTCCTCCGGGTGCCTAAACAAGAAAGTTGCCAATGAGCGCATGTGAATAAAGTATGCATGAATTACAACAGGGACTTGAATTGCCGTCATTGCAGCCTAGCCTCTGAGACAGTCCTACGCTGGTTAGCGTCGTGTGCTGCGCTAGACATAGCCGGGGAGGTTAGTGAGGCAAAAGAGTCCCACGTTAAGACATTGTTGTTTGGCAATGTTCAGCAAATGGAGCAGGTTGCCCAGGTGTTAGCCAAGCCCTTAAGAGACTAGTCTCAGGCCTTCAGAATATGTGTTTAGTTTAGTGAGGGAGTTGCTCGTTGCCCAAGGAATAACAGTCACTTCCCGAATTAACGTTTTAAAGCAAACTATAGATACCAAATTAACATGGAAAGGTGTGGAGAGGGAGTTTTGATAAGGATTTCTAATGATAACAACATGGGTTCAAAGGTCACATTTACAAGCTTCATTGCAGAAATAGATTCTGAGCAGTTAAAAAACCAAACATTTTCAAATTTTAAATGTTGACAAAACTTAAACGCATGTTCATTACATTTTTTTGAAAAAGTTTTTATGTGTTATGTACTTTAAGAAATTTTATTGAATTTTTAAAATTTTAAAAATATTTTTAATTGATACAATTTTTTTAATTGAGTTTAAACTAGCATTAAAAGTTAAAATACAATACTACAAATGTAATAAATTACTTTTACTATTTAAATTGTAATCTAAACAATTCATTTAAAATCATGATAATGACCTCACGACAGGCTCGGCTTCCTTCCCGAATCTTCCAGCAGACGATCACTGGAATGATAGAACTTATTTGAAAACTATATATATTAACTTTTGACAGACAAGATTTAAATGCTTTGGAAAGAATGTCTGTAATAAAGAAACACCGCACTGCACCGACCTAGTATTTGGCATCGAGACCTGCTTCTAATTACACTATATTTTTGGTTTCTCTTTTTGTCTTATTCTAATCTCTCTGTCTTTCTCTGTCTCTCCGTCTCTCTCTGTCTCTCCGTCTCTCTCTGTCTCTCTCCATTTGTCTCTATCTCTGTTTCTCCCCCTCTGTGTGTCTCTCTGTCTCTTTCTCTCACTGTCTCTCTCCCTCTGTAACTCTCCCTCTGTCTCCCTCTCTCTGTCTCTCTCTCTGTCTATCTCTGTCGCGCTCTCTCTCTGTCTCTCTCTCTCTCTCTCTCTCTGTCTATCTCCATTTTAAATTTTGTTAAACTATATTTTATGGTATGAATTAAACAAGGGGAATTATTCCGGAAGTTATCATGGCGTTTAAAGTGTCAACCTCTCACCATTCGTATCAGGGAGTTTCAGTTTCAAAGATCTCTCGATGACGCAATTTCTTTCCCATTTGTTGTCCCCCGAAGAGCCGTGATTATCAGCCACAAAGCTTTAATTGTCCCCCCTTCATCAGGGGCACATTACTCACTCCCCGCCGTAACCATCAAAGGTATTGTTTCCATGCGGCACCGGCCATCAGTTATCTGTGGGCGCCATTGCTGAACAAACAAGGGAGACAAAATCGATACTCTTGGGAGACAGAATCGATGCTCCGGGGCGAGCAGCTGATCATCACAACACATTATTGTTTTAGATCGGTGGCGATAGCTTGCGGGAGGGGAGGGGGGTTGGGGGCCCGGACCACATCAGACAACAGCATCGTGTTTGCTATGACAGAAATGTCCGAATCACAAGGAATCGTTCATGGAGGTGACGTTTGTTAGAAGAATCGTTCATTAGAAGAATCTTTTATTAGAAGAATCGTTAATTAGAGGAATCGCTTGTTAGAAGAATCGTTCTATAGAGGGATCATTACTAATCTATACTAATAAAAGGCAAAGCCCTGACTGACTGACTGACTGACTGATTCATCACCAATTCTACAACTTCCCGTATTGGTAGAAGCATGAAACTTTGCGAAGTTGTTGAGTAGCCTCTCACAACGAGAATGGCGAAAAAGAATTTTAAAATTCACATTCTTGGGGGTCGGGGGCCCAAAAACGCTTTAAAAAAAAATTACTTTATAAAATATGAAAATCACTAATTTTCTTATTTCCCGAGTAGGAATTGTTATTTAAAGGAGTCGTTTATTAGCGGAATCTTTCATTAGATGTGTCATTCATAAGGGAAATAGTTCATTACAGAAAACATGTATTAGAAGAGTCGCTCGAAGATTATTTCTTAACTGGAATCGTTCTTTAGAGAAAAAAATTTGAGAATCGTTCATAAGAGAAATTGTCGATGAGATGGATCGTTCTTTTTGGGGAATCGCTTGTTAATGTGATTCTTTCAACTTTTAGTTATTGAGTTTATGAGTTTTAAAAAAAAACTGGCTTGCAACTTCTCAGAGTCGTAACAGTGTCACTGGGTGGCAGTAGGACTACTTTTTAAATGTGAATAAAGTGGGTGGGTTTATTTGGGACCTCATTCAGAGTTTATTACACGTAAATTTGGGGGGAAAGGGGGGGGGTAATAGCCTTGAATGACCAGGGTACTTGCCTTGTGTCTGTCTTGTTCACTAGCCTTGTATGACCCGGTTACTTACCTTGTGTTTGACTTGTTCACTAGCATTGTCTGACCCCGTTACTTGCCTTGTGTCTGACTTGTTCACTAGCCTAATATGACCCGGTTACTTGCCTTGTGTCTGACTTGTTCACTAGCCTAATATGACCCGGTAACTTGCCTTGTGTCTGACTTGTTCACTAGCCTAATAAGACCCGGTTACTTGCCTTGTGTCTGACTTGTTCACTAGCCTAGTATGACCCGGTTACTTGCCTTGTGTCTGACTTGTTCACTAGCCTAATATGACCCGGTTACTTGCTTTGTGTCTGACTTGTTCACTAGCCTAATATGACCCGGTTACTTGCTTTGTGTCTGACTTGTTCACTAGCCTAATATGACCCGGTTACTTGCTTTGTGTCTGACTTGTTCACTAGCCTAATATGACCCGGTTACTTTCTTTGTGTCTGACTTGTTCACTAGCCTAATATGACCCGGTTACTTGCTTTGTGTCTGACTTGTTCACTAGCCTAATATGACCCGGTTACTTGCTTTGTGTCTGACTTGTTCACTAGCCTAATATGACCCGGTTACTTGCTTTGTGTCTGACTTGTTCACTAGCCTAATATGACCCGGTTACTTGCCTTGTGTCTGACTTGTTCACTAGCCTAATATGACCCGGTTACTTGCCTTGTGTCTGACTTGTTCACTAGCCTTGTATGACCCGGTTACTTGCCTTGTGTCTGACTTGTTCACTAGCCTAATATGACCCGGTTACTTGCCTTGTGTCTGACTTGTTCACTAGCCTAGTACGACCCGATTACTTGCCTAGTGTCTGACTTGTTCACTAGCCTAGTACGACCCGATTACTTGCCTAGTGTCTGACTTGTTCACTAGCCTAGTATGACCCGGTTACTTGCCTTGTGTCTGACTTGTTCACTAGCCTAATATGACCCGGTTACTTGCCTTGTGTCTGACTTGTTCACTAGCCTAGTACGACCCGGTTACTTGCCTTGTGTCTGACTTATTCACTAGCATTGTATGACCCGGTTACTTGCCTTGTGTCTGACTTGTTCACTAGCCTTGTATGACCCGGTTACTTGCCTTGTGTCTGACTTCTTCGCTAGCCTTGTATGACCCGGTTACTTGCCTTGTGTCTGACTTGTTCACTAGCCTAATATGACCCGGTTACTTGCCTTGTGTCTGACTTGTTCGCTAGCCTTGTATGACCCGGTTACTTGCATTGTGTCTGACTTGTTCGCTAGCCTTGTATGACCCGGTTACTTGCCTTGTGTCTGACTTGTTCACTATCCTTGTATGACCCGGTTGGCGCTACTGTTTTACAAGCAATTTAGTTTGGTTAACAAATAAATAATGATGAAAATCTTTCTCTTCAGGTCAGCTGGCCAGGCGTGAGGCGGCCCTGTCCACCATGCCGCTGAGCATGACCGAAAGTCGTAGGACCAGGATAGACTTTGTACCCATCCCAATAGCGCTGGAGAACATCAACATTATCTACAAGTAAGTCTGTGGCCGTCAATGTCCTAGTCTGATAGGTAGCCAGCTGTAGAACATCAACAAGATCTACAAGTAAGTCTGAGGCCGTCAAAGTCCTAGTCTGATAGGTAGTCAGCTGTTTCTAGGCCAGGCGTAATGGACTTCAGGCTCTTGTGGTAGTGGAAGATTGGGAGGGCGGGATGTTAGATGGAAAGAAGATATGTTTACTTTATTATTTTTCTTTGTTTTTGCTATTTGCTATTGGTGCAATTCCCCCCCCCCGCCCAAGTTCATAGTTGTTTTTTTCTGTGGTATTCAGATGTTGTATTTGATGATAGTGTCTATTATTTTGGGTTTCTATCGTTATTTTCAAGGTCTTCACATTCGGACTGAAAAGTTTTTTGCGGTCGCGGTTTAACGCTCCACTCGATTCTTTCCCAAGAGCTCGTGTAAATCTTCATCTCTTCCTAACCTTTGTCTTTTCAACTCATCGTGGAGCTTCCCTCTCTAACAGTTTCTTTCAAAGCTTCCCTGTCTGTAGCAGTTCACTCTAATTTCTGTCAAACGCTTTCCTTCATTTGTCATACTTTTCGTCTAAATATCACAAAGCCGTTCACATTTCCGTCCGCATATGACGAATCCGACAAAATATCACTTATCCGTCCACATGATATATATACGTCCACATATCACATATTCATCCGCATATCACATATCCGTCCATATATCATACACCCATCCACATATAACATGTCTACCAACATATATATATATCTTCTCTGAAACTACGTTTGCTCTTTAAATCTCCAATTGAGTTAACAGATGTGCGCAAAATTTGACTCGTAAAGGATGTTACTATATAAAAAATATATAAAAGACCACCTTTATTTTCATGTCATGCTCGTGTTTATGATGCTTCCAGACTTCCGGTCAAAGACGACCACCTTGACCTGACCTACTTAGATATCTTCCAGCCCGAGTTCTGCCTGATCCTGCTTGGCCCACTCATCATTGCCGGAGTCCTGGGGGCCGTTATACACGTCATCTCTAACTCGTGTCGGTCACACAGACCTGGAGTCATCACACAGGACAATATCAAGTATGGGGAAAACTTTAAGATAATCACAAGATAGCGGCAGCGCCCCGGCTAATCTCGGTTATAGCCATACCATCAGATAATTTTATTTCAAGGAAACATGTGAGTCAGTCCCAAGAAATCCTCTCCAGTAAGCTCAACTTATATTTAAACCTCACCCGGCAATTCCCATGAATTGAGATCCTCTAAGAAAATTCTAAATACGTTAATCCTTACAGATAATCTCGTAGGGATTAATGCTATCACATAATCACATAATCCCTAGTGATCATCTCATTGAATGTTTTCTGAAAATGTTTTAATGAAATGAGAACAGTTTATTCATTTTCAAAACTAAGATATTTTCTCCAGCTGTGATACATTCTAAATAACATCGTTGTGAACATCAAATGACCTCTTTGTAGTATAAGAATGTATGTTCTTGCCCATGCTGTGCTGTGGTCCAAATAAGGACGTTACTTAACAGGGTAAGCTGAGGACAGACGCAACAAGATCAAACTGCAATTAAAAGAAATATATATCATTTAGGAGATGTTTAAGGAGATAGTAGTTACCGGATGCGGTTTACAATATTTTACGAAAGAATAACTAAACTTTGCATTAAAAAAACAACTGAAAATATCAATAATAAATATTCTATCATGAGATCTCTAATGCCTCCCTCCGTCACCAAAAATTAATTTAAAAAAAATATTAAAAAATTAATTAATTGATAATTCAAATAACGTTTCCTGCTCCTAATAGATTGCTGACGTCATTCCCAGACCACGTCTGCTTCCACGCAGAGAGGACCTACAAGATCCAGTCGGGTCTCATACTCCGGACGTCCTGGGCCGTGTTCTGGTTCATCGTCAGCTCCGCCTACTCGGCCTACCTCGTGACGACCTTCACCGTCAAACCCCCGGAGCTTGCCATCAAGACGTTCAAGCAGCTCCTCGACCGCCCGGAGTTCACCATCGGGATGACCCCCCACGACACGGCCCTCCTCACCGTCCTCAGCACCTCCGGCGACAAAACCCTCCGCCAGGTGTGGCAGAAGCTGCGCGACCGCAACGGGACTGACCCGTCAACCTTCAACCCCAGGATGGAGTTTCACCTGAACCGCGTGCTCGGGGGAGGGTACGCATTCGTGCTCCAGACGTCGTTGGATTTGTTGCCCTCCGAGACGTACCCGGAAGTCCGGGTATACCCGCAGAAGGACTTCCAAGAAATCAACCAGGCCTACGTGGCGGTGCCGAAGAACACGTTCTACGCCAAGGACATCAGTAAGGTTCTGCTCTCTCTGGAAGAATCGGGAATTCTCGATAAGCTGAAGAAGTCGTACTTGAAGAAAACATTCAAGTACCCGGATGACAGTAAGATCAGCTCGACGGAGGCCGTGACCTTTCACAGAATCGAACTTCCGGTTTACTTTGCGGCGGCGGGGGTCATCCTAGCCTTGTTGTCGTTGATGGTCGAGATTGCGTTTAACAGGTGCAAGGTGAGACACCGCTATGATATCACACACACATTTCCGTGACGTAGGAGAAAGTGCGCCCTGAAAACGAATGCTTATATTGTTGCTGTAGTTCTTATTTTGTTATTGTTGATGAAAGATTTATGCCAAGAATTATAAGCTTTTTTTTTGTGTGTGCTATTTAAAAGAAATTAAGCTTCATGAATACATGAAAGGTCTATAAAACCAACCTTCACACAAAATTTATTGCGCAATGCTGTTTCAACAGAACTTTGATTTAAATTAAACTGTTGTCATATTGTAAAGAACATTTGTGTCTTTTACTTGGAATGACGTCACGATATTAATTTAACATTGTCCCTGAAAGTTCACTTAAACAATCGAATGAGAACAGACAGACACAGAATCTGACAGACTCAAGTCGGAGGTGAAACATTGCCAAGACTTTGTGTAAGATACAGATCGATCGTCATCATCACACACAATGGGAAGACGTGTTTTAAAACAAAAGTCCTAGTGGTTTTGTTTTTGTTTTTTTAACTAGGTAAGTTTGCTGTCCCATAGCAATAATTTTTTTGGGGATGGAAATCATTAAAAAAAAAGCATTCCCATGAACACATTTTACACTGCTGAGACATGTTCATGGATGCGGTGGTGGTCGGACAGGGTCGCTAAATGACCCCTGGCTGACTTTATCTATCCCGAGGACGTGGTTGAACAAAGCGTCTGTAAAGTCTGAGGCTGTTGAAGCTAAGAGACTACTTTCAGCGACTGAAGAGGAGTGACCGTATCCACGTACAAACAGACCGCGTTTGCCAAACCCCGGGTGGCACAAACGCTAGCGACGCCACCTGTGATGAGGGAGGGTGGTACATAGCTTGGGATGACATCGTTTTAAAAGCAAATTGTGTGTGAATGTGTGTTTGTGATTCATGTGTTTTAAATGCTCAAATTAGAATAACTCGCTTACCTTTCGAAATTTAACGCCTACGCTATTAACGTTATTTATAGGTCCAAAATTATATGGAACACATGCATAGTTCAATACAAACAATTTATTGGAACGCATCGAAAGAACGATCAAAACAAGCAAATAATTTTTTTAATAAAGGATATTACAGAACAAACAAGGCGAGCGGTTATCGGATACCACCATTTGTTGGAATACAAAATCGATTATCGTTTGTATGAAAGCACCTTTCATCTTTTTGTGGTTATTTTTTATTTGAAATTTAAAAAAAATGGTTTCAGCTTTAAAATGTTCTATTCTAGCCCGATCCTATTACAAAGTAAAGATTCGCATATCCCTGAATGAGAAGATAAAAATCAAATCAATTATCCCAATTGGGTGTTTAAAAAAACAAGTAATAAAAACTCGAATGAATATTTTAGCACCATTTCCATTCAAGGGAAATCATTCTAGATTACATTAAAAAACATTTCAAATTAATAATTCTGAAAGTAAACCAAAACAATTGCTATCTACAAATTGCTGCTAAAATTACGGGAGTCGAACCAAAAGAGATTTTTGAAAAAAATTCCTTCTCCAACATTGTTCTAAATATTATTAGCTACCCTTTGGCGTTTGTTTCAAACCCGATAGATGTTATGGTTGGCGAAAAATTGACAATATACGGTTATTTAAAAAAATATTTTTTTTAAATTTGCGGGAAATCCTGTAAACCTTTTCGGGAATGTTTTTGGCACGTGCACATCCTGGGGACCTCCTTAACATATTTGCAAAAGACCCAAACCCTCTATCTGGTATGGTTCAGGAGGAGTTGCTTGTGGAAGCTCGAACAGACATCCTTACGGGACAGACTTTTCAAATATATTATAATGCAATTTTCCCCATGTTCAAATGGCGCTAATGATGTGGTGGAGGGGGCGTGGCGGCTAAGAGGAGGGTGGCTTACGAAACGTGTAAACAATTCGTAAAAAAATTATGATTTCTTTCCACTATGAATGGAACCATTTTTTTCGTTTGTTAATGATTTTGTTGATGTCAAGGCGGATTAAGACTGCACGGGGCCCCTGTCTGCAATTCAAACTGGGACCCTATCCAGCCAGCGTCCCTTTAAATAAAATGATTGCTAGCAGCTAATATAAGACTGTAACTTGTAACTAAATAGTTCATCGGTTTCTTTAACATACTTTGTCTGTACTACGGGATCAGCCTTCCCAGCCAAAGATTATTCATGAAAAAATGGAATACGAAGAAATAACTGTTTGCCTAATATTGAGTGTAAAAATACAATTTAAAAAATAATAATTTGTGCCCACGCTGGGAATCGATCGCGTGACCGCTTGCACAGCAGGGCGACTTTCTAACTCAAGACCACACGAGCCTGATCAAATAACTGAAGTTAAAAAATATAAATAATAATCTTTAATATTTTCTCTTATGCAATCAGTTTTTTAAAAATTAATTTATTTAATTTATGATATTTTCAGGAATTAATGCAAACATTTGTCCATCTTTCTTATAAAATATACTAAATTTGGGGACCCCTAATCATCGGGGGCCACTGGCTTTAGCCCGTTCAGCCCCCCCCCCTTAATCCGCCATAGGTTGATGTGTTTTCAGTGAACTTTATATTTGTATGCGTGTGTTTGTGTGTATGTGTGCGCCCGTGTTTTGCAATGGCTCTTAGTGTTAACCTAATATTATTATGGTTAAATTTGTTCTGTTTCCGCAGCTGTCAGTACCATTCGTGCCCCTGCTCACGCCACTGCTCGTGCCACTATTGGTTCTTTCATTTGTGCCACTATTCGGGCTTCTGTGCGGTCCACTATTCGTTCAACTTTTTTCCCCACTGGCAGTGCTACCTTATTGAAATTATTTTTACCATTATTTATTATATTTTTAAAAAATGTTATTGTGTTGTTAACAGAAGAGACAAAATCTGTTTATGCTATTTTACCGTTTATTTAAAAAAAAATATTTTAAACTAGCAAATTACCCGCGTGATGCAGCGGCATAGTAGGAATCAGTTAACGTTTGGAACCCACATACCAAATTTCTCGAAAATTAATCAATAAGTACGAAAGAAATTTAGAAAGTTGATACGGCGACCGACATTGGCATCATACCACCGAAATAAGTATGTTTAACGGTTCGGTTAGCGCAGGGAATCCGCCTACCAAATAAATATTTTGAAGATGGGCCAGTAAATAAGAACGTTTAATATGATGAACTTTGTCGAACGTTATAACCGTTACGCGTAGAATTTCAAAATGAAACATGCTTAAATTTGGAATATCAGGAATTCAATACCCTATACATCTAGCTTTTAAATATGAGCCATTAATTTCTTATTCACCAAATTTGATCAAGAATCATCCAGGGCAGCCAGAACACTTGCGGGAATTTACTCAACAACTTTCCGAAGTTTAATGGCGACCAGATGAATAAAATTATATTTAACAGTTTACATAAGAAAAGAATGACAGTAATGCCCCCCCCCCGGTTGCAAGATATACAATTTAAAACACCCGTTAATTTCAATCTTGTTCATGATGGATATACATATTTGTCAAAATTTTGAAAGTTCTTGTAAAATTAAATTGGGAATTAAATGACATTCAGTGTTGCGGGAAAAACGGTGCAAGATGAGAAGTTCTTACGTCTGAAACATTAAATCTGGATCATGGTGGAAATATGTGTCAATATTTGTGAAGATTTTTAAAAGTAATTTAGGGGGCATATAGATTAAAAAGTTTATTAAAAAATAATTGGGCCCCCCACCACCGAAGGAGGTGAGAATAGGAGTTACTAAATATTGTTTTCACCTATTACCATCGCGGGAGTGTACTCAACAGCTTCCCAACGTTTCATGCTTCTAGCTACACGGGAAGTTGGACTATTATTGATGAATGAGTGGCTGAGTATAAAAGATCATATTTTGATTATATAGGGTTAGTCATTTATAAAACCGGAAAACGTCATAGCTCAATGAGTAATGTTCTATTTTAAGATTACATTTCATCGAAACAATGTTTACAGCATAAATAAAGTAGAATCACTATGTTCTCAAAATTGTTAGCATAGTAAAATTGCGAAACTGTTTTCCTTTTTCAAGTCCAATAAAGCTGTCTTAAGTTAACGAATAATCATATATATATTTACCCTCAATTATGTATGACTGATTCACTATGGCCAAATGCTAAGGGATATCACTCTGCTTTTTAAAAAACTGAAAATATAGACTTAAAAATCATAATCATTTTGGTTTCCAGATTAACATTAGCCAAACAACGCACGAACCTTAGACGTCATCATTTGTGTTGTAAACAGTGATACTGACTCAACTGGTTATTTTTTTGGTGCAGTAATTTTGTGCGCTGCTTTCTAAAATTACTTTAAAAATCGTGTGGTGATTTGTAAAAAACAATTATATACTTACTTTGTGTACATTTCAGGAATATTTCGTATTTATCATACAAGGATAAGTTAAAGTTACTTGGGCTTTTGGCCCAAAAAAGTGGGTGCCGCAGGCGCCCTACAACCCCTATGACAAAATACTTTGTGTACATTTAAGGAAGTTTAATTTTACGTATATATCATACAACAACAAGTTAGTTGGGCTTTTGAAAAAAGTGGGCGCAGTAGGCGCCACGGCGCCGCAGCACAACCTAGTTAACAAATAGCTGATAAGATACTTTCTTCTCAATATACCTACATTTACATATTGACTCGTATCTTTAATTAATTTTTTAATGAAATTCGTCAATAAAAAAGACCCGTATAGTTGTATTAATAGATTTCCGCTATATTATGACAAGGCCTATACGATTGAGTTTTGAAACAATTTTTTACGTCGTAGTTATTTAAATATAAAACAAGTAATAAAAACTCGAAAGAGTATTTAAATGCAATTTCCAACAAAGAATTTCCGATTTTTTTTTATTCAAGGGTAATCATTCTAGATTACATTAAAAGTCATTTCAAATCACTAATTCTGAAAGTAAACAAAAAATGACGTCATATCCCCTATCGCTAAAAGATAACCAAGAATGTGTCAATATAATGCGCACCACGCAAAAATCTAACATAAGCAATCACAAAGCGGAAAAACCCCATTAACTATAATTATAGATTACATTAAAAGTCATTTCAAATCAATAATTTTGAAATTAAACAAAACAATTGGTTTAAAAAATTGCTTCTAAAATTACGGGAGTCGAATGAAAACTCATTTTTTAAAAATTCTTTCTTTAACATTGTTCTAAATATTATTAGCTATTGTTTGACGTTTGTTTCAGCCCAATAGATGTTATGGTTGTCGAGAAATTGACGAAATACTGATATTTTTTTCGTTTTTTCCCCCCAGGAAATCTAGTAAACCTTTTAGGTATTTTTTTAGCCGTTGCACATCCTTGGGACCTCCTTAGCATATTTGCAAAAGATCCGAACCCTCTATCTGGTATGGTTGAGAAGGAGTTGCAGGATCAAGCTTGACAGACATTTCGAATCTATAAACGCAATTTTTCCAAGGGAAATGGTTTTTTTTAAAAAAATATTTGCTTTGACATATCATTGAGCGCCGAGTTAACATCATTGAATAACTGATACTCGGAGCGAAGGTATATAGACTGGACGTCTGGAACACGCAAACACATTAAGGGCCATCCATAAATGACGTCACTCTGTTATTTCAATTTTCACCCCTCCCCCTCTTGTCACGCGTTGTCAAAAAAAGTTAGACCCACCCTTCAATATGACGTCATAAAGCTTTGCCCCCCCCCCTTAAAGCTGTGTAAGGCTGCACTCTAATATCGTAACACGCGTGAAGCCAAGTGTAAAAACGTCCTTAAAAAATTTAAGCAATCTAATATTTAAGTGGACCTTTTATCTAAAGTTGCGCGCCTCCATGTGACGTCACAGTTCTTAAACACCCCCATTCCCCCGCGTCACACATTGTCACAAATGCGTGCCCCCCTCCCCTCCACCAGGTGTGTGACGTCATTTATGGACGACCGCTTACACCCTACGCCCTACAAGGTAACGCAACCAACAGTTAGTCAGCGATAATTTCAATTTCAATGTGTTGCGTATTCTGGAGTTTGAACAAACTCAACACAAAAAAGTACAAAACATTTTTACGATTCTATTCAAATTCAGGGTCTAGAGAAATTTAAACAAGTATTTGACGAGATAAGTTGTTTTGTTTAAACGCATCCGGGCACTTAAAGGCCGATCACATTTACTAACAAAACACCAAAATATTAAAAATAAATAAATAAAAAGAGTGAATTGGTGGGGGGGGGGATGAAATTATCAACAACACGGACCTAGAGAACTCGACAAATCTCGTCCGTTGACTCGTTTAAATTTTGTTTGGCTAACATTTGGGACTCGCACGTGTCGAGCTAGAGTAAAAGAGAGGCGAGGAGGAGGGGGGGAGGTGCACGGGACCGGCGGGGGTAAGATGAAAACGATTATGACGAATGTTGTCAAGAAAAACATATTTGAGAATTTTAAAAAACATGGATCTAGCAGATGTGGCCTTTCACACCCCACCCCCCCCCCTCTCCCCACGCAGGGGGCGTGGCTGGCTCGTAAATTACGATTGGTTGAAATAATTGAGACAAAGTGTATAATGTATATAGCAGGAGGCGTTGATGTTGGAGATGAAATATTGTGTCAGTGGAGAATACGCTTTAAAGGTTCGTCACATTTCATTGGACACTTAGAGTGAGGGGAATACAAATCAGAATTTTGAGAAATATTAAACACAAAATATACCTGGGTTGTTTATTTTTAAATCTGGCTTGCTGATTTTTTATATATTTTTTTGATGAACGTTTTAATTTTTTTTTATTTAACGCTGTAAATTTATCCGTCCGTTAGTTAGTTTATTTTGAGATGAAGTCTTGTCATTGAATGTTCCTCCACGACCCGTTGTCCAGTTAGCCACGACCCGTTGTCCAGTTAGTTGAGTTAGCCACGACCCGTTGTCCAGTTAGTTGAGTTAGCCACGACCCGTTGTCCAGTTAGCCAAGACCCGTTGTCCAGTTAGCCACGACCCGTTGTCCAGTTAGCCACGACCCGTTGTCCAGTTAGCCACGACCCGTTCTCCAGTTAGCCGGACACATTTCACACGTTCGTGACTTGGGTGATATTAGATGGTTAAAACATAAATAAATAAATAAAAAAATAAAAAATATATATAAATAATAAAAAATAAAATAATAAAGTTGACTTCGATTTGATTTATCCGCGCGAATCATTGGAGTGACTTCTTTAATCAGAGGCGACACCTCTGATCTATCCGCGCTTATCATTGGGGTGACTTCTTTAATCAGAGGCGACACCTCTGATCTATCCGCGCTTATCATTGGGGTGACTTCTTTAATCAGAGGCGACACCTCTGATCTATCCGCGCTTATCATTGGGGTGACTTCTTTAATCAGAGGCGACACCTCTGATCTATCCGCGTGAATCATTGGAGTGACTTCTTTAATCAGAGGTGACACCTCTGATCCGCGTATCATTGGGGTGACTTCTTTAATCAGAGGCGACACCTCTGATCTATCCGCGCTTATTATTGGGGTGACTTCTTTAATCAGAGGCGACACCTCTGATCTATCCGAGCTTATTATTGGGGTGACTTCTTTAATCATAGGCGACACCTCTGATCTATCCGCGCTTATCATTGGGGTAACTTCTTTAAATGCACTTCTAATGGTAAGATTGATTATTAAAACCCGCACAAGATTTTTTTTCCGTGTGATGCATTCCAACAAATGTCCAAAGTATTTGTGTTGAAATGCTTACCTTCCACGTTCACGAGAGACCCCAAGCTTGTGGCTAATGTTGCTGATCTGAGGTTGACTAAATTAGAGATGTATAATAATGGTAGTAGTACCCCAGCAGACGACTGGGCTCACAGCGCTTTACACACACAATACTAATAACAACCATACTTATCAATTCATTCAATGTAAAAACATTCACATCCTCAATACAACACGTAATGAAATGACATAACGGTGCATATGAACTACGTTTATCATTGGTATACAAGGTAGCCATGACAACCGCTTAAATAATATCCCGCTCCCCCCACCACCCCACCCCGACACCCAAGCAGACAATATGTAAAGATACGGATGGAAAAGGAAGGTGAACGGAGGAATGTTGAGAGAGAGAGAGAGAGAGAGAGGGAGGGATAGAGAGGAGGTGGAGAGAATCCCAACTTAACGGGATCTATATATGCGTTATAAAAACATAATTTATCGAAATTAATCGATTAATCGATCAAATTTTTTGTCCCGATTAATCGAAATTTTAAAACAAAATCAGCACTAGCCCTAGTTTTAACTAAATACCCCGGGTTCTTCTGTTACTAGATTTTCGCCATGATATGACAACGCTGATATGAAAGATTATCTAGCAACACCGGGGAACGAAATGGAAAAGTATTTTTAAGGTAAGTTAAGAGTAAAGACAGGAAAAGGGAAAAAAAATAAAAGAAAATAAAATAAGAATATGACTATGGAAGAAGACAGAATTTGATGAGTTGGCCACTCGCTAGTCGCTGATGAGGTGCAAATGGCTGAAATTACAGCCCCGCAGTCGGTAAGTTGTGGTGTCGGGTTCCGTCAAAGCCTCGGCAAGAAATGGGAAACACAGGCTCGGGAAAACACGAGTCTCTTAATAGAGGGCAGACAACCCGGCCTGTAGGCACAGCGCGAGAGTTGTGTCCGCTTGGGAAAGGAGAAACTTTTCACAGCTTTGAAGGTGAGACCAATCAGAATACTAATAATCTAAGCGGGCAACCCCCCCCCCTCCCCAACAAGCACTTTAAAAAAAAACCCAGTAAAACCTAATTTTTAAATTAAATGTAAACAGATGTAACTGCCATTGTTACCCATAATAATTGAGATGTTACTGTCATTAGAGATATTTGAGTAATTCCTTTTCAATTGACGAATTTATATGTGTTTAGTACCCAAAAATATGTCTAATCTAACAATTTATTCATACATTTCAGCCGCGGTCCAAGCTAACGTTGATCTTAGTTTTAAAAAACAACAACAAAAAAAAACAAAAAAAAACAACAACAACAACAAAATCGTAATAGGGCGTGTAATTTTTAAAAGGAAATCGATTAATAGAAATATCCAGTGTTTTTAGGTGGACACATTCAATAAAATTTAATAAAAGACACGAGTCAATATGTAAATGTAGATATGTTGTGAAGGAAATATCGTATCTGTTAATTCTTCGTTAATTTAAGACAGCTTATTGGACTTGAACACGAAAAAAAAGTTTTGTAATTTTACTATTTTACTATTTTACTATTTTACTATTTTACTATTTTACTATTTTACTATGCTTACAGTTTTGAGAACTTATTGGTTCTTCTGTATTAATGCTTAAAAGTAAAAGCATTGTTCCGCTTAAATGTAGTCTGCAAATAGAACATTACACAATGAGTTATGACGTTTTCCGGTCTTAGAAATGACAAGTTAGATGTGACGTACAACCACGATTACGAAAGACTACGGAATGTCGGCCCGGAGTTTATCTCTAATACTTTTTTTTTGGTGCAAATTTAAATATTCTTGCATTAGAAAATATTTCTTACATTAAAAATTGTCAATCATTATCTACTATTGGTTAATAATAATAATTAAATTATTATTTATTATTTAAAATAAATAGTATAATAAATAGTTAGCGAATGTCGGAGAAATCTTCTTTCAAATGTCATTTTTCCGCCCCATGTAAATAATTCGACTCTATAAATATTTTTTTAAGTTTACTCTATTTTTTCCGTCTCAATCTTATTCAAACTAGGTTATTCTGGGGCGCCTATGGCGCCCACTTATTTCAAAAGCTCAAGTAACTTACGTGAATGTTATTGCATGCGTTCGAATCAGTGTGTCCGACAACCAAAAATTGGTATGTGAATGAGTTCAATAAAGAGAATGAATAATTAAATTTTAGTTCATTAGAATGATTTTTACATTGTTCCCTTTTCCAAGATTAAAATTAGTGCTGCGGAAAATAACGATTAATTTCTCGATTAATCGTTAAAAAATTTAACGATTAATTTTTTTTACGATTGTCGACCCACCACTTATAAATGTTAAATGCCAAAAAGTTAAATATTTTGGCCGATAAATATAAACTAATTTCCGGAAGATTACACGAACATTTTGGTTTTAAACTATTGACTGACGTGAATGTTCAAAAGGTTGATAAAGATTATTGTGTCCATTGAGAGAAATCATTTGCCTACCATGCAATGTTCCCTCTAAGTTAAAGCTTCGTTGGTCCGTATGCAAAGTTAAAAAAACTTATGTGCAAAGTTGCACAACATCCATTTTTTGTGCAATATTTTACAAAACAAATAATGTCAATGCACTTGTCTGTTTGCGTTGTTGGTTAAAAGATGCCATATAAAGACAACATTCCAGTGTTTTTTCGATTTCAGTACGTTTAATAAACGTTACCTATGACACCCTAAATTTCAATTTTTGGATTTAATCGAAATCAACGATTAATTAATCGTTACTTTTTTCAAATGTTAACGATTAAATTTAAATTAATCCTTATCAGCCCTAATTAAAATATAAGCTCAAACAATGACGTCATATAATATTTTACGGCGAGAAACACCACACGCTCTGTTAATCTCGAAACCAAAATGATTATGATTTTGCGTCTATATTTTGAATTTAAAAAAATATGCTGATTATGTCCCTTAGCGATACAGAATGAGTGACCGGGGTTTTTATATTTATTATGCCTCTGGACTGCATCAACGATACGAAAATACTATGTAAAGTTAGATGTGACGTACAACCACAATTACGAAAGACTACGGAAGGTCGGCCATGGATGAGTAATTGTGTTGATTGAGTCTTGCGCTCCAAGAACGGTTACTGCTTATTTTTTTATATATTTTTAAATCATATACTTTAATTTACTGTTAAAATTAAGAGACACACACACACACACACACACACACACACACATACACACACACACACACACACACACACACACACACACACACATACACACATACACACAGACACACATACACACAGACACACAGACACACAGACACACAGACACACAGACACACACACAGACACATACACACACATACACACATACACACCGACACACAGACACAGACACACAGAGACCCAGACGCACAGACACATGAACAGACACACACACACAAACACACACACACACACAGACACACACACAGACACCCAGACACACAGACAGACAAACACACACACAGACACACACACACACACACTCACACACACACAGACACACACAGACAGACACACAGACACACACACAGACACACACACACACACACTCGCACACACACACAAACAATATAAAATATAGACCTTTAAACAGCAGAATAAAAATAATAAAACAATTCTAAGCCATAACATTATTTACTTTAATCAATTACACCCAACTCTACCCACACACACGTTTGTTTTTTCTGGTTACTATAGTTACAGTTCAAATGACCTACGTTAAAACACCAGTGATCTTGCAATTGTAACATACGTTCCAGCTCATACACAAGGGTTGCACAAATAAGCTTCAATATCTGTGTGAGAACCAGTGGCCTAGTCGAACTTTGAAGTAATTCAACTCGACTGACGACGACAAATTGATTCCTTACAATAACACAAGTTGGTGTAAGTCTGAGGGCGCCGAATGGTGTAAGTCTGAGGGCGCCGAATGGTGTAAGTCTGAGGGCGACACATGACGCCCATGTCTAGGTGCTTGTCTCTGATTTACCGCCAGTCTGCGGCCATTGAGGTTTGGACGGGATGAGAGAAGGCAAAGCTAAATGAAATAAACGACTCGGCTGTCCCGTCCAACAACCCTCGAGTTAAGCTCAACACGCCAGCCATCCCATCAGCAACCTGCTCGCCGACATGCCACGTTAATCCCAGCACTCCGTCTCGTTTAATCCACGAGTAATGTACCCCCATCTGCAGTCGATCCTAGGACTCGCGCACTTCACGGCCCGCTGGCGTAACTGTGAGAGAAGACGTAGGGTTTATTAGCCCCGTCGTGTTTTATCCCTAGTTACAAATTGTAACTTATCTCAGTAGCATTCCCTCAGAATCCCTTCCCATGTAGAACCACAAATAATAATAAATCCATGGCTTATATTGTTGGGTAAAAAGACTTTCCAGAGGTAAATAGGTTTCTTTGCAATGGACTCATAGTAATTTATTTTACATTATGACGCTTTAGTATTAAGCCAGGACAGTTTTTATGTAGATTTTTTTTTAGTTTTTAAATATATAAAAGATAAAAAACAAAAATCATTTTAAAAAATCACAACCCAATATCCAATGACATCAGGAGAAACAACCTTCCTTTAAAAGAAGTTATATAACGAGGCGAGACAGAAGTTCCATACTAGGTGAGACAAAAGTTCTATACAAGGTGAGAAAAAAGCTATATCACGAGGTGAGACATAAGTTCTATGACGAGTTGAGACAAAAGTTCTATGACGAGTTGAGACAGAAGTTCTATGACGAGTTGAGACAGAAGTTCTATGACGAGTTGAGACAGAAGTTCTGTGACGAGGTGAGACTGAAGTTCTGTGACGAGGTGAGACTGAAGTTCTATGACGAGGCGAGACATAAGTTCTATGACGAGATGAGACAGAAGTTGTATGACAAGGCGAGACATAAGTTCTATGACGAGTTGAGACAGAAGTTCTATGACAAGGCGAGATAGAAGTTATATGACAAGGCGAGACATAAGTTCTATGACGAGTTGGGACAGAAGTTGTATGACAAGGCGAGACATAAGTTGTATGACGAGGCGAGACAGAAGTTCTATGACAAGGCGAGACATACGTTCTATGACAAGTTGAGACAGAAGCTCTATGACGAGGCGAGACATAAGTTCTATGACGAGTTGAGACAGAAGTTCTATGACAAGGCGAGATAGAAGTTATATGACAAGGTCGAGACATAAGTTCTATGACGAGGCGAGACATAAGTTCTATGACGAGTTGAGACAGAAGTTCTATGACAAGGCGAGATAGAAGTTGTATGACAAGGCGAGACATAAGTTCTATGATGAGGCGAGACAGAAGTTCTATGACAAGGCGAGACATACGTTCTATGACAAGTTGAGACAGAAGCTCTATGACGAGGCGAGACATAAGTTCTATGACGAGTTGAGACAGAAGTTCTGTGACGAGGCGAGCCAAATCCAGTTATTTACCTGAACTTTCACATGTTTTTTTAGTCAATAACATCAGCACAACCCGTCTCAACCGGCTACAGTAGAAATGGAGGATTCGTATTCAAGAGGAATTTTGCTGGAACCTTTAACAAACAGCCGCGTCGTCGTCTGGTGTCAAGTGCTGTAAAGTCTTTTCTGTGAAGAGAGAAATCGACTTTATTAAGAAACAAAAAAAAACAGACGAGATGTGAGTAACATTGCAGAAGGCATCTGGGGTAAAATGGCGGAACGTCTCTGAGCTAAACTGGTGGAGTGGCTTGTGCAAAATGACATCCGATGTGGCATAAAGAAGGCATACGTATCTGAAAGACACATACAAAACAATGGATTCCGAAATCTGATTAAATGTATCGGACATCTCAAAACTGCGACGGTAAGATGGTGTCCACGTATTGTGAAATAAATACCGTAGTGGGCAAAGGCTGATCACTAGACCATCAGAAATCTAACCACAGCCACCGCAGATTTTTCGACAAACGCTTGTGTATAAAAATATACGTAACGTCACAGCCCAGATTCCCCCCCCCTTCGACATCGCCTCGTTTAAACTTGCCCATGTTTCTATCCACCATTACCCACGCTGTCCCCCATCAGCTCCCATCGTACACGCCATCCGCCTATGCCCTCCGCACTCCGCACCTAACGAGTTTCTCACACCGCTGATGACTACAGCACGGCCACCACGAGTTTTTTTTTGGGGCCCTCGTTAAAGATCTTTTCATGGCCAACAGAATCGTCCCAATAGACCTGACCACTGATAACTCTACGGCGCGGGATACACGTCAACTCTACCTGGATTACCTTTATCAGCGGTTCTCAAAAAGTGCCTGAGAGAGGTGTAAGCTGTAAAAAATATAAAAAGTTTCGAAAACTGACCCCAAATCCCATCGACCCCCCAAAAAGAGATGGGGTCAGCAGATGTGAACCCACGATGAGGGGATGTTATGTTCCAAATGTGTCTTTTTGTCCCTGTGACTTTGTCTTTATCTTGAGTAAAATCTTAAAGCGACTGTGTTTTCCCGTTATTTAAGTTGTTTAAGAGGAGAACAAAAAAGCGTATGTAAAAGTGTAATGGGGGAGGTGGGAGAAAGGAAAAAAGGGGGGTGGGCTGGGAAGAACCCAAAGGTATTGAAAACACCAGGTCTTGAATTTCACTCCTCGCGTCTAGTGCCTCAATCAGCCAGGCACAAGTGCTACTTAGGAAGTAAAAGAAAAAAAAATGCCGCCATCACTTCATTGTTTGACAGTTGCCATGACAACGTAGATCAGAGATTCAGATATTTTAAAAAAAATATCGGTTGTAATTTGTTGTATTTCCAAGGGCCATGTCTTTCAGTCGGCTCCTCTGGCTCAGTTTGCCGCAACATCCGTCATTTTCTCACCTCGGGGAGAAACAATGCTTTTGTTCACATGATCTCATTATGACGCG
Source organism: Ampullaceana balthica (assembly GCA_944989445.1). Taxonomy (NCBI): domain Eukaryota; kingdom Metazoa; phylum Mollusca; class Gastropoda; family Lymnaeidae; genus Ampullaceana; species Ampullaceana balthica. The sequence goes on from CALYLW010000006.1 coordinate 3,469,181, forward strand.
GCGTCATCACCTGTGTATCGCCGGAATGTTGCCTGCGACTCCGTCATCGGATTCCTGGTCACAGCTCGGCTGCTGTTATGTCGGTGCCAGATTGACTCATAACTCAGGTAACAACGGGTGCAGGGGACCGCATCAACTTTCACACCGGATTCTCCTGGGGTGTTCCTTGGGTTAACCTGGGGTGTTCCTTGGGTTAACCTGGGGTGTTCCTTGGGTTAACCTGTGGTGTTTCTTGGGTTAACCTGGGGTGTTTCTTGTGTTAACCTGTGGTGTTTCTTGGGTTAACCTGGCGTGTTCCTTGGGTTAACCTGGGGTGTTCCTTGGGTTTCTTCTACCTCGTTGGGTAGAATACAAAATACACGAACAAAGTTTGTAATCGAAACAATTAATGAAATCTTTGTTAATTAATACTAAAGTATACGTTTCGACCAATGCCTTCTTCAGTACAAGTAACTTACACTTACACGAGTATGAATATTAGTTTTAAATTATGTAAGACATTCTAGACGTAAAGATAGAAATAATTTTTTAAAATATGCTTTTATGTTGTTTTTCTTTCTTTTTATCTTTACATCTCTATATCTATTTATAAAACTTTGTAATAGAATGTCTTAGATAATTTAAATATAGTTTTAATACTTGTGTAAGTTATTTTTACTGATGAAGACATTAGCCGAAATTATATATATGTATGTATGTATGTATTTATGTGCGTTTGTATATATTATATATCCCCAAAGAGAGATTATGAATCATTATATATAAAAAAAACTCGACATAAATGAACACAAACATAATTCACCTCGTTAGAAAGCAATAGATCGGAAAGTATGAGCAGAGCTTTGCATCTGGTACCACCTAAAAAATCGCAGTTAGTGTCTGAGTACTATTTCCAGCGGCACCGAGTGTGCCTAAATGAAACGTAAGACGATCATCAATTCTATATTACCGCCCGTTCTCGCAGATTTTTGACTCGCATCCCTCGGTCTTCAGCTCAACACATGTCGGGGCTTGTAGAACTCGTTACATCACCATCATACCCGGTGAATGCTTCTGATTCCTATAACAATTCCTCTTATATTTATCTTCATGTCTGGTGAGTTCTGTTACAATTGGGAATCTGCGGGCGAGGTGTCAGGTGTGGGGTGAGGTGTGGGGTGTGGGGGAAGGGGCAGAATATCAGAAGTAGTCATAGAGGATGCGCCTCTGTATAGATTATTGCAATGAATAAGTCCTATATTTTGCTATCAGTAAATATAAATTCCTACGAAGGACTCTCACAGTTTTAAAGCAATGTTTAGTTCGTTTTTTTCCATTAAAGCAAGCAACTTAACGTGAAGTACGCACGCGTGAGAAAATGATAAGTTGTTTCAACACACAGTGCAGGTTTACACTTCGTATGCGCGACAACCTCCCCCACATAGCACATGCAGTGAGACCGTTTTCTTCTTAGCACTCTGGTGAAGTAAGTCTCATCGCTTAGCACCTCCGCGTTTTAGCACCAGGTGTACGACCTTCATAAGTTAGCACCAGCGGAAGGCTATTCGTTTGTTAAGAGCAGCTGTACATTTAAACGTTTGCACCAGCAATACGGACTTCATATTTTAGCACGAGCTGCGCGGCTTTAATTTTTTAGCACCGGTTATATGACCTTGATTTTTATAGCACAAGTACAACAACCATTCGTTTTTTAGCACCAGTTACAAGCCCTTCATTTCTTGCTATTACCAGCCGCTTTGGTCGATAGATGTTTGCACCAGGCGAACAACTGTCATATTATGTCAACACTGACAAATAGCGTTGTTGTTCTTCTGAGCAGCAATGTACAGACGTTATCTGCAAATTGTTGTGCGGCGAACTACGGGTCCTCATCTTACAGATTCTCATCGTACGGATTCTCATAATTCATAGCTCACAGATTTTGTTTCCAGTGTTGTCTCACCTCTGCACACCTGCCGTAAAGCGCATTTCCACACCGTCGCTCGGCGCGTAACGCGTTTTTTATGGTGTGCAACATTCACGCTCATGTTTTGATCTATTAATGATTCTGTAAGTCCCCTGCTAGGACTGCCTCAGGTGTTTGTTTCGCACTATCTTGGGTTACTCACCTGTATTTACCCCCATACCCTGACTACTACACCTGTATTTAGCCCCATACCCTGACTACTACACCTGTATTTAGCCCCATACCCTGACTACTACACCTGTATTTACCCCCATACCCTGACTACTACACCTGTATTTAGCCCCATACCCTGACTACTACACCTGTATTTAGCCCCATACCCTGACTACTACACCTGTATTTAGCCCCATACCCTGACTACTACACCTTTATTTAGCCCCATACCCTGACTACTACACCTGTATTTAGCCCCATACCCTGACCACCACACCTGTATTTAGCACCATACCCTGACTATCCCAAGGGTATTGCATTGAACCCTTCAAATACCTATCGCCAAAACATAAAACGGTTCTACTCCTGAGTATTGGACTCCTGCTGTTGCGTATTACGCCACTCACGCGATCGAAATGAGGTCAGTAACAAAATTATCAAACCTAGAAACACATTTTTAACAAATTCTGTAGCTTTAATGTTTTAAACATAATAACATTTAAGTCGATCTTTTGATCTAAATGGTGTTTAAAATTATGAAGTTCGTAGTTTTTGTCGTCATTTGAGCTCCACTTTGTTTAAAACGACTGACTAAATTCTTGTTGTTCTCCATGTTAAAACACAATATATGTTCAAGTCACAATGATAAGATGACGTAAGGGGTGCAAGAAGAGGGTAGGGAGCGGTCCGCCCCTGGGTAAGACGTGACTGATTAATTTAAGCCGAAGCGTTTTCAGCCTCCGGACAAGGGGGAGTTTTGTTGACAAATATCTTAATCACGAGTTTTGTTGACAAATATCTTACCCACGAGTTTTGTTGACAAATATCTTAATCATGAGTTTTGTCGACAAATATCTTAATCACGAGTTTTGTTGACAAATATCTTACCCACGAGTTTTGTTGACAAATATCTTACCCACGAGTTTTGTTGACAAATATCTTAATCACGAGTTTTGTTGACAAATAATTTACTCACGAGTTTTGTTGACAAATATCTTACCCACGAGTTTTGTTGACAAATATCTTACTCATGCATCGCATTCTCCAGAATGGACAAACCCTTCAAATAAAAAAATAATAAATAATAAAAATAAAACCCCCACACTATTTTACAAATAACATACAAGTTTGATTTAAAATGTACTTAACCCTTAAATTCCGAAATAAGAATAGTTTCTTTTACCACAAATGACGAAAAGTCGGCTAATTTTCCATATAACAAATTTAGATGTAGTTCAGTTTCACTCCGATAATATCAAGTGTTTTTTTTTAAAATATTTATTTTGAGCGTGACCTTGACACTGACGAAGGCGGAGCTGGGGCGTTATGACATTCGCATTTTAATTAAGCGGCGGCACCTCCCCCCAATCCAAACCACAGCCCGGGGCGTCTCTCGAAATCTAGTTTGATGTGTGTTAACTTGACGGGGCGCCTCGGGGGCGTTTACAATGTGCAAAGTTTGGGGCGCTGGTGCGGGGATGCACGGGCAGAAATAAAAATTGATTGGTTGTGTTTCGGGTGGGTCACTTGTGAGGATGTGTCATGGTCATGAAAACTTGCGATTGCCTCATGGAGATTTCTATTTCTACAACTTACTTCCCTTTGTTTCAAGTTTCAGTTTTGCTTATTAATAAATTAAAAAAATAATAATGAGTTGATGTTTGAATTTTTATTAACAGATAGCAGTATTGTGGCAGTAAGAATGATAGCAGTATTTTGGCAGTAAGAATGATAGCAGTATTGTGGCAGTAAGAATGATAGCAGTATTGTGGCAGTAAGAATGATAGCAGTATTGTGGCAGTAAGAATGATAGCAGTATTGTGGCAGTAAGAATGATAGCAGTATTGTGGCAGTAAGAATGATAGCAGTATTGTCGCAGTAAGAACTATAGTAGTATTGTGGCAGTAAGAATGATAGTAGTATTGTGGCAGTAAGAATGATAGCAGTATTGTGGCAGTAAGAATGATAGCAGTATTGTGGCAGTAAGAATGATAGTAGTATTGTGGCAGTAAGAATGATAGCAGTATTGTGGCAGTAAGAATGATAGCAGTATTGTGGCAGTAAGAATGATAGTAGTATTGTGGCAGTAAGAATGATAGCAGTATTGTGGCAGTAAGAATGATAGCAGTATTGTGGCAGTAAGAATGATAGCAGTATTGTGGCAGTAAGAATGATATCAGTACTGTGGCAGTAAGAATGATAGCAGTATTGTGGCAGTAAGAATGATAGCAGTATTGTCGCAGTAAGAACTATAGTAGTATTGTGGCAGTAAGAATGATAGTAGTATTGTGGCAGTAAGAATGATAGCAGTATTGTGGCAGTAAGAATGATAGCAGTATTGTGGCAGTAAGAATGATATCAGTACTGTGGCAGTAAGAATGATAGCAGTATTGTGGCAGTAAGAATGATAGCAGTATTGTGGCAGTAAGAATGATAGCAGTATTGTGGCAGTAAGAATGATAGTAGTATTGTGGCAGTAAGAATGATAGCAGTATTGTGGCAGTAAGAATGATAGCAGTATTGTGGCAGTAAGAATGATAGTAGTATTGTGGCAGTAAGAATGATAGCAGTATTGTGGCAATAAGAATGATAGCAGTATTGTGGCAGTAAGAATGATAGCAGTATTGTGGCAGTAAGAATGATATCAGTACTGTGGCAGTAAGAATGATAGCAGTATTGTGGCAGTAAGAATGATAGCAGTATTGTCGCAGTAAGAACTATAGTAGTATTGTGGCAGTAAGAATGATAGTAGTATTGTGGCAGTAAGAATGATAGCAGTATTGTGGCAGTAAGAATGATAGCAGTATTGTGGCAGTAAGAATGATATCAGTACTGTGGCAGTAAGAATGATAGCAGTATTGTGGCAGTAAGAATGATAGCAGTATTGTCGCAGTAAGAACTATAGTAGTATTGTGGCAGTAAGAATGATAGCAGTATTGTGGCAGTAAGAATGATAGCAGTATTGTCGCAGTAAGAACTATAGTAGTATTGTGGCAGTAAGAATGATAGTAGTATTGTGGCAGTAAGAACTATAGTAGTATTTTGGAAGTAAGAATGATAGTAGTATTGTCGCAGTAAGAACTATAGTAGTATTGTGGCAGTAAGAATGATAGCAGTATTGTGGCAGTAAGAATGATAGCAGTATTGTGGCAGTAAGAATGATAGCAGTATTGTGGCAGTAAGAATGATAGCAGTACTGTGGCAGTAAGAATGATAGCAGTATTGTGGCAGTAAGAATGATAGCAGTATTGTCGCAGTAAGAACTATAGTAGTATTGTGGCAGTAAGAATGATAGTAGTATTGTGGCAGTAAGAATGATAGCAGTATTGTGGCAGTAAGAATGATAGCAGTATTGTGGCAGTAAGAATGATAGTAGTATTGTGGCAGTAAGAATGATAGCAGTATTGTGGCAGTAAGAATGATAGCAGTATTGTGGCAGTAAGAATGATAGCAGTATTGTGGCAGTAAGAATGATATCAGTACTGTGGCAGTAAGAATGATAGCAGTATTGTCGCAGTAAGAATGATAGCAGTATTGTCGCAGTAAGAACTATAGTAGTATTGTGGCAGTAAGAATGATAGTAGTATTGTGGCAGTAAGAATGATAGCAGTATTGTGGCAGTAAGAATGATAGCAGTATTGTGGCAGTAAGAATGATAGCAGTATTGTGGCAGTAAGAATGATATCAGTACTGTGGCAGTAAGAATGATAGCAGTATTGTGGCAGTAAGAATGATAGCAGTATTGTCGCAGTAAGAACTATAGTAGTATTGTGGCAGTAAGAATGATAGCAGTATTGTGGCAGTAAGAATGATAGCAGTATTGTCGCAGTAAGAACTATAGTAGTATTGTGGCAGTAAGAATGATAGTAGTATTGTGGCAGTAAGAACTATAGTTGTATTGTGGAAGTAAGAAAGATAGTAGTATTGTCGCAGTAAGAACTATAGTAGTATTGTGGCAGTAAGAATGATAGCAGTATTGTGGCAGTAAGAATGATAGCAGTATTGTGGCAGTAAGAATGATAGCAGTATTGTGGCAGTAAGAATGATATCAGTACTGTGGCAGTAAGAATGATAGCAGTATTGTGGCAGTAAGAATGATAGCAGTATTGTCGCAGTAAGAACTATAGTAGTATTGTGGCAGTAAGAATGATAGTAGTATTGTGGCAGTAAGAATGATAGCAGTATTGTGGCAGTAAGAATGATAGCAGTATTGTGGCAGTAAGAATGATAGCAGTATTGTCGCAGTAAGAACTATAGTAGTATTGTGGCAGTAAGAATGATAGTAGTATTGTGGCAGTAAGAATGATAGCAGTATTGTGGCAGTAAGAATGATAGCAGTATTGTGGCAGTAAGAATGATAGCAGTATTGTGGCAGTAAGAATGATATCTGTACTGTGGCAGTAAGAATGATAGCAGTATTGTGGCAGTAAGAATGATAGCAGTATTGTCGCAGTAAGAACTATAGTAGTATTGTGGCAGTAAGAATGATAGTAGTATTGTGGCAGTAAGAATGATAGCAGTATTGTGGCAGTAAGAATGATAGCAGTATTGTGGCAGTAAGAATGATAGCAGTATTGTGGCAGTAAGAATGATATCAGTACTGTGGCAGTAAGAATGATAGCAGTATTGTGGCAGTAAGAATGATAGCAGTATTGTCGCAGTAAGAACTATAGTAGTATTGTTGCAGTAAGAATGATAGCAGTATTGTGGCAGTAAGAATGATAGCAGTATTGTCGCAGTAAGAACTATAGTAGTATTGTGGCAGTAAGAATGATAGTAGTATTGTGGCAGTAAGAACTATAGTAGTATTGTGGAAGTAAGAATGATAGCAGTATTGTGGCAGTAATAATGATATCATTATTGTGGCAGTAAGAATGATAGTAGTATTGTGGCAGTAAGAATGATAGCAGTATTGTGCCACTAAGAGTGATAGCAGTATTTTGCCACTAAGAGCGATATCAGTATTTTGGCATTAAGAAAGATAGCAGTATTTTGCCACTAAAAGCGATAGCAGTATTTTGGCATTAAGAAAGATAGCAGTATTGTGCCACTAAGAAAGATAGCAGTATTTTGGCATTAAGAAAGATAGCAGTATTTTGCCACTAAGAGCGATAGCAGTATTTTGGCATTAAGAAAGGTAGCAGTATTGTGCCACTAAGAAAGATAGCAGTATTGTGCCACTAAGAGTGATAGCAGTATTGTGGCTGTAAGAAAGATAGCAGTATTGTGCCACTAAGAAAGATCGCAGTATTGTGCCACCTTAGAGCGATAGCAGTATTGTGCCACTAAGAGTGATAGCAGTATTGCGCCACTAATAAGGACTTTGCTTTGAATAAAGAAATATTTAAATATCGAGTGACCAGTCGACTTTTCTTTCTATCTTGTTGTTTTGTTTTGCAGCTCAAAAACGTCATAATTTAATAACTGCTGCCTGTGACTCCATAGTGTTATTGAAAACTTGTTTTATCCACCATTACCCGTGATAACATCCCATCTAGATGAATGTGAAATCAATAAAAATGAAATCATGATTGCACACATTGATTGTGAGTTAAACAAATAGACATATCATTGCATACAAGTATCTTGTGTATTAAACTAATATGAGAATACGTTATTGACTGGATTTATTCAATCTCAATACGTTTCTAAAAATCCGAACTTCATTGAAATAGTTTTTTTGTTTTTTTTACTCTTCTTCTTATTTTTTAATTAAGGGGGAGGGGGCTGGAAGTGGTGTTTAAAACCAAAATCAAATTTCAATCTGTAAAAGAACGTTGGACTCTTCCTTGCAATATCAACTCTCCAAAGGTCGGTTGAAATTGGCGTGTTTGTTGGCTCATTGACGATGCATAAAAACTAGATTGTTTCGTTTCTCTCTTAAACTAGTCGTTTTTTCATCCCTATTAATCAATTGTAGGGTAATTTCCCCTTGATCAACATTTTGATTTTTAAAAAAATTGTTTCTTCGTGGTCTGTTTAGGGAATCTGGTGTTCATTTGATTTCAATATGTTAATATGGTGATTTGAGCATTGTTTATGTCAGGGGTGTCCAAATTTTATTTAAAGGGGGCCGTATTCAATGAAGTAAAATAAATTTGGGGGCTGGATTAAGAAAGTAACAAAAAGTGACATACACCTAGTCTGGGTACAGGCTTGTTAATTATATTGTTTTTGTTTGTAAATTGTAACTTGTAAAAAGTATATTTTGTTTGCAAAAAAAAATAACAATAGTATAGCGATTATGGAGACTTAGAAAATATCTTGTTCCATCATTAGAAATGAGTAAACAATGATAGATGACGTCAACGTTATTGAATAAGGGTGTGTATTTTATACTAACTGCCTTACAACAAATAAAAAGTGTTCAATATATAACTAGACCCGAATAGTTTGTGTAAAAGATTTCTACGTAATAACTGCCATGCGCCACGTAAAAACTTAACGTGGACCGCATTTGGCCCGCGGGACACACCTGTTCTAAACTGCGGAGATCTTCAGATGTTTACCTATAAGTAGTTCAACATTTGGTGCTTGTGGCTAGTAAGTGACTAAACGGGACTGGATATATTTAACACTTGACCTTAGTAAGTCAATGAAACGACTGGATATATTTAACACTTTACCTGAGTATGTCAATGAAACGACTGGATATATTTAACACTTTACCTGAGTAAGTCAATGAAACGATTGGATACATTTAACACTTTACCTTAGTAAGTCAATGAAACGATTGGATATATTTAACACTTTACCTGAGTAAGTCAATGAAACGACTGGATATATTTAACACTTTACCTGAGTAAGTCAATGAAACGACTGGATATATTTAACACTTTACCTTAGTAAGTCAATGAAACGACTGGATATTTTTAGCACTAAACGTAGAACACAAGATTTGGCTTATGATAATTATGCTACTCTCAGAATTATAATCAATAGTCAAAGATAATTTGTGTGAATTCATACATGAACAAACTTCATTACAATTTTATTTTACATTTTTGTTTTAGAATCGGTGAGTTTATTTTTATTAATTTTTTATTTACGTGCATTGAAATCAAATTTTACACTTACAATTTAAGCATCATTCTGTATATCTTATGTAAATACCATGCATTTTTCTTTTTTATTTCATACTAAACTTAACATTTTGTAATGAAAACATAGAGCTTTTTTTTAAGGGCTAACAGATAACAAAGTAATGCATATTAAATTTGCAGAAGGGATAATTCCGTCAGAATAGAAAGATAATACCGGAGATTAAAAAAATGAATTTTTAGAGTACTATTTTATTATTAATGCAGTCATCAGGTTTTTTTTATATTGATAGTAGCCTAAAATATTTTAATTTTAATGCGAGCCTAAAATAATTTATTTTTGTGTGGTAGCCTCAGATATTTGACAACTACTAAGACTGAAAAGACTCTGTAGTGATGAGGCGTATTTTTATTTATTTATTTATTTTTGAGGGGGGGGGGTTGGGGGTAACAGTTAAAAGTTTTGGATTTTATTTGAAGGTCATATCCTGAGCCAATTTCAGCATCAGCTGTCAATCGAATTGATGCTATGACCAGACACGACTCCATTAAGACAACTTTGTCTGACCACTTAGATCAAATCTAAATTTAGTTTAACTTTCCATTCCCATGAACTTATGGCTCGCCAGGTGATTACGAAAAACCGGCAAATCTTCATGGCTGACCCTCTAAGCAAGCTGGTCTTCAAAAAAAAACAAAAAAACAACAAACAAACTCAAAGGGACTGGAGTCTTAAAGATATATTTGTAAGAAGTAACCTTCGTATTATAATAGTACACATTGGAACAAAAGGTTGCAACCGTAACCGTTGCAATACTTGTCCGTATGTAATCGAATTAGACAGCATTTCTTTAATCCTTGAACATTTTAAATTAAAGATGGATTCACTTGCACAAGTCGCAACGTGATTTATGCAATTCTTTGCAAGAGGTGTAATAACATTTACGTGGGTGAGACAGGTCGTCGCCTGGGAGATCGGTTAAGAGAACATCGGTACATATATAAATAAACAGGCCCTATGTCCCGTCTCTTAACACTTTAACGGTGCCAAGCATGGCGGGATTTCAGATGTTGCAGTCACTGGCATTCTGTATGCGAGGAATGCCCATAATAGGATCTACCTGGAACATAGATTTACATAACGATTTGGTACGCTGGCTCCATATGGACTAAACCAAATACACAATTTTACGGAACTGTGGAATCATTTTTTTTAGTTCTGGTTTTAACTGTTACTTTTGATACTTTCTCCATTTTCTTATATCCTGTGTTTTTGTCAAGTAACTGTGCCCATCTTTCTTCTTTTAGTTTCTGTGTAGTTAAATTTTTAAATCTTCAACTGATTATAATTTTTAAATGATATAGTATGCATTACGTAATGTAAATTGAATTTAAATACTTGTGAAAGTTATTTTTTTTAAATATTGTAGGCATTAGCCGAAATGTCTACTTGTGTATTAGTCTAGTTAAAAAAAGCTTTAATTCATTGTTTTTGATCATACAAGTCGATAGTGTATCGTGTATTTTATTTAAAAGCTTTAGCTCTAATGTCTGTTATATATATATTACTAAGATATTTGTATGAATGCAGCCATATATATTTTATGGTTGATGGCGGCCTCAGATATTTTAATATGGATGTAGCCTCACATGACAACCAGATCAGTTAGAGAGAAAATCTTCGTCAACGGAGACAACCCGGAAATGATTTCAATTAGCGGACCAAGCACGTGACCAACGACCGTAAACATAACCTACTTACACATTTCGATTTTAGTCGACCTCGTACTCGTTCCTACAAGGGTGGACCCGGAGTGGGGGGTTGTGGGTGGACCCGGAGTGGTGGTTGTGGGTGGGGGGGGTCTTTGGTCAGGCGGGAGAAGGGGGGGGCTTATGGGGAAAATGTGTTTCTTACATAGTCTTGGAACCAATCTGTACCCTTAAGATCCAGTGTAGTGTCTTTGAATCGGTTGGTTTTAGAAATACATCTTGGTAAACGTATGTGTATTAGCTACACGACTCGTGTTCCAAACGTATGTGTATTAGCTACACGACTCGTGTTCCAAACGTATGTGTATTAGCTACACGACTCGTGTTCCAAACGTATGTGTATTAGCTACACGACTCGTGTTCCAAACGTATGTGTATTAGCTACACGGCTCGTGTTCCAAACGTATGTGTATTAGCTACACGACTCGTGTTCCAAACGTATGTGTATTAGCTACACGACTCGTGTTCCAAACGTATGTGTATTAGCTACACGACTCGTGTTCCAAACGTATGTGTATTAGCTACACGACTCGTGTTCCAAACGTATGTGTATTAGCTACACGACTCGTGTTCCAAACGTTTGTGTATTAGCCACACGACTCGTGTTCCAAACGTATGTGTATTAGCTACACGACTCGTGTTCCAAAAACACCTTTAAGGGCGGCGAATGATTTTTGTTTACTTGTTGACGCTCGGCGAGGTGTTTAAACACAGCCACTGATGAATGCGTTCAACTGCCTCCTCGGTTGGGGGGTGGGGTGGCTGAGGAGTGCTCAACCAGTTCAATCCTCAGTGCTCATTTCCACCTCTCCATCGACAACTTCATACTTCAGCACCAATCCCCCATTTTAACGGCAACCGCCCAAACCGTGTTCCCCCCTTCATCCATCAACGAGGCCGAAATCACTCTAACAAACAAACAGACTAACAAACTTGACAACAAACTCAGTAGAAAATAAAGGCGAGGCGCGGTAGCATGAAAGCCAAAAGTGAGAGCATGTGGGGCGTCCTTGGGATAAGTTAAATTATCCACTTATCCATAGGTCACGCACTCACCAATCTATGTACCATAGTGGACTTTCGAGTCACCGCTTATCCATAGTTCACACACTCACCAATCTATGTATCATAGTGGACATTCGAGTCACCACTTATCCATAGTTCACCCACTGACCAATCTATTTACCATAGTGGACTTTCGAGTCACCACTTATCCATAGTTCACACACTGACCAATCTATGTACCATAGTGGACGTTCGAGTTGGCTCTCACTCTCTGTCTTTCATCTAAGTTTATATCCCTCTTTTTTGGCGTCACAGCATATTGTCTTAAATATCACACTTTTTTCGTAAATTACTTCATTCAACAGTGTCAAATCAATTATCCATATGTGCACAATGTATTCATCCTTTATCCACACAGAACTCTTTCCATTCATCGTACCACCCATCCATAAATCAATCGTCCCGTGCTTTATCCACATATAGTTTGTCCATCCATCCATCCATCCATCCATCCATCCATCCATCCATCCATCCATCCATCCATCCATCCATCCCTCAATCCATCCATCAATCCATCCATCCATCCACAAGATTATGCCCGTATGAATACTTCTTGCAAAATTCTCATACTCCATCCAGTTATCCATCCATCCATCCATCCATCCATCCATCCATCCATCCATCCATACATCCATCCATCCATCCATACATCCATACATCCATCCCTCAATCCCTCTATCAATCCATCCATCCATCCATCCACAAGGTTATGCCCGTATGAATACTTCTTGCAAAATTCTCATCATCCATCCATCCATCCATCCATCCATCCATCCATCCATCCATCCATCCATCCATCCATCCATCCATCCATCCATCCATCCATCCATCCATCCATACATCCATAGATCCATCCATCCATCCATCCCTGAATCCATCCATCAATCCATCCATCCATCCATCCACAAGGTTATGCAAATGTGAATACTTCTTGCAAAATTCTCATACTCTATCCAGTTATCCATCTATCCGCCCATCCTATCAATCCATTCATCCAACACTCCACACGCCCGTCAGTCATTTATTCTCTTTGAAAACGCCGATTCGATTTTCAATCGACTTTCAGCCACAGTTCCACAACTAACCTACAACTTACAAGAAACAACATTTAAAGATTTTTGGTTGAGTTGTTGTGTTTATAGCTGAGCATCTAATTCGTATTTTGATGGAATTTTGACTGAACAATGTCAGGGGCGTGACCGTGATTGAGTTTTAGGTGGGCTCGTATCGAACCAAATCAGCCCCCCCCCCACAGTTTATGTATTTGTTCTATTGTGAGTTCACCGCTGAGCCCCAGCACAGCGGCGTGTCATTGTTGGGCTAAAAGACTGCTGCATTAAATTGGCAGCTGTACATGAGTAGAATACTAGTAAAATACCCGCGCATGGCCAGGGTCAGATTCAGTTGTTATTGTCGTGTATTTGGCCGATATTTGTTGATTGTTATATGGACGAGTAATGTTCTTGACTTGACTTGACCATCTTTTAACCCGTCGGTGGATAGTTGGGGGCACCATCGTGAACTGCACACTATCTCACGACATTTGTCCCGGTCCTGTGCGGCCTTTTTGAGCGTCTATGAAAGACAGGCCAGTCCACTATATGATGTCGTCTTCCCATCTCTTCTTTTGTCGGCCTCTTTTTCCTCCTCCATGGACTGTGCCTTGCATTATAGTCTTTGCGAGACCTCCGCATCTTGCCATGTGTCCGTACCATCGTAGTTAATTGAGGTGAGAAGGTCCTCGTAGGGGCCGATGACAGCAGTTATTTTGTTGCGGACCGCTTCGTTTGTGATGTGCTCTGTGTAAGAGATGTTCAGTATCTTTCGGAAACATCTCATCTCTAGAGTAATTTTCAGGAGTATTTTAAATTAAAATGAAAGGTATAGTTTACATATTTTTAAATAAAGTTTAAAAATCAAAATTGAAATTCTTTGCCTCCCGTAAAATTCGTATCATCCGCTAGACCTTGACGTTGCCATCAGCCAATGGACCAATACAGACCACATATGCCACTGTGCCGTGACATTCTTTCTGCCAAAGTAGTGTGACCGTCAATCTCAAGATGGTCACATACGCGTGTCACTTAATGTGATGTGACAGTCTCATCGGGCAATTAAAAAAAAGTGCAGTTTGAGAGAGATGATTGCAGTAATCGATTACTAGAGAGAGTGACATGGATCGAAGCGATGGAGGGAAAGGTGGGGTGGGGGGGCAGAGACGCTTTAAGGAGGTAATCGTAATGACGCGGAATCGATGGATCGTATTAAGGCAACAATTATGTGGCCCCCGATTACGCGGTGACAGGAGGAGTTTGGGGAACTGTTGCGGCTGATGAAGACAGGGCTACACTAACGAAGCGTGGGCCGTATCGATCCAAGGAAGCGTGGCAGCGGTATCGATCGACCAATTACATTTGGCCCCCAACAGCAGCGGTGTGTGCACGCTCGTTGGCGCACACCTCACCCCCCCCCTCGGCGTGTGCTCGTCCTTTGAAACATCCCACGACGATAAGCTGTGCCCTTGTAAGCTCCGCACATTTCCTTAAGCTTTCTTTTACATTCACCTTTGAACTTCCTGCCTCCCGCAGTCCGTTATCAAAACTCTTGGTGTGGTTGAGATTTTAACGCCGCGTATTTATGATTGCGTAAACGTTATTTCATGGAGAAATCTCATTGGGGGGGGGGTGAACTATTTGAAGCACTGCATTTAACAGCAGGCTACATACAGATCTGACAGGACGGTTCAGTGGAGATATCTCGTAATCGATTCTAGCTCTTAATTATGTTAACTGGTATTCATCTTATCGATTAGATGATGTTTCGAAGTGAGTACCGTTAAGTATTCGCTGACATTCCACCAAGCGATTACACGCTGTTAGCGACACCTATCTCGCCTTGAGTTTAATTAATGCCCCACGGAGCTGCAGCAGTATTCCGGAGTGCCTGGCGATTACGGATACACTTGGAATCGATTTCTTGCGTGCGTGCGTACCTGCTTTTCGCCCAGACCTGTTAAAGGCCCACCATTTTTGTTTTCCCCGGCACCACTTGGAACAACTAACAGCTGATTGGTCGTCTGCAAAAGTTCTCCCATGAGAAAAAATGGCGGCACTTCGTGGAAATCGCTATAAAATCCATTTAATAGCTCAATGGTTCCCTAATCGAACTTGGCGTCCATAGAACACCGACTTGCTTAAATAAACACAATGACAATGTGCGTTTTCCGAATGACTTTAGACATACATGACTTTAGACATACATGACTTTACACATACATGACTTTAGACATACATGACTTTAGACACACATGACTTTAGACATACATGACTTTAGACATACATGACTTTAGACATACATGACTTTAGACATACATGACTTTAGACATACATGTACTTTAGACATACATGACTTTAGACATACATGACTTTAGACAAACATGACTTTAGACATACATGACTTTAGACATACATGTACTTTAGACATACATGACTTTAGACATACATGACTTTATAGTACATGCATGGTCAAGGGCGCCACTAGTCTTAGCGCCCCCCCCCCATTTTCCTTTGGTAAAAAATCTGGCCAAATAATGTATGAATAGTCAGCTAGCCGTAAGTGCGTTATAAACGATCGTCTAACAAGCTTAGATGTGTGAATAGTCTACTCGAACCAGGTGTGTTATTAATATTCTTAGCAAACACTTGTGTAAATAGACTCATTAAGGCTATAAACAAAGTTGCTCTCTAGGTAATTAGAAAATTACCATTTCTTATAATGTCTGCAGTGCTTAATTTAAGGATTGCCTTCATCGTGTATTTAGACGGCTCTCCACTTAACCGCCCCCTTTCCCTCTTACTCTTCATCCGCCCGTGAAATCCATAGTTACCCCATCTCCCGCCCCCCCCTTACGCCATCACAGCCCTTATGATTTTTTAACTATTAAAAAATAACATGAAAAAAAATGAAAAAAAAAGTAATGGGAACAAAATAGAAGAAAATAAAAAAGGTCGAACGGTTTAAAGCAAATACCTAAACAAAAAAATATCTAAATACGCACGTATAGAGCAGGGTGTGCACATTGCTGCTTTGCCCAGGGGCAACTGCAGCTGCCCCAGTTGTTCAATACCAGAAGTGGCATTATTCCATGCCGATCTGTAGCAGCGCTCGGCAAAACTCGATAGAGATTGTGCCCGGGGACACGAGCGAGGATTTATTTGGGACGAACACGTTGTGGGGGAGTGGGGGTGCTGTGGACCAGGCAATGCGCCTTTATACGGGAGGTGGGGTGTGAGGAAGGGTGGATGCACGGGGAGGGGGTCCCGGGGGGTACTGGGGTGGGGCTGCCTCTGATGACCTGTGCTGAGATCGGTGTCTAATCAAGTCGCTGTGTTTTGGATTGCGAACAAGAAATGGGGGCTGGAGGGGGAGGGGGTGAGGTTGACATGCATTAAACGCTGGTCAACAATGGGAGTAAAGAGGCAGATTGTATCATCAGTTATCTCTCTTTGCACTCCATCTTTCTACTCTTCATCTCCCTTGGTCTGTCTCTCTTCCTCTTTCTCTGCCAGTTTTAAATTTCGTTATCTATCACCTCCAGCAATTTCCGCTTCCTCTTAGAAATGCGCAGTTGATATTTCCCGTTTTTCCTTACCTCGAAACAAGATACTATGACAATAATTTTTTTTAATATTAATGAAAATCCCAGATCCCAGGGGTCTAATGGACTAAAGGTTTATGTGACGTGGCAATCCTATAGATATCACAACGTAAATTCATTACCGTGCACCGCACCTTATAGTGGCCTGAAACTTGAACAGCCACACTTATCACCCGCGAATCACACCTCGCACTTTTCCACCCACTCCTCCACTTTCACAATTCGCACCTCCATTGTCATAACTCACCCGTCCACTGTCACAGCTCACACCTCAACTGACACACCTCAAATGTCACAAATAACACCTCCACTGTCACAACTCACACCTCCAGTATCACAACTCACACCCTCACTGTCACAATTCACACATCCACTGTCACAGCTCACCCGTCCACTGTCACAGCTCACACCTAAACTGTCACAACTCACACCTCCACTGTCACAACTGACAACTCCGCTGTAATAACTCACACCTCAACTGACACACCTCAACTGACACACCTCGACTGACACACCTCTACTGTCAAAAGGGGTTTATTGTTTTTATATTGGGGGGGGGGGTGGGGGGGGGGGGGGGGGGGGGGGGGGGGGGGGGGGGGGGGGGGGGGGGGGGGGGGGGGGTGGGGGGGGGGGGGGGATATATAATTATAACAAAAGTGGGGGAAAAATGGGGGGGGGGGGGGGGGGGGGGGGGGGGGGGGGGGGGGGGGGGGGGGGGGGGGGGGGGGGGGGGGGGGGGGGGGGGTTTTTTGTTTTTGTTGGGGGGGGGGGGGGGGGGGGGATTGGTTCTTCTTTTTTTTATAAGATATAAGAATAGGGGGATATTGAGATATAAGAGTAGGTATATTAGTTTAGGGATATTTGTTATAAGAATATGGATTTTTTTTTTTTTTTTTTATATTAGATATAAGAATGGGCGTATACAGTGTTATAAGGATAGGTGGGATATTTGATATAATAATAGGGATATGATATATAATATTATGGTATATAAGAATAGGGGTATTATAAATAATGAGAGAGGGATATTGTTATATAAGAAAGGTAATAGATATAATATAGGTATATTATTTTATGGAAATTTTATATAATAAAATGTATATTAGAAATACGAAAGGTTGTAAACTATGTATAAGTATAGGGATATTTTATATAATAAAAGGGAAAGAGGATAAAAGATATGTTAAAAATAATATGGTGATAATATAAAAAATTATATGTATAATTTTTAAATAAGGGTAAATTATAACACCTCCACTGTCACAACTCACACCTCCACTGTCACAGTACAGACATACACTGTCACAACTAACACCTCCACTGTCATAACTTACACCTCCACTCAGTGGCGTAGCTAGAACTTTTGCCGCCCGGGGCAGTCTCCAATTTGCCGCCCTTTTTGGGACCGTCCATAAATGACGTCACGCACGTGGGGGGGAGGGGAGTCACACATTTGATATCACATCAAAAACGCGCAACTTTAAGTAAAAGTTCCACTTACATATATGATTACCGACAATTTATGTAATGACGTTTTACATGGCTTCATGCATGTTACGAAATGACAATGCAGCCTTACACTAAAAAACATATTTAGATGACAAAAAAATATTTGAAACACGCTCATTTCAAATAGAAAATACGGCTTTTATGGAGGGGGAGGGCGCTTTGTGACGTCATATTGATGAAGGGGTCTAAGCTTTTGTGACGACGTGAGACGAGGGGGGAGGGGGTGAAAAATCAGCCAAAATCGCGTGACGTCATTTTTGACGGCCCCTTAAATCAATCATATGATTTTTTTATATTATTATAAATTACTAAACGTAAATAAATAATTGTAATTTAAACGAAGTAAAGGTGGGGAACATTTTTACCATTGCATGTCCTATTTATGTAAGCAGTAATAAAAGAGGCCGCGTAAGATGATTATTGAAGAAAGTTATTGAGGTTGCAAAAAAAAATGAGACAAAACATATTCCAAATTTACAAACAGAAACATTACCAATTAATTTGCTTTTATTTTTTATTTATAAATATATGTTTGTTTCTATAAGTAAAGAAATTGTATACATTAGCATGTAAACATATTTATACATTTACTTTCCTAACTTTCATGGTAGAAAAATTCTGTATTATGATATCAAAATTATTTGTAATATCTTGTTCTATGGACAATATTGCAAGATTTTGTAGTTTTAAATCACTCTTTGTGGAAAGAAGATAATTTTTATCAACTTCAGTTTGGAGAAGTTCCTCTCACAAATAGATACACTGTTTGCAATTGTTGAAAAACTTCTTAGCAAAATTATAATGTTGGGTACAGAATTTATAATTTATTCTGTTGAATATATTTTAATAGATCAAAGGGGCCTTTCCCCCTGTTTTTCTAACATAATGCCTCTTCTTGTTGTGTAGGTACAGCCAGGCTGGTCTTAGGCAACTGCAACCTACGCGGCCCCATTGGGCCCCACGCTTTCATAGGCCCACCTATCTTAATTTTCACTTATTATCCTAGACGCTTGAAATTTTAAATTATGTCTTTTTTATTTTATTTATGTTTTTGTGGTGTTTATTATTTGGAGAAATTTGAATATTTACAGGTTCTTGCAATAAATCTTAATAATTTTCTATAAAATAGACGAATTCAAATTATTTAAATATGTATAATTATTTGGATAGGCGTACAATTTTTAATGAATAACAGTAGATCTACATTATTTGAAGAAAAAAAAACCCACAAATTATGTGTGCTACTTTAATGCAATAAAAATAAAATAAATTTAATTTTTTAGTAAGTTACGCTACAATACATTTTTGAAAACTGAAACAGTAATATAAATTACTACTTGGAAGTTAAACACAATATTTGAACCACCATGCCATGTAGGTACTTATTAGCGCATCATTCTGCGCATGTCGAAATTCCACGCAAAAACTGTCGTGTCGATATTAATAGCATATATATAATTTGGCCCAGCGGGGGTGTTTTCTTTGTTGTTGTTGTTGTTTTTTTGTTTGTTTTTTTTTGTTTGTTTTTTTGTAGGTTTCTTACAAAAGGGACATCTATGACGTATACCGCTTAATTTTCCAAACCAATTGATACCCTGTTTGGGCGATTTTAAGTTTTTGAACGGTTTATCTCTAGTTATAACAAACACTATGTAGTCAAACAAATGTTGCGCGAATCCGTTAATTAAGACTAGAAATTAAGATTATTTTTGTTTCAGCTTGGTTTTACCCCTTCAAAAGAAAAAGGGTGATTGTCGGGAATGGCTTTACTTTTCAAATGCACACAAATGCCGCCCCCAAAATGTGTGCCGCCCGGGGCGGACTGCCCCCACCGCCCCTCCCCCTAGCAACGCCACTGCCTCCACTGTCACAGTACACACTTCCACTGTCCCAACTCACACCTCCACGGTCACAACTCACACCTCCATTGTCACAACTCACAACTCCACTGTCACAACTCACAGCTCCACTGTCACAACTCACGCCTTAATTGTCACAACTCACAACTCCACTGTCACAACTCACACCTAATCTGTCACAACTCACAACTCCACTGTCACAACTCACAGCACCACTGTCACAACTCACACCTTAATTGTCACAACTCACAACTCCACTGTCACAACTCACAACCCCGATGTCACAACCAGAGGCGTCACTAGGGTTGGCGTCAACCGGGGCGGTAGCTCATGGTGTCACCCCTTCACGACTGAAGGGGCCGTCCATAAATGACGTCACGCGAGGTTGCCGATTTTACCCCACCCTCCCCCAGCGTCATACTTTGTCACAAAAACTTAGACCCCACCCCTTTTTTACAATATGACGTCACAAAGCTTTGACACCCCTCCCCAAGCCGTATTTTCTCAATAAAAATTAGCATGTTGCAAATTATTTTTGTCATTTAAATATGTATTTAGGGTAAGTCTGCACTGTAATATCGTAACACGCATGAAGTCATTGAAAACGTAATTAAATAAATGGTAAACAATCAAATATTTTAGTGGAACTTTTATTTTAAGTTTCCTGTTTTTGATGTGATGTCACATTTCTTCAACACCCCCCTCCTCGTACCACATCGTCACAGATGCGTGGAAACCCCACTACGACGGATTAAAAGGGGTGTGCTGAACGGGCTAAAGCCCCCAATAATTTAAGGGCCCCCAAACTTTTTATGAATTATAGTGTATAAAAAAGATGCAGGCCATTATGTTTGTACGAATCCCTGAAAATGCCTTGGACAGTCATACGGCAATGCTGCAAATGAGTAGGAAGTATAACGGAAACCAGGCTATTCTTAGTGAGAAGTGCATTGTAGCTCATTATGTGCCGTGCACAGCTCATTCCTTTAATTTGGTTGGGAAAAGAGCAGCAGGTTGTCCTACTGCGGTCAGATTTTTTTTGTCTTCTACAAAATCTTTATACCCGACTTGTTGCATCTACTCATCTTTGACAGGTACTTCAAAAACATATGAAATTGATACATGCTAACAAAGCCTTGTCTGACACAAGATAGTCAGCCTGACATTATGCTGTAAGGTCTGTTAATAGCTCATGCCATGAGAATATCGCAGCACTGGAAGAATTAGCAACGAATGAAAATCAGCCACGTGACTGCCGACTTGAAGAAGAAGGATTTCTAAAGGAAATTGAACAACTGGAAGTCGCTATTTTACTTGAAATTTGGGAAACAATTTTAGAAAGGAAGTCTCTCATTGAGTTTGTTAAAAAATAGCATTCTTAATTTTATTCCTATGAAGACAAAGGAAAGGAAAAGTCCTTGGTAAAAACAGTGTAAACAATCTTCAATACTATCAAACAAAAAAGAAAGCGTCAGTTTGATAAAGGGACATCAACAAAACAGTATTCTCTTGGAGAAAAAAATTCAAGATTGAGGTATTTCTGGTCATCATTGACAAACTTTCTTAAGCCCTACAACATTGGTTAGGTGCATATAAATACATCCATGAGAAATTTGGCTTTCTTACAAAACTAACTGAGCTCAGCACTTTCGCCACTCGATGGGCAGCAGCCAAGTTAATGCAAGAACATTCAAGTGATTTCGAAGAAGGGGTCGTGTAAATCCGAAGCAACCTTTTCGTCCCCCTTAATTTACTAGCAACGCAATCGAGCGGTGCCGGTATAGGGCCAGGAGCGCCAGTACGGATTAGCAAAAAGTGCCGGGAAGAACGCATTGGACGCCAGCTCTGAGGAAACCTTCCAATGGAGGTTGCACCCTAGGTAGGTCTTTGATGATCCCCCGGTCTGCGGCGGTCCTAACCATGGAGACCCGTGTGCTTTGCCGGGATGGCGCCAAAGTGGTAGCGGGTCGTAGTAGGAAATTCCACCGACTCCTTGTGAGGGCAACTTAGTGGGATGCATCTTCGACTGTATGTCATGGATGCCCAGGTGGCCGCTTCAGAAGCGACCCTTTGGGGGGGGGGTCCTCAGCTGTTACGTCCCTTTGGTGGCCAGATGGCTAAGGGGTCTTCCGGGAAGACCCATAAAGAGCACTAGGCTCGGGGCTTCTGATTTTCTTCCACATGTAGGTTCATGAGTGATTTCGAAGACTGCTTACCTTCAGAATTAGTCCAATTTTCAGAACTCTTAAAAAAGTTATTGTCAAGCCCCAGGCTCAGGGTAAGGAAAAGGAATTAGCACAAAGCGAAACTAAAAAAACTTGCACAGAGCTAAAAATTTTGCTGCTTTTGAATGAGCTATATTTCACACAGTACTTTAAAAATGTACACATCGCACTTCGCATCTGTCTTTCAATGATGACATCAAACTGCAGCTGAGAGCGATCCTTTTCAAAGTTGAGAAGAATATATAATGAGTTAGAATTTGCATGGGACGAAAAAGGCTGAAATGCTCTCTCTAATGAGCATTGAAAAGGAACTTGTAAGCTTACTCAGCTTTATTGACTTGATTGAAAACTTCGCCATTTAAAATTCGCAAACGAAAGTTGTAGGTTAAAATAATAATCAAACATATTTTTCAATAATTTTTGTTATTTCAAATAGAGAAAAGAATTCGTTGCCTAATGAATTTTTTTTTAATTACGGAATAACGCGTAATACTATTCTTTACGGGGGCGCGTTCGTAAGCACTAAACAGCGTAAGTCGGGATGGGACTGTCGTAACCGGAGGACTACCTGTATATAAACATGCATATCTTTCACGCCTTTAATAAATATATATATATAAAATATTAACTCAAAGACATCGAAATCATAATTTTCCTCAAGAAAAACATCAACAAAGAAAACCCATCTTTTGATTTGTTTTCTTGGGGAGGGGGGGGGTTGGTGCTAAAAATCGTATTCCCCCCCCCCACTCCACTGTGGTGAAGGGAGTCGTGAGGTGGGATTCGTTCATGCTGTCGGTGTGTCCAACCCCAAATGGCTTTATATCTTTTAAAACAGAAGACACTGCCTCTTTCATTCCAGCCTTTTTTTAAAGATCTCTCTGCTGCGACTATTTCTTTTCTTTTTTTCCTAATTTGTTTTAATGTTGTTCGTGTGTTGGGACTGTTTTATTATTGCAAATTAACTGATATTTTTTTAATAAGAATTTTCACGTTTAACGCATTTCATTGTATTTCTTAATTTCTTTCTAGATTAAACAATTTGTCATCTTTTGTTTTCTGACATAAAATCGCCCCCGCCCCCCCTAGTGACGCCACTGGTCACAACTCACACCTACTCTGTCACAACTCAAAACTCCACTGTCACAACTCACAACTCCACTGTCACAACTCACACCTCCACTGTCACAACTCACACCTCCACTGTCAAAACTCACACTTCCATTGTCACAACTCACACCTTCTCTGTCACAAATAACACCTCCACTGTCACAAAATAACACCTCCACTTTCACAACTCCCTTCTCCATTGTCACAACTCACACCTCCACTGTCACAACTCACACCTCCACTGTCACAACACACACCTCCACTGTCACAACTCACACCTCCACTGTCACAACTCACACCTTATCTGTCACAAATAACACCTCCACTGCCCCCAGCCACACATCTACCTCCACACTTTCCGCTCACCTGCCTCTAAACCCCTCCCCCTACTCTTTTTTACTCAAGATGCAACCACCATTACCTGTATGTCCACGTGATATCACCGTCCATGAATGCCTACACTGCTTACATAACGGTGCTATGGCTACGCTTGGCTGGCCCTGGAGCGGTTTTGGCCCCAAACTCCAAACAATGGTTCTCAAACGATACAATTGATCCACAAGTTTTCATTAGTTTGTTTAGATCTTAAATTCGCGTACTGTAATGGTGTCGGAATAAGGTATCTGCGGACGTCTATTATCCTAATACATTGTTATAGAAATTAGTAAAGTTACCGCAAGACAGCTTTTTGGTGAATTTCTTGTCTGCCCGATTATGTTGATGTTAGCGATTAATTATTGTGAGTGATTAAGTTATTGTGAGTGATTAAGTAAATTGTGACCGATTAAGTTATTTTGAGCGAATAAGTTGACGGGAATAATTAAGTCATTGCGAGTGATTAATTTGACGGTTATCATACAGTTATGATTAAGTAACAACGAAATGTTACGTTTTGTGAGTGGTTAAGTTGATATGAGTGGTGACGATTTTGTACCAGTGCTGCTGCTGGCCTAGGATCCCTCTTCCGATGGAGATGATATCATACATGATAGTAATGATAGTTCAAAATACATTGTTGCCAATGCTATTCATGTCACCTCTATCACCATTCTAGTCACGCTTCACAGATTTTGACATTCGTATCATTTGTATTTTTAAAAGTCGTTGTTTGAGAACCCCTGTAATATAGTACAATATAAGACCTCGTCCACGACCATCATCTGATCCGTAACTGCCACTGAACACCGCCAGGTAAATAACCCAGAGAGAGTCCATCAACTCGCAATGTCTCGAGCTGAGATCAATCTTTGTTCACGAGAGGCGCCCGCGGCCAAACTCTACGATCTTTTTTTTTGGTGATTACTCTGGGATTCATTGGAATAAACAGGGGATCGACTACGGAGCTCTCCGCCGAGCAGTCGATTGCATTTGTTGAATGCAGTGTTCTGAATTGAGTAGTCGATTGCTGTGTTACTAACGTCTGACGTACCATTGCAAGGGGGAAGATCGAATCTCATATTTATTTTTCTAATCGATTAGAGACAATTTCGTATGCTCAAAAATAGTCGGCAATATTGACCGGCCAATCTGAGTTACTTAAAATAGGGGACTTAATGCTGTAAAGACAATTGACAAAACATGCGTTACAAGACGACATAATCTTGGCTATCTACTGCAATTTAACCATGTTTAGAACTTTTAAGATCTGAAATCCACTCATATGGAATGTAGTTAACGGCCAGATCTGTTGTTATTGTGGCTCTCAGGGCACCCCTCGTATGGGCCCCTGTAAAATGTATTGTTCCCTGATAACGCCCAGGACGCATTTCACGTTAGCCGCAGGACATACAGCTCTGGGAACATTTCTGGGAACAACCGTGGGAGTATCCTTTGGAACATGTCTGAGAACATCTCGGGAACATCTCTGGGAACATCTCTGGGAACAGCCGTGCATGGGAGTATCCATTGGAACATGTCTGAGAACATCTCGGGAACATCTCTGGGAACATCTCTGGGAACAGCTGTGGGAGTATCCTTTGGAACATGTCTGAGAACCTCTCGGGAACATCTCTGGGAGCAAGTCTAGGAACATTTCTGGGAAACATCTCTGGGAACAGCTCTTGGAACTGCGCTCTACCCTCAGCACTGCTGACAGCCATGTTAATTCGTACATCATTTCGTTAGTTTATACAAGAAATATATCATATAGAATAGGACTGCGATAAAGCCTTCGAATGCATTGGCCGAGTCGTTCACTTTTGTATTATTTAATTAATAAAGCTTCAATTTATTGTTTGATTACACAATTTATTTGTGTATTTTGTATTTTATGCAAGAGGTAGCGGTGGTGGCTCATAAACACTATTCCCTAAAAAAAAACATTGTGAGACTCCCACGTATGAAGTTAACTCACTCATTCACTCACCCACCCACTCACTCACTCACCCACCCACCTACACACTAACTTAATCATTCACTCACCAACTCACTCACACAAACAGCTAACAAACACACAATGAATTCATAAGCTATTTTAAAAAAGGAACGGTTGTCATGGAAGCGTGTGACAATCGACCAAGATCTTGTCATTTCTCAAAGAGTTTCCCGGAAGCTCTTCTTTCTCTGAAATTCAGTTTTACCTCAACTTCCCCTTTGAATGACCTCCACAAAAAAAAATATTATTAAACATCGAGCTTGAATTTTGAATATTTCTGCGAAGCTAATAGACAGAAATAAAAATAAAAACTCTTTTATTTCATATCAAAATCTCATCCGTTTTTTAATTATTTTTTTCTATTGATATTTAAGCGCCATTTCTATTTCATTTCTTCTTTCGTTCCCCTTGTATGCCACAATAGAGAATATATTCCCACTTCCCGTGACCGATTCTCTCCCTTTTCTATGTCGATTCCCTCCCCTTTCAGTGGCCCCGGACAAGCGGCGAGAATGCAGACATTGATAGCAGTGAAAAGATCTTTAATGAGGCCCAATAGCCTTGGGGATGATTACAACCGATCGAGTTTTTACATAGATTTACCGAGGGCTTCTCCTTATGACATGGCTCGTTTCTTTTTCTTCTAGTTTTTGTTCTATTTTTATTTCCTTTTTTTCCTGCCTTCAAAAATAAACATGGGAACTCTTTTTTTTTCTTCTTTCTTTCTGAAGGATTTTGAAAAAAAAATTATTTAAAAAAAATTTCATAAATTCTTCCAGGCGGTAGGAGTTTGATTTCAAGGTCATGACGTAGGAAATGTTGATCGATATATTTGTTTTGTTTTTTTGTTTGTGATATCTTGAAAGTTTTCATCTAAATGTTTGAAGAGTGTTGGGCTGATTTTTTTCTCCCTTTGGTTGTTGCTTTTTTAAATTGTTATCATTACTACTGTTGTTGTTATTTTCATTACTGTTATTATTATGATTATGATGTACACTTAATATAATCGTCATCATTATCATAGACATTAAACGTTATTCTGTTATTATTTTTAGGTTTAGTAATCTTTTTATTTATCGCTAGATCTCATTTCAAAACTTTTCTACAATCAGAAATAAGTACGAATTATATCTATAAAAATTTGTGACCGATTTTAACGTCAGCATTTGTGATCTTTTCTCACAAATGCTCACATATATTTTAAATATACTTTTTAAAAATAACGAACTAATAATACAAATTTAAAAAAAAGAAAAAAAAAGCATTGCATTCATTTCTTTAACATTATACCGATCGGACACAAACACACGCTCATCATTTTATAAACACACACATGTAATCGGATTTGAAGATCTAGGATTAACTGTAGAATAACGAAAGATCTTGTTTCAAGCTATGGATTAGAACAACAGTTTTAACCGGGGTAGGGTTAAGAACAACAATAGAACCTTCGGGATATCATCCTAATCCCTTATTTTTCAAAACGCTTTCATTTATTACTTTGTATTGATCGAGGCATTTGTCCAAACTTCCAGACCCTTATTTGTCTATTAATTAAAAACCTTAAAATTTATTTATTTTTTGTACACACAAATCTTTTTAGTATCTTCTATTCTTTTTTTTTATTTTTAAAGCATGGATGCAATCATACAGTCGGTGCTGAAGTTTTTTCTTTTGCCAGAAATCGATAGGAGAACAAATGACATTCAGGGGAAACTTCTGCTATCAGGGTTAAGGATGTCAATAAAATAATTGATTTTTGAAAACTGTTAAATCTAAAAAATAAAAATTATAGTGTTTGAGATTATCGGAAATTGGAGGCCGATGGTTAAATGATGATCTTTAATATTGCTAAAACACAACCTTACCACAAATTAACAAACTAACCTGGAAAATACATCCTAATTTTGCTCGAGGCCCTATCCCTTTAACTCTAACAATGCTTCCTAACCATAACCGCAGCCGTTCTCTTCTCTTATCTATACAGACGCTCCTTCTATGCAGAAGATAGTTGCGTCCACAGACCATGACAGATGATCTGTTGGCAAGTGATGCAGCGTTCACAAGCCACGGCTTTGTGGGTTCCACGCATTACCCAGCCGCCTAACTACATGTAGTGTTAGGTACCCATTCGGAGCGGGGTGACTCAGGGACGCCCTAGGCTCCGGGAACAAACCCTTGCCTTCACACGGATTCGAACCCATGACCATCGGTACGGCAGTCCAGTGCGCTGCCACTCGACCACCACGCCCCCCCCGTTATCCGGACCTCAACCGCTAACAGTAACCCAAAATCATATCACTACCCTCACCTTTACTCGAATTGTGTGGGGTGGCAGAGACGAATGGTGTAGGGGTAGTAGATACGAACCATCAAACTAACAAAGAAATTAATGAACACTTTCTAGACACTATAAACAACATAAACCTAGAACAGATAGTAAAAACAGCAACAAGGAAAAATAAAACACTGGATTTATTCCTAACAAATAGACCAGGACTAGTGTTAGACTATAAAATAATTCCAGGACTGTCCGACCATGATATTGTTAGGGTCACCAATACAATAAAAACTAAAATTAATAAGATACCTAGAAGAATAATCTATCTTTGGAATAAATGTAATTCAATAAAACTACACCAATCAGCGGCTAACTTCCAACAAACTTTCCTAAGAAAATTTAACACAAATAGCCCAGTAGAAGAAATTTGGAAAGATATAAAAACAAATCTAAAAACTTTAATGGATGAGAATGTTCCAACAAAACTAACATCAAATAAAATTAACAAATGCTGGTTCAATTCTAGATTGAAAAAGCTATGCAAACAAAAAGAGAACTTATTTAAGATATATAAAGCTACCTATTCATATAGGATACACAAAAAATACTTAAAGATTAAACACTTGACACAAAAACTTAGTCGAAACCTCCAAAATGAATATATAAACAATGTAATTACCAAAGATAACAATAAAAACTTATGGTCCTTTATCAAATCTAAAAAAATGGAACCTTCAGGAATAGCCACACTAAAAGGCTCAAATAATAAAACCTATAATGATAATGAAACTAAAGCTAATATCCTTAACACATATTTTGCATCATCTTTTCTGCCTCAGGCAACAAGGAAGTTTTAATAAATTTAAATAAAATGGAGGAAATAGGTAACATAACTGTAGATGAGATAGGTATACATTCACTCCTAAAAAACTTAAAAATAAACAAAGCTACTGGCCCAGATGATTTGCCTGCAAGGTTATTAAAAGAACTAAGCAATGAACTGTCCCCAATCCTTGTAGTTCTCTTTCAAGCCTCTCTAAACCAGGGTAAAGTGCCCCAGGATTGGAAATTAGCTAACGTAACTCCACTCTTTAAGAAAGGGGATAAATCAGACCCTGGTAATTACAGGCCTGTATCACTTACTAGTATCACCTGTAAATTACTAGAACACATAATATATAGTAGAATAGTTAACCACCTTGACAAATATAATGCCCTATGCCCACATCAACACGGCTTTAGAAAAAACAGATCATGTGAAACACAATTAATAGGTTTAATAGATGAACTATCAAAAGGCTTAGACAAAAGTGATCAAATAGATACAATATTACTAGACTTCTCAAAAGCATTTGACAAAGTTCACCACCTTAGTTTACTTAAAAAACTTAACTACTTTGGAATCTCAGGTTCCTTACATCACTGGATCCAAGACTTCCTTTTGGGCAGGGAGCAAACTGTAATAATTAATGGATCTAAATCTGCACCAATAAAGGTTAACTCAGGAGTTCCACAAGGAACTGTGCTAGGTCCCTTACTCTTTTTAATTTATATAAATGATTTACCCAACAACATCTCAACAGGTACAAAAGTTAGGTTATTTGCTGATGATTGTATAATCTATAGAACAATTAAATCAGAACAAGATAGCAAAATTTTACAAAAAGACTTAGATGAATTGATAAAATGGGAAACTAACTGGAGTATGTCTTTCCACCCAGAAAAGTGTCAACTGTTAAGAGTAACAAAGAAAAAGAAACAAATAAATTCAAAATATTACATTCATGGAAAAGAACTGACCCAAACTAAAGATGCAAAATACTTAGGAGTCTTAATAAATGAGAAACTATCATGGAATCCCCATGTCAATGAAGTTATTAAAAAATCAAACAAAACCTTAGGCTTTATAAAAAGAAACTTTAACAAATGTAATAGAGATATAAAACTAAAATGCTACCTCACTTTGGTGAGACCTGTACTAGAATATGCATCTTCTGTATGGGACCCATCCACCAAAGAAAACATTGATAAACTAGAACAAATTCAAAAAAGAGCTGCCAGATTCATTACTGGAGAATATTCGAAACTGACAAGAATAACACCATTAGTTAAATCATTAAACCTTGAAACACTAGAGGATAGAAGAACCAAGAGCAAAGTAGTAATCATACATAAAGCAATTAATTCTAATTTAGAAATACAACACAAAGATAACTTAATACAACCCTCAGATAGACATAAGGATAAAAACACCTTTCTTATTCCGTATGCAAGAACAAACACATACAAGTTTTCCTTCTTCCCGTCCGGAATTCGGGCGTGGAATGGGTTGCCTGAAGAATCCAGGAAAACCAACACTTTATCAACATTTAAATCTCTAATAAAAATGCAGGACTAAACACAAACCATAGATAAGCGTAGGACGCAATAATCTTCTGTATAGAAGGAGCGTCTTTAAACAGATAAGATAAGATAAGATAAGAATGGTGTTGGGGGGGGTTGGGGGCAGATACGAATAGTGTGTGTGGGGAGTAGATACGAATGGTGTGGGTTGGCAGATAACGAATGACGTCATAAAAACGAATTCCTAACGTAACGCTACGAGACGTGCCAGGAGACCGTCACTTCGAGAGCCCTTTTTTTTTGGCGTGTCTTAGAATTAAACCGATTACCGAGAACAGCATAATGGCGAGCCCTGGCCGGCCAACTAATCATCTCTCTCTAATTCCTGAGCATGTTTAGGCTAGGACCAAAGGGCATGTCCATGTCAGGCCCCTAAGGCCACGTTCATGCAAATTGTCCGACATTTTTTTAAATTTGTATTTTTTTTTACCTCCCCCGACTGACTGACTTGAAATTTAAAATAGATTAGAAGGGATAATTAGACATGCAGCGTCTTGTGTCGGATTTTCAATGTGTTTCTCGGTTTTTTTCCCATCTCTCTCAATCCGTCTCAAGCTTCCACGGGGTTTGAAGAACGAGGCATGGGCGTGATCCTCTGTGGCTGTAGGTGACTCATTCCAACGTTTGTCTCTTAAAGAGCGTTCAAATTATTTTTTTTCCTAAAATTTTAATCCGATTTTGATGGATCGAATATCGGATTAGGCAGTGGATCACATGTTTTTTTTATTGGAGCGATGAAGTAGATTTTGGAGAATATCCGGGGAAAAAGGGAGAGACGACTGTGCAGAGAGAATTTGGGCTGTTGGCAAGTGATGCAGCGTTCACAGGCCACGTCTATGCGGGCTCCACGCATTACCCAGCCGCCTAACTAGTGTTTGGTACCCATTCGGAACTGGGTGGAGTCAGGGACGCCCTAGGCCCCGGGAGAAAATCCTTCACGTGGATTCGAACCCGTGAACATCGGAACGCCAGTCGAGCGCGCTGCCACTCGACCACCATGCCCCTGTTGTGTATATAATCGTAATCGACGCCTTCGCCTCCAAGTTCATAAAATCTTTTGTACCGTTTCTTATCGCGTATTCCTTTTAACCAACCATTTCATAAACGCTTCGGTTCGGTATCGAATTGTGTGGAGTGATAATTTCATGCTGTTCAGTGGCATTAATCTACTGGCTTATTACAGCCTTGGTTCGGTATCGAATTGTGTTGAAGTATCGTATCGTGCATTCCTTTTAGCCTATATATACAATTTCATAAAAGCTTTAGTTCAGTTTCGTATTGTGTGCAGTGATAGTTTCATGTTGTACAGTGGCATTAAACTACTACCTTATTCCAGCTTTGGTTCGGTATCGTATTTTGTTTAAGTATCGTATCGTGCAGTGCTATTAACCTTTTAACAGTTCAGGTTCTCGCAACGGTAAGACAGGCAAGTAATAAAAGTCCAAGAAATACGGTTACTGAAAATCTTTGTTATTTAGTGAACATGTCTTATCTTATCTGTTTCAGACGCTCCTTCTATACAGAAGATTATTGCGTCCTACGCTTATCTATGGTTTGTGTTTATTAAATCCTTTATATTAACTCGTGGTGTCTGCGGCCGACCTTGCTTGCTTGCTTGTCGCCAAAACTTTTGATCGATTTTTAACCCACTTGCTCGCAAGATAGCGAGCTGAAATTTTGCAGGCAGTTTCGTACCGATGATAAAAACAATGTATCAAAATTTCAGATCGATCGCATGTACCGTAATTAAATTATTGATTTTTAAGATTATTTTATTTATTCCTATGTATCATGCTATTTTTTGAGATAGAGCGTCGCGGTGCGTATTATATTGAACAACCTTTCTGTCGCGCAATAAGGTGCGTATTTTACTGACAACACTTTTTATAAACCTATTCCTGATCGGTGCGCATTATATTAAACACGTTTTACGACACAACTGCAATTTTGTATTTTTGGATGGTCTTGCGCTGCGTGTTATAATGAACATTCTTTTAGTTACGTCTCATACGTAAAGGATTTATAGTCAAAAACTTGGTTTTTTACGGGTTGTTTTTATTTTTAAATCCTTTATATTAACTCGTGGTGTCTGCGGCCGACCTTGCTTGCTTGTCGCCAAAACTTTTGATCGATTTTTTACCCACTTGCTCGCAAGATAGCGAGCTGAAATTTTGCAGGCAGTTTTGTACCGATGATAAAAACAATGTATCAAAATTTCAGATCGATCGCATGTACCGTGATTAAATTATTGATTTTTTAGATTATTTTATTTATTCCTATGTATCATGCTATTTTTTGAGATAGAGCGTCGCGGTGCGTATTATATTGAACAACCTTTCTGTCGCGCAATAAGGTGCGTATTTTATTGACAGCTCTTTTTATAAACATATTCCTGATCGGTGCGCATTATATTAAACATGTTTTACGACACAACTGCAGTTTTGTATTTCTGGATGGTCTTGCGCTGCGCATTATAATGAACATTCTTTTAGTTACTTCTCGTACATAAAGGATTTATAGTCAAAAACTTGGTTTTTTACGGGTTTTTCTTATTATTTATTCTTCTAACGATTCTAATTATGTATGAAACACGTACTAAAGATAGTTAGTCCGAATGCAAAGTAAAACTCATGTGAGAAAGTTACAAAATTTGCTGCGCGGTAATTCTAAACTGCTGCGCGGCGTCGGTCAGATATCTTCTCGGCCGCGCAGCTTAAAGGGAACATTGCCCTACACTCTCTCCTCCCCGTTGTGCCAGACTACATCTACAACACTATTACCCCCTCCCCGTTGTGCCAGACTACATCTACAACACTATTACCCCCTCCCCGTTGTGTCGGACTACATCTACAACACTATTACCCCCTCCCCGTTGTGTCGGACTACATCTACAACACTATTACCCCCTCCCCGTTGTGCCAGACTACATCTACAGCACTATTACCCCCCCCCCGTTGTGCCAGACTACATCTACAACACTATTACCCCCTCCCCGTTGTACCAGACTACATCTACAACACTATTACCCCCTCCCCGTTGTGCCAGACTACATCTACAGCACTAGTACCCCCTCCCCGTTGTGCCAGACTACATCTACAACACTATTACCCCCTCCCCGTTGTGTTGGACTACATCTACAACACTATTACCCCCTCCCCGTTGTGCCAGACTACATCTACAGCACTATTACCCCCTCCCCGTTGTACCAGACTACATCTACAACACTATTACCCCCTCCCCGTTGTGCCAGACTACATCTACAACACTATTACCCCCTCCCCATTGTACCAGACTGCATCTACAACACTATTACCCCCTCCCCGTTGTGCCAGACTACATCTACAGCACTATTACCCCCTCCCCGTTGTGGCAGACTACATCTACAACACTATTACCCCCTCCCCGTTGTCGCAGACTACATCTACAACACCAGCTATATAACTTGATACAAGCGCCTTTACCCGAGGCTCAGTGGGGACAGTTTTTCTTTTCTCTGTATTCCCCGCGATTAGATAATTTGGTCATTTCCTAAATTAACATATCATCCCTGACACCAAGGCTGACCCTTCAACCCCCCCCTCCACCCCCCCCCCTCTACTAACCACAGTACATTTAAACGTGAGTCCTAAATCAATCCCTGGACTGACAGCAACATTCCGCCATCAATGCGCCCCCCCCCCGGAGCCAAGCTTCTTGACACCCCACCCCACCCCACCCCACCCCACCAACGATCACAGATTAGAACAAGTCATTCAGGGTAATTACGTCGCACGTGAGAAAAACCGCGAGAATGGACCGTGTCTTTGTTTTGTCAGGCTGCCAATAACCCAATCCAATCACCGAGACCTGGTGAGGGCCTAACAGAGCGTTTGATAAAAATTTGGACTTTTTTTTTAGGGGTGGAGGCGGTTTTTTTCGTTACTGAGTTCCGATGATGGGACCTGTGTCTTATCAAGATGAGTTCCGACAAGGTGGTTACCTCCCCTACCCCACCCACCCGCTTTTCCCCCAATTGAACCAATCAATTAACAGCACGCTGGACTTTGATTACGATCTGCTTCCAGCATTATGTTGTTCGTTCTGACTGGGCACCTGGTGAATAACTTGGTCTGTGACATCACAGCAGGCACGACAACTTTCACCCGGAGTGACGACTGCATAATTCCAGCGATGATCAAACACGTGGTTCAGAGAAAAGACCCCGTAAGTTTATTTCAGCTACAAAATTATCGTATCTTACCCCTTCATATCAAGAAAAACTCAACAATTTGTATCAATGAAACACAACGACGAAATGCAAATGTTGGTTTGAGGGAAAATATGGGGAAACTATCGGCTTGGGGAAATTATGGGGAAACTATCGGCTTGGGGAAAATATGGGGAAACTATCGGCTTGGGGGAAAATATGGGGAAACTATCGGCTTGGGGGAAATATGGGGAAACTATCGGCTTGGGGAAAACATGGGGAAACTATCGGCTTGGGGAAAATATGGGGAACTATCGGCTTGGGGGAAATATGGGGAAACTATCGGCTTGGGGAAAAATATGGGGAAACTATCGGCTTGGGGGAAATTATGGGGAAACTATCGGCTTGGGGGGAAAATATGGGGAAACTATCGGTTTGGGGAAAATATGGGGAAACTATCGGCTTTGGGGAAAATATGGGGAAACTATCGGCTTGGGGAAAATATGGGGAAACTATCGGCTTGGGGGAAATTATGGGGAAACTATCGGCTTGGGGGGAAACTATCGGCTTGGGGGAA
Organism: Ampullaceana balthica; assembly: GCA_944989445.1. Classification (NCBI taxonomy): domain Eukaryota; kingdom Metazoa; phylum Mollusca; class Gastropoda; family Lymnaeidae; genus Ampullaceana; species Ampullaceana balthica. The sequence goes on from CALYLW010000006.1 coordinate 3,504,356, forward strand.
AATATGGGGAAACTATCGGCTTGGGGTATATCGGTACTTAGAGTAAACTTCATTGAACCGTATCAGTTGAAGGAGATCGTGGTTATAAGTGGGACAATAGAGATTGGACTGTAGAGGTGGGATTATAGAGATGGGGAGAGCGGGACAACATATATGGGTTTTTAGAGGGAGTATTCAAGTGGGACTATAGAGTTAGGACTATAAGGTGGGTTTATTTAGGTGGGACTAAAGAGTTGGGAGTATAAAAGTCAGACTTACAGGTGGGTCTCTTCAGGTGGGCCCAAAGATGTGGGGCTATAGAAGTCGGACTAAACATGTGGGTCTATTCAGGTGGGACTATAGAGGTTAACGAAACAATAGGCGTATGCTGGATGGACAGGCAAGAGTCGTCGTTTTATTTTTTCCTACGGAGTGCAGCCGTCTTGAAGTCCACACTGAACATGGCGACTTCAAAGCAACCAGTTGCGTCATGACGGCACGAGTGTCTCGAGCAGTGCCAGGCACCAGGGGTGATGACAGTACCGGTTTCTCGGATAGTGCTAGTCATCTGTGGTGTCATGACAGTACTAGTGTCTCGGACAGAGCCAAATATTGTGACTTAAAACATGTTACATCGTCCGCGTTCGCGTGCACGCAAGTGCGGTCCAGGTGCACACCAGTGTGGTCCGCGTGCACACCAGTGCGGTCCGCTACACGGTCGAACGCGTTGACAACGACATGTGCGGGTGAGGGTCTCGTAGTGGGGGGAAAGGGGAGAGAGAGAGAGACATGTAAAGGCAAGCAGAGAAAGCACCGCGTGCAAAGGGGGACCACCGTCAGCCCGACATGCCATCGATGCATGAGTCCAGAGACGATGACTCATTTTGACATCATGGCGCTCGCCTACAAGCCCAATGGGAGGCCGGCGCGTGGAGCTATTTCGAGAAGGGGGGCCCAAGATGGCCGCCTCGTTCAGGCAGGGGTTAAGAAGTCAATGCAGTTGGGTATCAATTTTGTGTCAAATGAGGTAGAGGCTGAAAGGGGAAGGGGAAGAAAGGTGTGTGAGTGTGTGTGGGGGGGGGGAGGCGTGAATCAAAGGGTTTAATATCTAACGCAGGCGTAATGAATCGTGTAAAGATGGCTTAATTTCAGGAAGGGGGGGGGGATGGATTTGGTGGTTGATTGCTAGAGATGATAGATTTTTTCAAATTTTTTTTAAATTTTGGTAACGTTTTACCATAATATCTTTTTAAACGATAAAGTGTGTAATATATTACACAACGGCCATATTGAATAAATTACCTGAGATTGATTATTCTTTCGCAGACGTCATTGCTGTATATGAATAGACACAGTTCATCATTGCCGTATACGAGTGGACAAAAATGGCTGGCCCCTGGATGTTGTTTAAAAGCTTTTAACCAATATTTTCAGACGCCCCCGCAATACTGACGACCAATAATATATTACTACTAGCGTATCACCCGTCAAAAATACGGAAGTTTTCAGCTGAAATCTATTTTATTTTGAAAAAAATGTACTTTTTTTGGGCGCCTACGGCGCCCACCTTTTTCAAAAGCCCAACTAGCTTGTCCTTGTTTGATAAATACGAAATATTAAACTTTCTGAAATGCACACAAAGTATTTTATAATAGGGGTTGTAGGGCGCCTACGGCACCCCCTTTGTTTTTTTTTAAATTTTATAATTAACCATCGTCAAATCCTCTTTTAACATTGTTCTCTTTTCCAAAATTAAAATATGAGCGAAAACAATGACGTCATATAATATTTTTTTACAGCGCATCTTTAATTTGCACACCTTTTGATGCATTGCTGCAGTAATTTGCTGCGCTGCTTTCTAAAATTAGTAGCGTCACAGACAGACTGACATGCATGACAGACAGAGGTGACAGAGATTTCAAATTATGTATATTGATTAGACAATATATAAACATTTCTTTAAATTTAATTACAAACGTAGCTTATGTACACTGTATTGTCATGATATGTTGTAGTTATGATATGTATGTTTCACATTGACTATTATATGTGTATAACTATTTTTATGTGAATGCGCCGTGAGCCCAGCTACTTGCTGGGGTATAGCGCTATATAAAATATCAAATTATTATTATTATTATATTTTGTAACTAATTGTCTAATTTGACAGACAATATATTAATTTTTGTCCACTATATAGACAACAATATATTATTATTTGTACATCACTATATGGACAACAAAGATTACAATTATTTTTACACCACTATATAGACAACAAAGATTACAATTATTTTTACACCACTATATAGACAACAAAGATTACAATTATTTTTACACCACTATATAGACAACAAAGATTACAATTATTTTTACACCACTATATAGACAACAAAAATTGCAATTATTTTTACACCCCTAAATAGACAACAAAGATTACAATTATTGTTACACCACTATATAGACAACAAAGATTACAATTATTTTTACACCACTATATAGACAACAAAGATTACAATTATTTTTACACCACTATATGGACAACAAAGATTACAATTATTTGTACATCACTATATGGACAACAAAGATTACAATTATTTTTACACCACTTTATGGACAACAAAGATTACAATTATTTTTACACCACTATATAGACAACAATACGTGTGGAATTATATACGCTTGCAGGAAGTCTGACTACGCTTGCTTGAATGTCTCGACCCCCCCCCCAACAGTCCGACCCCCCCCCAACAGTCCGACCCCCCCCAACAGTCCGACCCCCCCCCAACAGTCCAACCCCCCCAACAGTCAGACCCCCCCAACAGTCCGACCCCCCCCAACAGTCCGACCCCCCCAACAGTCCGACCCCCCCAAACAGTCCGACCCCCCCCACAGTCCGACCCCCCCCAAACAGTCCAACCCTCCCCAACAGTCCGACCCCCCCCCCAACAGTCCGAGCCCCCCCCCAAACAGTCTGACCCCCCCCAAACAGTCCGACCCCCCCAACAGTCCGACCCCCCCCAAACAGTCCGACCCCCCCCCAACAGTCCGACCCCCCCCAAACAGTCCGACCCCCCCCCAAACAGTCCGACCCCCCCCCCAACAGTCCCACCCCCCCCAAACAGTCCGACAACAGTCCGACCCCCCCCCTCCCTGACTCACACCAAACAACTGATCTTCTAATCCCCTAAATTTTAATTGGATCTGTTGATTCTCTGCACTCTTCTGTCCCGTCCCCCCCCCCTCCGCCACACACACATCCCATTGAACTCGGGGGAATTGTCTCGGGAGAGATCAGATGGTGACACCGGATGACGGTTATGTCCCGTTTCCTTGTAAAACAAACAATCATTTGGTGGCTGATTTATAAACCCGAGTGGGGGGGGGCGGGGGAGGGGGGGTTAACTCGTCATTTGTATGTTGATTCGACTGCAACTTGAAATAGGATGGGCTGCATTGGGGGGAGGGAGGCGGCATTTTAGGGGTGGCAAGGGATTTGACACAGAGATAGACTTTGGACTTCATGTCCCGCCCCCCCTCTCTACCCTCCTCGCCTCGTCAAATGGAGAGGGAAATTCTCAAAAGTTCTGGAACCTTGGTTTCGCCCCACAAGGTCACTGAATATTTGGGTATGGTATAGGTTTGATGTCTGCATTAAAGCTAAACAACTTGCCAGTTCCTTCTGTACGTACATACGCCTATGCAAAGTTCAATTAAGAAAGATTGTTGTTTTGTGTTTGTTTTGTTTGTTTGTTGTTGTTTTTGAGGTAGGGGGGGGGCGGGGGAAGGGGCTTAACGCGAGCCATATATTATCAGTTTAGTTGTCAAGGTCGAATTGGTGGTAAAGTTTGTCTAACGGGATGCAAATCCGTTTGAGAAAAGATCAAACAATTTTTTTGTATACTCCATAAATACTTTCATTTTTTTCCCCTTCTTTTTAAAACTTTTTTTCTATAAGCTTTTGTTTTTAAATGCGCAAAACTTAAATCGCAGATCCTCTGCTGTGTTATCATAAACTCGCAGATTGTTTTGAACCAATGGAATTGATGGCTACTCTTTAAACGGTCTTCCTCGCCCTAACTCAGGAGTCGTCAACCTGCTGCCCGCGAGCGGCATGCGACTCTTTCGATGTCAAGCTGCGGCTCTCCAGTTCCATGCGCAAATATTAATTTTAAAACATTTTATTTTCAAAACTCGTGTTAGATGCTCTTTTAAAAAAACTGTGAAATTTTGTAAATTTTATCTCTTGGCTCTTCCTCCTCAAAAGGTTAGCGACCCCCACCCTAACTGATTATGCAAAACACGTCATGGCTAATGAAGAGGAATTAAGTCCCCCAGCCCCCATATGTGCATGAGACAAAAACAACGCAATCAACATGTGTGCTAAAAGCCAGTACAGACAAAACAAAGTCATTTGCTTAACTGATCACTTTTTTTCTTCTTTACATTTCTTTTTGTGTATTGGTAGGAAAGAAAAGAAACAATAGAATAACGAAATGTTTTTAAAAAATAAGAGACCAGACACATTACTTCAAGTGTGCGGATGGGGGGGGGACACCTGATAAAAGGAGAAAAATAAATTAGAAGGAGAGTGTTCGCCTTGAGAAGACGTTGGACAAATTTGTGTCAATAATCTGGTTTCACGTGTGGTAACGAACGGCCAGGCAACGCGTTACAACGATTCGAGAACGTAGTGAGAGAATAAGAATGCCTGAAACGTCAGTGTTTTCTTTGTTTATGACGTAGTACGCTAGACAGGTTTAGTGCTGGGAAACTCGAGATCTCATTAGAAGATGTTTTGATGTCTGTACACGAGGTCTCTCCAGGCGCGCAAATTTAACCGGGGAACGCAATCCCACACATTCTTTCTCTCTCTCTCATACTCAAACTCTCTATATTTATATCTATCTCTCTCTCTCTATATATATATATATATATGTGTGTGTGTGTGTATGTGTGTGTGTGTGTGTGTGTCTGTCTGTCTCTATCTCTCCCTCCCTCACTCTTTCTCAAACTGTCTCCCTCTATGTCTCTGTATCTTTCTCTATATGTCGGTCTCTCTCTCTCTCTCTCTCTCTCTCTCTCTCTCTCTCTCTCTCTCTCTCTCTCTCTCTCTCTCTATCACTCTCTCTCTTTCTCTCTCATACACACACACAAAATGGCTGCATGACACTTAAAATGAACAAATTTTTAAAAGATATTATTCACCCTTACCTTATTACCTTATTTACCGATAACTCCACCTCCAAGGACACGGCAATAACGACTATATATTTTTGTCAGATTGTAGCATTGTAATGGTTGCTCTTTTACTGAGTGTTTTTTCTTCTTTTTTTCTTCTTTCGATTCTTATTATTTTTTCTTATTTAGGGCTTTCCCCCGTCTAATGTCAGGTACCCATCAGAGCTGGCTGAACTCATGCAGGACACCCTTAAACCACGAGAACAGCTGCCTGCTTTCACAGGGACTCGAACCCCCGACTCTCAGTACGCCAGCCGAGCCCAAAAGGCACACACGGGTTGTACATGTAATACCGGTACTTATACGTGTGTTATAGCACATCACTAGATGACTGATGTGTAGATCGTTGTGAAGAAACAGGAGAAGTATTGACCATCCTTCTTCAAAACTGTGTGAAAAACTGAGTTCTCCTACTTGTAAAGGTAGACATCAACACCATGACTCATCCGGTAGTTGTTGTTATTGTTTCTTTTTTTATTATTGTTATATTTTTGTTCTGAAGAAACGTGATGAAAAGTGGTTACCAGAACAATTATTACAATAGTGTTTTTTTTCAAGTTACATTCGAATCCATGACTTCTAGTCATGGCCGTAGAGGGCTTTAGACCAGAGCTTCTCAAAGTGGTGGTCCGCGGACCGGTGCCGGTCCGTGGGCCATCCGTCGCGGGTCCGCAGAAGTTATAAAGAAAGAAAAAGAAAATCTAATTATAATACTTCATTTGAAACTAATAATACTTAACCTATAGAATATGTCAATTTTTCGGTAATCCTACATAATAAAAGGCAATTTTCCGTGCGGTCATCGATAGCGATTGGTCCCTCAAACACACATGACCCTATAGCCAATCATGTTGAACATGTTTACGCGGACGTTCAAAACGAGTTATTGTTGGTGCAGTATTTCTTCCAAGACTTTATTTTGAGTTATGCGCGTTGGTATTTATAGTCAAAAGCTCTGTTTTTACGAGTTATTTATTTTAACTGTACTGAATAGTATTTTTAACGTGATGCACATGTATGCCGGTCGAGACGGCTGTTGGAGGGGAGTTACAACATGCCACCGAACGGTGGCGGAACGTCCTTGGACGGGCTTTCTTGTTCTTAAAACAAATAATATAAAATATATTTCCTGTCGGTACCACTTCAGTAAACGGAAAACAGTGCACCGGTCCGTGGTGCAATGGAAAAATTCCGGCCGGCCCGCCATACTAAAAAGTTTGAGAAGCACTGCTCTAGACTGGAGATGAGATTTGAATTTCTTACTCAATTTAAGAATAACGTTATTACATTTCTCACCCTACCACATACAGCATGACGTAGTTCATAGTTGAAAGTTTGATACGTCTGATTCCCTCACACTTTCTGTGTTACTAATTGGTTTATTTGAAAATCGTGTGGGAAGAGTATATGTCAAATGTTAATACAGTCCAACATATAGGCAATTAAGTTTCAGTGGGGAAACAAAGAAGAAAAAAGCGGGCCGCACCAACACACATACACAGAGACACACAGACACATACACACACACACAATGTTTCAGAAATGCCACTATGATTGAAACCTAACCTTACTCTACCAAATACTTCCATGGAAATAAGACTCCCCCCCCCCTTTTTAATTAAAAAAAATGTAAGAAAAGCACAAAAAACTGACCAATCCCGGTAAGTGTCCACATGGACAATGAAATAAAATATGCCAGGGGCAACGAGTTGAATAGGATCCCAGCCCCAGACTGTCCACTCTGCGCTCACGGCCGATGTCCGACTGATGAATGTGACAAAACAGAAGACGCGCGGATAAAAAAAAAGAAAAGTCCGGTTACAAGAATGAAGAAGGCGGACAAAGTCGTTGATCAGAATTCATCTCATTTGTCATTTGAAAAAAATCAGACCCCCCTCCCCTCCATCGCCCCCCCCCCAAAACCCTCGACACATCATCGTTCTCCTGATTCCGAAGACGCCAGACATTCACGAGATAGGGCTAAGGACATCCAGCCAGGGCACACTGTGAGACGACGTTATTTTACCTAACCAGTTTGGTGCACGCTGACGTTGTATCGGGAAGTCGTAGCAATTTGTCGGGTATCTTGTGGTTGGTGTGCAATAGTCAACCAGAGAAAGCCATCCCCCCCCCACCTTTTCCGTCCCTACTGGCAATAAGAACATTCATGCGTGAGACACGTCACAACTTCACACGTAGCGCCGCCTCTGACATCTTTTATTCACGTCCACTTTATGTCTGTGAAACAATGTAGCTTCCCCCGTGAACGCCTTTACCATTTATGTTTATTTCCAAGCTGTCCCCGTTCCGTCTAACAAGCGATGCCAGTGATTTGAACAAAACCAATTGAAACAGGCCCTAGTAAAGTCACATATTCCGAAAGCTTGAGATTATTCTCTTAAAGCTTTTGGCTAACACCTGGGCAACCTGCTCCCTCTGCTGGACCGTGCCAATACAACATTGTCTGAACGTAGGACTTTTTCGCCGCCCTAACCTCCCCGGTTGTGTCCGCAGCGCGTGGCACTGAAGTCAACAGGTGCATCTCTGTTTCAGAGGCTAGGCTGCAATGCCGGCAGTTCGAGTCCCTGTTGTTGTTTAACCTGTTTAAGTTTGAGTTTGATGGGGGCCGTGTTCTCTTCTCATTTAGTCACCAAATGAAACATGCCCTTTAACGTACTGTCATTAAAAAACAACACACATTCAATGCATGCTATTAAACTCAATAACTTTAGTTTCTTTCAAATCGCGATACCGTCCAATGTTTACATTGGCGACACACGAATGACGTCAGAACCTATCCATTGGCTTTTCTGTTCTCTCCGAGAACAGCGTTGTTGTTGTTGTATCCTAGTCGGTGGTACCAAAAACTCCACTATTTAACGTGAGTGACTTAGTGAAATGTGTCCTTTTTGTTATCCGAATATATTGTTGAGCCAAGAGTTGCCTGCTCATGGTGGATGTTCATTAGTTAATACAAGAGTTACCTGCTCATGGTGGATGTTCATGAGTTTATACAAGAGTTACCTGCTCATGGTGTATGTTCATTAGTTAATACAAGAGTTACCTGCTCATGGTGGATGTTCATTAGTTAATACAAGAGTTACCTGCTCATGGTGGATGTTTATTAGTTAATACAAGAGTTACCTTTTCATGGTGGATGTTCATTAGTTAATACAAGAGTTACCTGTTCATCTTGGATATTAAAAAGTTAATACAAGAGTTACCCAAGCACAGTGATGATTCTAAAAGTTTTTTAAAGGGGTATGGATGAAGGTGTGATGGTAATAAAATGGACTCTCACAAGTGAAACCAGTTCAGAGGGTCTCAAACTATACTGGTTAGGTAAAATAACTTGACACAGAAGCAAGTGGTGGCAGTGGTTTCGGATTTAATTAGAAGTGCGGATGATTAAGTGAGGTGTCCCGATCAAATATTTGGACCGACGACATTGCCCGGCCTGTCCCCCTAGGGGTGTGGGGGCAGGGGTGGGAGGCCGCCGGACCATCGGAAAGTGACGAATCAAACAATTCGGGGAGGGGGGAGGAAAGGGTTACTCTTGCCACTGGGAACAGTTGTTGAAAAGTGTAAGCAATGAATTGAAAGATGGAGTCGTCAGTAGAAGGTGGGGGCCAAGGCGGAGGTGAGGACATGAGGTTGTCCAGTTGAACACATGAGGTTGTCCACTTGAACACATGATGTTGTCCAGTTGAACACATGAGGTTGTCCAGTTGAACACATGAGGTTGTCCAGTCGAACACATGATGTTGTCCAGACGAACACATGAGGTTGTTCAGTTGAACACATGAGGTTGTCCAGTTGAACACACGAGGTTGTCCAGTTGAACACATGAGGTTGTCCAGTTGAACACATGAGGTTGTCCAGATGATAGTGTTTAAAGCTGATCGTGTGCTGGGGAGGGGGTTGAGGTGTGAGTCTAATGCCATAGAGACAAAGAGTTTGGAGGAACGTTAGAAGAGAGGGAAAGTGGGATAAATATAGAGGAGAGAAGATGTTGTGGGGAGGAAGGAGGATAATGGGCTGAAAAGTGAAAGTCATGAGAGAGAGAGAGAGAGAGAGAGAGAGAGAGAGAGAGAGAGAGAGAGAGAGAGAGAGAGAGAGAGAGAGAGAGAGAGAGAGAGAGAAAGAGAGAGCGAGCGAGAGAGAGAGAGAGAGAGAAAGAGAGAGCGAGCGAGCGAGAGAGAGAGAGAGAGAGAGAGAGAGAGAGAGAGAGAGAGAGAGAGAGAGAGAAAGAGAGAGCGAGCGAGAGAGAGAGAGATAGAGAGAAATCCGTGTTAATAAAAATTTATAATAATTTATTACTTTTTTTTCTTCTTTTGTTTCCCCCCATTGTGACATTGAATTGTTCCTACATTTCCGTACTTGATTTGTTTCCCTATAACCTTTTTTCCTGATAAAGGTCAGTTGCGAGAAGAATGTGGCGAGTGTCTGGAGATCGAAGCAGAGGACGTGGATTTTTATCGTTCTTTGCCGGCTGTAGAGCAAGGTGATTGCGTGACGGCGCTGGAGATCTGTGATGTCATTAGTATCACGGCGTCACTCTTTGAACTCGTGACGTCACTCTTTGAACTCACGGCGTCACTTGTGGCACCTGTGACGTCAGGCTTTGATGTCCGGTTTCCTGCTATCGCTCGTTGGTGCACAAATATCAGCTTCGGGATTAGGTCTTGAGCCGGGCCGAGCACGTGGCGAGGGCTTATGTCGATAGTGTCGTGTTATTGTGTTTTGTTGGTATTTTGAGTGTTGGACGGAATGGAAGGCAGCAGGAGTGAGATTATTTATTTCAATGCTGACGTTTTATCTACCACCTACAGTCACAGCCCCCCCTTCCCCACATGTTAAACGATGATTCAACTCGTTGTCAATTAAGTGATGTTGAGTGATGTCCAATATCACAAAGGGAGGGTAAACTGCGGAAAACCAACGATTCCCTTCAGGCATATGTTTAGAAATATACAGTTTAAAAAAAAAGAAAAGCAGAAGGCTCTTCTAATGAAAAACTTGCGCTCAATCTTTTTCAGAAACACAATCTGTCTGGGCATCGATGCGCTGGCTGGACATGGCATCCAAGAGCTGGATGGATACGACATCTATTTGCTCCCTGCCCATACATCATTAGGCTTGCTGGATAAGACATCCAAGTGCTGGCGTGACGTAACATCCTTGTGGTGACTTGACTCCAGTGCCACGCAAAAACCACTCCAGATTTTAAATTCTCACGAGTGAACTCAAAACTTTACCCAGGCTAAAATGAAGTATACCAGTCGCAATAAATAAAAAATCGAAGCCATATTTCAGTCACGTGCTCTACGAGGAGGGGCCCCTTTATTTTCAAGGTCAGTGCCATAAAGGTCGGCTGTCGAATAAAACTAATGCAATGAACATTTCGTCGAGCCGTCTTCAAAAGAATTTTTTCAACTCGCAGCTTTCTCGGCATTGACGCTTTTTCAAGATCAGAGGCGGCACCTACGGTACGGGCTGGAAATAAATTGTAACTCCAGCGCCGGCCTGGGAGAACGTGGGGCAATAAAGGGGGCTGTACTCTGTCGGAGTAGGGAGTGGAGGATGAGTGGTGTACGAGTTATGAGTGAGTGGGGGGGGGTTGTAATGTAATATAAGGGATGAACATTGAGGATTTGAGTGGGTATGAGGTATGGTTACCTAATATCAATTTAACCCCCCACCCCTGGTCCCCTTGTGGAGATCAGTTTTTTTAAGTCATAGGATGAAATTGTAACAGAAATTTTAAGTTTCGACGCTATCAACGGGCGCAAAAACTTTCCAGGGAAAGGGGGGGAGGGGTATGGGGGCGATTCTTGATCAGATGGATTCCTGGATTGGGATAATGATCTCTTTCGACGTCCATGATTTCTATCACAGGTCTCTGTGTTGTCAGTGATTGGGACCGTTTAACCCTGTGTTGTCAGTGATTGGGATCGTTTACCCCTGTGTTGTCAGTGATTGGGACCGTTTACCCCTGTGTTGTCAGTGATTGGGACCATTGACCCCTGTGGTGTCAGTGATTGGGACCGTTTACCCCTGTGTTGTCAATACCGTATACCCCTGTGTTGTCAGTGATTGGGACCGTTTACCCCTGTGTTGTCAGTGATTGGGAATGTTTACCCCTGTGTTGTCAGTGATTGTGACCGTTTACCCCTGTGTTGTCAGTGATTGTGACCGTTTACCCCTGTGTTGTCAGTGATTGTGACCATTTACCCCTGTCTTGTCAGTGATTGGGACCGTTTACCCCTGTGTTGTCAGGGATTGGGACCGTTTACCCCTGTGTTGTCATTGATTGGGACCGTATAACCCTGTGTTGTCAGGGATTGGGACCGTTTACCCCTGTGTTGTCAGGGATTGGTACCGTTTACCCCTGTGTTGTCAGTGATTGGGACCGTATACCCCTGTGTTGTCAGGGATTGGGACCATTGACCCCTGTGTTGTCAGTGATTGGGACCGTATACCCCTGTGTTGTCAGTGATTGGGACCATTGACCCCTGTGTTGTCAGTGATTGGGACCATATACCCCTGTGTTGTCAGGGATTGGGACCATTGACCCCTGTGGTGTCAGCGATTGAGATAGAAAAGTAAGAGGATTTATGCTGCTACCAGTAAACTGTATTCAGCCAGAGACAATGATAACATCATAGACTAAAATAAAACAAAGACAAACTTAAATTAAGTTTGATTAAAATATACTAAAAGACGCCCCGCCCCTGCTGTGGATTGAGACAAGAGGAAGTCCCTTGGTGTGCGCTTCTTTGCATCGGCGGCACCAAAACTGTAAGAACAGTCCTTCCAAATTTTCGAAAGAGTAACACAACAAAGACAAATTTTAGAAACAATTTGCAGACTTTTTTTTTCTCTTTATTTGATAGAGCTTTTAAACATTAGAGCACAACGAGCATGCTGTCTAGCGAGGACAGAGTTAGCACAACGAGCATGCTGTCTAGCATGGACGCTTTTATGTGCAGTCGATAGGTTCACGGATTGAAAATTTATATTTTCTTCTTTTTAGTGCACTTTATATTTGTAAATAAAAGCGTGTCCTTTAAAAAAAAGATTTTTTAAAGATTTTTTTTGTTGGTTTGTTGGTTTGTCCAAGATTTTTTTCAAATCTGCCAACGTAAAATTGAACCACTTCTGATGGATCTAGAGATCTGAAAATTTTACCACAGACAGATCTTGGACGACAATGCATTGTATCAAAATTTCACATCGATCGAATGTACCGTTATTAAATTATTTAACTTTTAAGTTTATCTATAGTCTATATAAAAGCATCTGTACCGTCGGCTTTTGTTGACATCCGTGAGTTCACCCCGTGACCACATCACAATGTTTTTAAAACGTTGGGCGGGCGCTTGTGAGGTGTTTGGTAAAATAAATAGAGGGAAACAAATATTTTTAAAAACCAGGTTGTTTTAAGTGGACTAAAAAGAATAAAATAAATAGAAGTAAAAAAAGAAAGATTTCTAAAAACCACGTTTTTATAAGCGGACTAAAAAGAAGAAAATAATTCAAAACTTATAAGTTCAAGTACTTTCATTTAATATGACTAAAAACGTGGTGCTGGTGTTTGGTATACAAATTAAAGATTTCTAATTTAGAAGGCAAAAGAGAGATCTATAAGTGAGAGTATGAGTGAGCCGCATATATTAAACCTCATAAGCGCCCGCCCCACGTTTTAGTCATATTAAATCAAAGTACCTGAACTTATAAGTTTTAAATTATTTTCTTCTTTTTAGTCCGCTTATAAAAACGTGGTTTTTAAAAATCTTTTTTTTACTTCTATATTTTCCTTTTACATTTAAAGACCTCACATAACAACTTGTAGTTTCAAAAAATATTTCTCAATTATTATTATTATTTTTTAAACAATTCAATCACCACTAGTTAGAAAAGAAAGAGAGACGTGAGTGGGTGAGGGGCGTCAACGCACTGGAGATTCTGAGTGGACGGAACGATTAAATTAGAGAGTTGATCTTTGGTCACCGTCGAGGAAGATGGGCAAAGATGGGCAAAGTTTCTCGAGAAGTCAAAATTAAATTAGGAATTCTTAGAATATTTAGTTGCATCTCGTTATCAGAAATGAGTTTTTATTGGGTTTGTTTTTTCCGAGGAGAGCTCGAGGGGGGGGGCCGAAGAACAAAACAAAGTGGGCTGAGGGAGTGGTTGTGAGGCAAGATGCGTTATCTGTGATAGTTTCTTTGTTGTTTGAAAGTGGAACTGCCCGAGGGAGAGGGGAGGGTGGTGGGAGCTGAGAGCGGGGGGGGGGTGGGGTGGATTATTTTGATTGACATAAATGGTCGAGATAAAAAAAATATCTGTTGTCCGCAAAAAATTCTGATGCAATTAAAATATCATCTTTCTGTTGGAATTAAGATATCAGCTGAGATAAATTTATCAGCTTTCAGTTGATACTAAAATATGAGCTTTCAGTTGAAATTATCAAAACGTCAGCTTTCGTTTGAAATGTTAATACTTTTGTGACTATTCGGTCTATTCTCAACTTCTTTTCTGACTCATGCCCTTCCCACCTTACTGGACTTCTCTCTGTGTACTCATCCACTTGTCAGCTATGCTCATCTGCAGACACACGTATTCTCTCTGCTCCTAAGACACAAACTAAAAACATTTGGTGATATGTATTTCTATTTTAGTGCCCCCCAAACAATGGAATTATCTATCATTATGCATTCGCAGTTTTCCAACTACTATAGCCTTCAAGACGGCACTAAAACTGCACCTTTTCAAACTTTACTTTCAAAATTAATTAAACAAAAATATAAAAAATTTTATTTAAACGATAAACGTAGCTTATATGTACCGTAATGTCATTATATTTTGCATGTCCAATGAATTAATAATTATGTATGTCGCTAATTTTGTTGTAAAACGCTTTGAGCACAGTTGTTTGGGGTACTGTGCAATATAAATTATCAAATTCTTTTTGTTGTTGTTATTATTATTATTATTATTATTATTATTATCATTATTATTATCATTATCATTATCATTATTATTATTATTAGTTTTACTATTATCATTATCATTATTATTATTAGTATTACTATTATTATTATAATTTCTACTATTATGTGAGACATCAAGATTTACGTCATGTATTTACTCTAGGGCTGTTAACGATTAATTTAAATTTAATCGTTAACTTTTGAAACATTATTGATCAATTAATCATTAATTTCGATTAAAGCCAAAAATTGAAATTTATAGTGTCATTAGTAACATTTATTAACATACTTGTCGAAAATCGAAATAACACTGGAATGTCTTCTTTATATGACATCTTTTAACCAACAACGCAAACAGACAAGCGTATTGACATTGTTTCGTTCAAGTGATGAGCAGGTCTTATTGACAATAAACGAGCTGCGCAGATATTTGACCGACGCCACGCAGGAGTTTAGAATCACCGCGCAGCAAATTTGTAAAATATTGCACACAAATGGACGTTGTGCAACTTTGCACATGAGATTTTTTTTTAACTTTGCACATGGACCAACGAAGCTTAGACTTAGAAGGAACATGGTAGGCAAACGATTTCTCTCAGTGGACACAATAACCTTTATCAACATTTTGAACATTCACGTCAGTCCATAGTTTAAACCTAAATGTTCTTGTAATCGTCTGGACATAAGTTTATATTTATCGGCCGAAATATTTTACTTGTTGACTTCCAGTACATTTATAAGTGGTGGGTCGATTAATCGTTAAAATGTTTTTTGATCTTTAAAATTTTTAACGATTAATCGAGAAATTAATCGTTAATTTCCGCAGCCCTAATTTATTCATTTGTAATTTAAATTTAAGCTTCTTAAAGCCAACATCCATATTTACTATAGAAACACTAGTGGTATCCACCGTTGAAACTCTTTGCTTGGGGCACAGGCTGGTAAATTATAACGTTGAGTTTAAATCATGTCACAGAGAGGAAATAGGGGTAACTGCAGCAAGCCCAACAAATGTAACACTATATTCGGGATCTTCAGTCGCAGACGGAGACTTTAAGGGAATAAAACACGTCACAATTGTGTTACTGAAATACAATCTTAGACGAGAGTTACTTCCTCTATACAATACAGGATTTCAACAAACAAAAAAAAAGAAGAAAAGGTTAAGCAGTTAGGGGAGGATGGGAACAAGGGCAAAGACAAAGTCATTTTGAGAGGAGCGGGTTTTCATGGGAGGGGTACACGATAAATGGAGTGAGAACTACTGGGTCGGTGGGTATACAAAATTGATAAAGAGGAAGTGAGATAGAGAGTAAGAAAAAAAAGGGGGGGGGTTGAAATTGAAAGAGTGCATGAAATGGAGGTGGAGATAAAGAAAGATTTAGATAGAGAGAGAGAGAGAGAGAGAGAGAGAGAGAGAGAGAGAGAGAGAGAGAGAGAGAGAGAGAGAGGTAGGAGTAGATAGAAGAGAGAGAGAGAGAGAGAAATTGAAAGAGTGAAATAGAGAGTGAGATAAAGAAAGAGTTAGATTAAGATAAAGAGAGAGAGGGAGAGAGAGAGAGAGACGAGATAAGTAGCCGTTATCACATTATGGAAAACTGTTTCCCGAGTCGTTGATGGCAAAACCTGATTACACGTGGCTGAAAGGGTCCTTACAAAGGGGCTCAATGTGTGAGGTGGGTGAGGTGGGCATGGGGGGGGGGTAGGGTTATTTTAGGTCATGGATGTGGTTAAGGTCAGGGGTCAGCAAGTTGGTGTAGTCAGTGAGGTCGCTATGGAGATGTGGGTGTCGTCAGTCAGGTGGTTGTGGTCAGTAAGGTGGTTGTGGTCAGTCAGGTGGTTGTGGTCAGTCAGGGGGTTGTGGTCAGTAAGGTGGTTGTGGTCAGTAAGGTGGTTGTGGTCAGTAAGGTGGTTGTAGTCAGTCAGGTGGTTGTGGTCAGTAAGGTGGTTGTGGTCATTAAGGTGGTTGTGGTCATTAAGGTGGTTGTGATCAGTCAGGTAGTTGTGGTCAGTAAGGTGGTTGTCGTCAGTCAGGTGGTTGTGGTCAGTAAGATGGTTGTGGTCAGTAAGGTTGTTGTGGTCAGTAAGGTTGTTGTGGTCAGTAAGGTGGTTGTGGTCAGTAAGGCTGTTGTGGTCAGTAAGGTGTGTGTGGTCAGTAAGGTGGTTGTGGTCAGTAAGGTGGTTGTGGTCAGTAAGGTGGTTGTGGTCAGTAAGGTTGTTGTGGTCAGTAAGGTTGTTGTGGTCAGTAAGGTGGTTGTGGTCAGTAAGGCTGTTGTGGTCAGTAAGGTGTGTGTGGTCAGTAAGGTGGTTGTGGTCAGTAAGGTTGTTGTGGTCAGTAAGGTGGTTGTGGTCAGTAAGGTGGTTGTGGTCATTCAGGTGGTTGTGGTCAGTAAGGTGGTTGTGGTCAGTAAGGTGGTTGTGGTCATTAAGGTGGTTGTGATCAGTCAGGTGGTTGTGATCATTAAGGAGGTTGTGGTCAGTTAGATGGTTGTGGTCAGTCAGGTGGTTGTGGTCAGTAAGGTGTTTGTGGTCAGAAAGCTGGGTCCTGTGAGGAATTTTTGTTTGGCCAGCTCAAGTATTGTAGACAAAGTTTATATGTTTTAAAAATAACATAAATAAATCGATATTTTCCTTGCACAGAACTCATTATTAAAAGACAAAATTTGACATACTTTATTTCCTTACTTATTTTGACATTTGTCTGATAACAATTTATTTACATATCAGAAAATATTCATTTAAATTATTTTCACTAAGATATAGTAATATTAGTAAGTAGCTAAATATGTCATTGAAGTGGTTTTTGACATTTTCGTAATTGAGTATCAAAACCATGACGTTATCTGAGTAGCCATTGAAATGGAGGCCGAGGGTCATCACACGATAGAGTCATGCCACGAGGGGAGACTACCACTGACGTTAGATTATCGCAGTCGACATCGATCTCAACCTTCGTGTCTGTTGTAATGCCGGGCACTGACAACCACCCCACTACAATCTCCCGGTGATTGCAGATTTCTGAAAGTTCAATGCGATGGTCAGGCCCGATGGAACGGACGCTCCGGGTGAAGAGTAACCAACTGTTTGACGGACACTGCCGGTCCTTATCACAAGCGTGTCCAAATTTGACCTAAGTAAGGGGGGTCTGACGTTATCGTATTTGGGAGGGTTTGACCTGTCATGTCAAAGGTCATGAACTGTCCATCTAACTTCATACTTTATTGCTGTATTGATGTTGCCTTGTGTTTTGTGCTGTTTTTTTTTAAAATTAAAACCACCATGTCCGCAATGGCGGTTTAACAACCCAAAGAACTGCTCCAGGAAAATACAGTTTATAGTGTGGGCGGAAAGTCAGTTTATAGTATGGGGAAAAGTCAGTCAATACTGTGGGGAAAATTCAGTTTATAGCGTTGGGAAAATTCAGTTTCAAGTGTGGGGAAAAGTCGGTTTATAGTGTGGGGAAAAGTCGGTTTATAGTGTGGGGAAAAGTCGGTTTATAGTGTGGGGAAAAGTCGGTTTATAGTGTGGGGAAAAGTCGGTTTATAGTGTGGGGAAAAGTCGGTTTATAGTGTGGGGAAAAGTCAGTTAATAGTGTGGGGAAAATTCAGTTTCAAGTGTGGGGAAAAGTCAGTTAATAGTGTGGGGAAAATTCAGTTTCAAGTGTGGGGAAAAGTCAGTTTATAGTGTGGGCGGAAAGTCAGTTTATAGTATGGGGAAAAGTCAGTTAATAGTGTGGGGAAAATTCAGTTTCAAGTGTGGGGAAAAGTCAGTTTATAGTGTGGGCGGAAAGTCAGTTTATAGTATGGGGAAAAGTCAGTTAATAGTGTGGGGAAAATTCAGTTTCAAGTGTGGGGAAAAGTCAGTTAATAGTGTGGGGAAAATTCAGTTTCAAGTGTGGGGAAAAGTCAGTTTATAGTGTGGGCGGAAAGTCAGTTAATATTGTGGGGAAAAGTCAGTTAATAGCGTTGGGAAAATTCAGTTTCAAGTGTGGGGAAAAGTCAGTTTATAGTGTGGGCGGAAAGTCAGTTTATAGTATGGGGAAAAGTCAGTTAATAGCGTTGGGAAAATTCAGTTTCAAGTGTGGGGAAAAGTCAGTTTATATTGTGGGGAAAATTCAGTAAATAGCGTTGGGAAAATTCAGTTTCAACTGTGGGGAAAAGTCAGTTTATAGTGTGGGGAAAATTCAGTTAATAGCGTTGGGAAAATTCAGTTTCAAGTGTGGGGAAAACAGAAATTGTTTCTACAACAGATGTGAGAAACTGATCAATAAACAAAATGAAAGTATTACAAGAATACAAATCAAAGTTTTATGAAAACTGTACCGAAATTAAATTGTGACAAGAACTCTACCGAAATAAAATTGTTACTAGGACTGTACCGAAATAAAATTGTGACAAGAACTGTACCGAAATAAAATTGTGACTAGATCTGTACCGAAATTAAATTGTGACAAGAACTGTACCGAACTAAAATTGTGACAAGAACTGTAACGAAATTACATTGTGACAAGAACTGTACCAAAATAAAATTGTTACTAGAACTCTGCCCTAATCAGAAGGGTGTAAGACCTGGACCCTAATCAAATTGTAATGACAATCGTGCCTCAATCATTCCGGTCTAAACTGAAATACACGGAACAATGAAGGTTGTGACTTCCTAATTTTTTTTTGTGCTCAGAATTTACCACTCCCTCCCCCAATGGACGCCCCCCCCCCGACCAACGCCCCACTCTTTCCGAAAAGCTCCCCCGGACCTCTAGGTACCACGAAGCCCCTGTTACCATAATCTTTCATCAGCTCATCGCCAACTTATCCAATTTGTCACCGGCGGTCGGCGACTAATGGCGGGCTCCAATGGACTGTTGGGGCTCACGGCGAGATGGCGAATTCTCGGCCAAGTAACGGAAGGAATGTCTGCCTTCGTGGCTTTTATTCAACTGTTTTTGTCTCCACATGGCCGATCTTTTGTGCAATTAAAAACAACGTTCCTATTATATAGTTATTTTTATTAAGTGACGTCATTGTATATGTTAAATTCTCATCTTATAACTTAAATAGCATGTGTCTATTTGTTTTAGCATGACAGTCATTTTGCTTATTATTCTCTCTTATCTTGGTTGCGCTATATAATAAAAGTATTTATTGCATTTTAGCCAAGCTTCTATGTGTATGTTTGTTTCTTAATGGTAGAATTTATATTATGTATGTCATTATTTCATTTCTCATTGTGGTTTTTTTAATTTTATTATTATTTTTTTTTAAAATTTTTTTTTACTATACTTTCTGTTCGACCTTGATGTGTCCAATTGTTTCTATATGACAGTTATTTTTATGTGTCCTATTGTTATTAAATTGAATTTATTTTTAATGTACATTTGTTAATACGCTATCGTTAATGTTAGTGTTCCAGTGTTGCTACGAAAAGAATCGTTCATTTGAATGTTCTATCGCTTGTATATAGAAATTATTTTATGTGTTCTATTGTTTCTATATAGCCATAATTTTACTACTTTATGGTGTTATTATTGTGTTATTATTTGTCTAAGGATTAATGCTGCCGCAGCCTATGTTCAGATATATTAGATATCAAACTGTCGATAGTCTATGCACTAATAACCAGTTTGTTTTGTGTATTTTCACCGTTACTTGTTTTTTATAAATTACATTTAATCAATGTAGAATGATTTCCCTTTGGTAGACTTCCGGTGTTTCCAATCTTTCAAAATTTAAGTGGTTTTCACAATGAATTCACTTTTGTCTTGATTATCTTTGTTCTCTTTGTTTACAAACATGTAATCGACCGCCCAATATGGGGATGAATCTTTTTAAAAAAATAGCAACAATGAGACTGATAAGCGAAAAGGGATTTGTTTTTTTATTACATTATTTCTTATGCAGGATTCTAGCATAGATTATAAATAAATTATAATATTGTTGGTCGTTAATGCCGTTAGTCTACCAGTAGTTAGAAGTAGTAGTATTACTAGAGTCATTGTCAAACGTGACAAACTTTAGATAGTATTACTAGTGTCATTGTCAAACGTGACAAACTTTAGATAGTATTACTAGTGTCATTGTCAAACGTGACAAACTTTAGATAGTATTACTAGTGTCATTGTCAAACGTGACAAAATTTAGATAGTATTACTAGTGTCATTGTCAAACGTGACAAACTTTAGATAGTATTACTAGTGTCATTGTCAAACGTGACAAACTTTAGATAGTATTACTAGTGTCATTGTCAAAAGTGACAAACTTTAGATAGTATTACTAGTGTCATTGTCAAACGTGACAAACTTTAGATAGTATTACTAGTGTCATTGTCAAACGTGACAAACTTTAGATAGTATTACTAGTGTCATTGTCAAACGTGACAAACTTTAGATAGTATTACTAGTGTCATTGTCAAACGTGACAAACTTTAGATAGTATTACTAGTGTCATTGTCAAACGTGACAAACTTTAGATAGTATTACTAGTGTCATTGTCAAACGTGACAAACTTTAGATAGTATTACTAGTGTCATTGTCAAACGTGACAAACTTTAGATAGTATTACTAGTGTCATTGTCAAACGTGACAAACTTTAGATAGTATTACTAGTGTCATTGTCAAACGTGACAAACTTTAGATAGTATTACTAGTGTCATTGTCAAACGTGACAAACTTTAGATAGTATTACTAGTGTCATTGTCAAACGTGACAAACTTTAGATTTTTACCTAAGGTTAAAGCCAGTTTTTTTATGCAAGTGTAAATGAGCGCTTTCGTCTAGTAAGTCAAGTGAACTTGACTGTTTTTCTAAGACTATGATGATGATGCACTAAGTACTAGGCCAACATTTGCAATGAATAGTAGACCAACATTTGCACTGAGTACTAGACCAAAATTTGCCCTAAGTACTAGACCAACATTTGCACTGAGTACTAGACCAAAATTTGCCCTAAGTACTAGACCAATATGTGAATTGAGCACAAGACCACCATTTACACTGATTACTAGACAAAAATGTCCACTGCGTACTAGACCAACATTTGCATTGAGGACTAGACCAACATGTGCACTGAATACTATATCAACATTTACACTGAGTACTATACCATGATTTGCATCGAGTGCTAGACCAATATGTACAATGAGTACCAGACCAACATGTGCACTGAGTACTAGACCAACGTGTGCACTGCCTACTAGACCAACATTTGCACTGAGTACTATTTGTAAGAAAACGTTCACCCTATCGTGTATCAGGCTTCGTGTCACGGCTTTTACTGTTAACGAATGGGAACACGTGACCTCGGGCCGAGCATTTCAAAGAAACCCTTTTTGTTGTCATTATTTATATACAGTTTTGTTGTTTTTTTAAAGGTACCGATAGTTTATTTCCCCATCCGCCAGTTCACCGCGAGGAGAGAAGCGTATTGGAGTCTGAGACTATGGCGAGGGTTGCTGACTTACGACCGCTCTTAGAAAAAAAAGAAATCTGGGATTTGAGTGGGAGCGAGGTTATAGGCCGTCTCAACAAGTCCAGGGGCTTTTAGTCGGGGGTAGGGCGGAGAGATTCTATTCATGGTGGGGTCATGGCTCGAGTAATGGTTGGAGGAAGCTGAAAGGGTCGGGGGGGGGGTGTTTGATGGGTGTTTGGGTGGGATTGTGGGATTTATGATTTTAGTTGTAATATGTCGGGGGAGGGTGGGGGGATAAGTGACCGGATGTCCCACGGTTGTGTCGGGATGTTTGAGGTATAACGGAGATTTCGGTTAGAGAAGAAACTTTGATTGGGCATCTCACTAAAGATCAGTTCATACAATAAAGCTTATGGTCAAACTTTGATTGGGCACCTCACTAAAGATCGGTTCACACAATAAAGCTTATGGTCAAACTTTGATTGGGCACCTCACTAAAGATCGGTTCACACAATAAAGCTTATGGTCAAACTTTGATTGGGCACCTCACTAAAGATCGGTTCACACAATAAAGCTTATGGTCAAACTTTGATTGGGCACCTCACTAAAGGTCGGTTCACACAATAAAGCGTATGGTCACGCATTTGACGCCACGCTTGTGTGGAGCCTTTCCCCAACACTCATAGACCACAAGCCACCTCCTTATGACGTGAAACAGCGCTTACAATCAGAATTCAAAGTTCATCAGTGGACAGAATATTTACATTGACCACGGCGTGTTCTGGGAAAGATTGCTGGTGATCCGTCATACTTCAATATCGTGAATAATATCACGTGACAAAACATCAAAAAATTGAGAATGTTAACGTTGGCGGGAAAATATCTCTTTTAGAAAGTCTTGTCATGGGAATCGCAATATTTTAACTCTATAAATACATCAACTTCGCTCAGTTGATTTTTAGTTGATGCAGAGAAGAAGTTTCTTTTGTTAAAGTAGGATGAGGTGAGAATGTTTCGGTGCTTGAAAATTTCATTTTAATTGACGTTCTAAATATAAAAAAATTAAAAATCCGTTTAAAAAAAAACAAGATTTTTACTATAAATCCTTTATGTACGAGACATAACTAAAAGAATGTTCATTAAAATAAGCAGCGCACGACAATCCAAAAATTCAAAATTTTAGTATTGTCTCGTAAAACATGTTTAGTATAATGCGTACCGATCGGGAATATATTTTTAAAAATTATCGTCCATATAATACGCACCGTGACACTATCTAAAAAAAAATAACATGATTAAACTAGAGATAAATAAAATAAACTAAAAATTCAGTAATTTAATTACAGTACATGCGATCGATATGAAATTTTGATACATCGCTTTTATCATAGGCACAAAACTGCCTGCAAAATTTCAGCTCACTAGCTTACGAGGAAGGGGGATGAAAATCAATCCAAAGTTTTTTCGACAAACAATCAACCAGACCACGAGTTAATATAAAGGATTTAAAAACCCGTAAAAACCAAGTTTTTGACTATAAATCCTTTATGTACGAGACATAACTAAAAGAATGTTAATTAAAATACGCAGCGCACGACAATCCAAAAATCCAAAATTTTAGTTATGTCTCGAAAAACATGTTTAATATAATGCGCACCGATCGGGAATATATTAAAAAAAATTAACGTCCATATAATACGTACCGAATCGCGCAACAGGAAAGTATTAAAAAGGTCGTTCAATATACTACGCACCGCTACACTCTATCTAAAAAAAATAACATGATACATAGAGATAAATAAAATGATCTAAAAATTCAATAATTTAATTACAGTACATGCTATCGATCTGAAAAATTTGATACATCATTTTTATTATCGGCATAAAACTGCCTGCAAAATTTCAGCTCGCTAGCTTGCGAGGAAGTGGGTTAAAAATCTATAAACAGTTTTTTCGACAAACAAGCAAGCATGCAAGGCCTCAAACAGACACCACGAGTTAATATAAAGGATTCAATAAAGGATTTAAAAAGCTATCAAACATCATTCCAGCAAACAAGCCAATTAAAGACATAGAAGGAATGGACCTATTGTTATTGAAGAGATTGAGGGAATGGACCTATTGCTATTGATGAGATTAAGACTGATTAAGAGAATGGACCTATTGCTATTAAAGAGATTGAGGGAATGGACCTATTGCTATTAAAGAGATTAAGGCAATGGACTTATCGCTGTCTAAGAGGTTAAGGCAATTGACCTATCGCTTTTGAAGAAATTAAGGCAATGGACCTATCGCTGTTGAAGAGATTAAGAGAATGGACCTTTTGTTATTGAAGAGATTAAGAGAATGGACCTATTGCTATTAAAGAGATTAACGCAATTGACCTATCGCTGTTGAAGAGATTAAGGGAATGGACCTAACACCGTTAAAGAGATTACAGGAATGGACCTATTGCTATTAAAGAGATTAAGGCAATGGCCCTATCGCCGTTGTAGAGAATAAGGGAATAGGCCTATCGCTATTGAAGTAAAGTGTCACCCATTCACAACTTACTCCATTTACCTCCTCCGTGTCTACCAGTGCCTAATAACGGGGACAAACATAATTTTACATTTGGTGTCACCCGGTGCGGTCCGCACCCTCGGCGCCCGATAGTGACGCCTCTGGTCCTTTGCACTACCCTCTCCCACCTTTCTCAATTTCATTGCGATTCATTTTCATTTGTCAATGACGGTAGTGAATCATGCAGTGACGAAGTCACGTGACATACATCATAAAATGTTGCCAAATAATAATGATAATAATTTCTCTATCATGACCTAGATTGAAATCCTCAGACCTTATGAGATATGCACATCCTGCATCCATTTTGCACGGGGCCCGTAATGTCATTTTAGTACCCATTTTATTTTACACAACCTTGACAAATATTGACAAACAAGTATATCGATCATGATTCAGACAGAAATCTATTGGTGTTTTGAATTGGTGTGAAACGGGTTTTCAACGCTTACTAAAATTCTAACTTCCGCAGCGGAGCGCGGGGATTATGCTAGTAATATATAAAATAAACAGAGCAGAGTATGATTTAAGATGTTTGCATGGTGGTGGCTCTCGAGATGTGATGTGTTCGTTACATCAAAGTATCAGAATCAATGACGTTACATTAGTACGAGACTATCGCCAGGTTTGTTTCAAGAAACCCGACAAAAATAACGTCAAGCTTTCTTTTTAACAAATTGACTGATTTCTTGCTCTTATACTTCTTCACCCGAACGCAATTTATCGAACTTACACGGTGGAAGTTTAATGGTAACCAGTGTACACAGAAAGTCTCTCCAGCGAGCAAAAATCCTCGGGAGTGGTGATTCTTACACCCAGCTGACCAGATGTGCTCGTACAGCAGCCGCTGGACATAGGTCATTTCGAACTTGGAAGCTGTCAGATCTCATATGCCGAGACACATTTCGCTACTCTACACTCCTCCCTACGCCCCCCTCTCCCTTCCCCAGATCTACGATGACCGGTCCTCGCCCTGGTCAGCCGACCTCATACATTCATGGTCCGGCAACACTTAGCGGTCAGTCCCTCGGCCAGCGCGTGGCTGGCTACACGATCGCGTCTGGCCAGTCTTTTATCTGCAGCGAACATAACGTGGGTGAGACTGCAATCAGTCTTATAAGTTTTATTATATAAGTTTTTACTTTTTTATATTCGTTTTATTTGTGTACTGTTTGTTCGTTGAGGAAGGCTCTTTGCCGAAACGTTCGCTGTTTTGTTACGTCCTGTCAGGCTAACTCATACCCTGTTTACATGTTTTCCTTATCTGCAGCGGCGTGTTGGAAGGTGGTAGAAAGTAGGAACGAAAAGGTGGATCGGTCTGGTACTTTTATGTCAGTTGTACTGTTTCAGATATACAAGTATGTGTTTAAGTAGGTTAAATGGGCTATCGAATAGGCTCCCCTACGAACAAGTTTTCTTCTTTAAAAAATACCATTGATTACGCTTGGTGCATAATATACATTTCTTTTTAAAAATCCAAAATCTATGTTTAAAATGAGTTTGGGTTTTTAAAATTCACTATAGTTCAGAGGTGTAACATTAAAACGCAGTATAGTTCAGGGGCGTAACTTAAATAGATGAAAAAATTCGCTCATTCCGCAGTGCTGCAGCCGATATTTAGCGGGTGATGTTCAAGTATCAGAAGACATAGCAATACAGAGACCAGCTTACCACATTCCGACTGTAATAACTTCTACCAGTGTCTGGCCCCCAAACATGACATTCCCCGCCCCTCTTAAAACCCACACCCACAATGGCATAATATTTTTCACGTTATGCTTACTTTCTCCCGCGCCCAGGTTTCCATTGCTCTCGCGATGACGCGACAAGTGCCCATCCGTTTACTCCGGACAATGCTGCTGTGTCCAGTTCTAACGAGCGGGCGGACATCAAACTCCCAAAGACAACTATTTAAAAACGGTGGCGTCTAACACGGGATGGCTTTCAAGCAACCCCTGCGCCCCCACCATCCCATTCTTGTTTTACACACGCACAACGCCTTGGCGCGAGTGGATGCGGTGTAAATTATAATCCACCAGAGTGGATATCGATCGACCGCTGACCATCATGTCCAGAAATTAGCTCGTAAAGATGGGTGGACGCCGGTGATATTTCACTCGGGGCCCGGCAGTATTTGTTATTTTATGAGGTAATTGAACTCGACCCCTCCTCGGCAGGGATGTGAGGGCTGGATTGAGAAAGGAAGAGTGAGGGACGGGGGGAGTGGGGCTGGCTGATTAGACTCGGGGGTGTAGAGTAGGGTTTCGGGGGCAGGATACAATTTACGACTACCCTATCCATTCGGCAAACTCCGCATACAGTAGCAAATGTTACCCACGGATTGGTCAGCTGAATCGAGAGAGAGATGAGTTTTGAAAGATGCATGGGATACGCAACCCCGAAGTCAAAGTGCTCGTTGCTGGATAGTTTAGTTCAGGATGTGATGTCACAGATTGTTATCCGATGTGGTTCATTTAAAAATTCGGAACACTTTACACGTGCAACGAAACAAAATCTAAGACTTTCGTTGGCATTTTCCAAAGTCGTTTGCATCCGTTACTTCCGTGGTCTGTCTCCCTTGTGAGACGCCATTAACATGGCCTTGACCTCTGGCCAAAACCTCTTTGAAGGTTATGTCAACGTGTTCATTTACAAAGCAGGAATTGGTTGAACGATTTTTCAAAATCAATTAAAATATACGTTTAAATTTATGAAAAATTTTATCAGTTTTTTTAAAGCTATATTTATCATGAGCAACTTGCTTCCAATTACGACACGCTGTCTTTAGGGGCGTTGATGAGAAGGAGGGGTAAGTAGTGACAGTGGGGTTGGAAGGATGGGAGAGGGGTTAAAGTGGTGACCGGTGGTGCAAGTTTGGGAGGGGAGTGTTAAAGTGGTGACCGGTGGTGCAAGTTTGGGAGGGCGGGAGAAGGGGGGGCTAATGTAGTGACCGGGGGAGGTCGAAAGGGGCAGGGCTGATGTACGGGGCTGTCACGGGTCTGTCACAGTTATTGATACCGCTGTAATAACCATTGGCCGTCTGCGAGGACGACCCCCGTGTCTCTGACCAGCGTGGCAGGCCGAGCCCCCCCCCCTTTTACCCCCACAGTCCATCAGATGATATCGTAACTCGATTACTATCAGACGGCTGGCACTGACATCACCCTCTGTGAAGCTCGTATCTCACTGGATCGGCCGTCCGACAACGAAGGTCAGCAACGAGTTGACGACTCTTGCGACCGTTCTGTTCAGGTTTTTACAGTGCATTGTACAGTGTTACTAGGCAACAAACCAGAAGTTGGGGGTATGCGCTGAATCTGAGTTAATGTTTGTCAAGAGGTCAGTGTTTAGTTCACAGTTTGTCGTTTAGCTAAAGTGCAAGTGTTTAAGGTAACTTTCTCGTTCAGTGTTTAATGTATGTGGGTCAGGGAGCAATGTGAAGGTCGGAGTGCAGTGCGAAGGTTGGAGTGCAATGTTAAGACCAGGGTGCATTGTGAAGGTCAGGTTACAATATGAAGGTCGGGGTGCAATGTGAAGGTCAGGGTGCAATGTGAAGGTCAGGGTGCAATGTGAAGACCAGGGTGCATTGTGAAGGTCAGGGTGCATTGTGAAGGTCGGGGTGCAATGTGAAGACCAGGGTGCATTGTGAAGGTCAGGGTGCAATGTGAAGACCAGGGTGCATTGTGAAGGTCAGGGTGCAATGTGTAGGTCTGGGTGCAATGTCAATGCCATTATTTAATGTTTAGATTAAGTTCGAATGTTCATTTTAAAGTAAGTTTTCAGGCCATATATATATATACCTTATAATGCCGAGTTCAAAGAATAATGTTTAGGTCAGAGGTCAATGCAGAGTGCAATGTTTAGGTGAGAGGTCAATGCAGATTTCAATGTTAAGGTCAGAGTATATTCTCCAGTAGGAGTAATAACACACCAACTTTGGACTCAAGCGTTATAATAGAGTCTGAGATTGTTGCTTATGTTGGCACATCACTGCGGCGTCGGCTCCCCTAGTTTTAAAAAATGTTATTCTCCCCCCCCCTCCCTTCCCAATTTAGTTACTCAATAAATAAAATGGATCATCGGCACACGTTAAGTCGCATACTGTATGAAGAAACTGACGTCTTTCATACGCTCACCATCACAGAATCATACTCATACTGCCATGTGAGGTAAACAAACACATATCGTTTGTTGTTGGAATCTTTGACGCCTACTCTCGCACCAAAAATGTTACAAATCACAACCATGACGTTGATATTTTAAATTATAAATTATTTACAAACTGAGATAATATTAACTATCGCCGCGAACAGCGAATTACATGACCTACTTTAAAAAAAAATTTCAATGAAACCAATCTTCAGCCTCAATGTGATGAACTGAATTTAACCAAAAATAAAACCTGATATTTCTGTATTTTTGACCAAATTTATTCTGAGAGATTGGTTTCATTGAAATTTTTTTTTAAAAAAAAGTAGGTCATGTAAGCGATGTCACTTTTTGAATTGAACTAAATGGCATCTCAAAGCTTCATTTTTATCTTCAAGAACCCCAGCACTGAGTTAATTAAACTGCACTAAAAGCACGTCTCTTTAAACCTTACTTTCAAAATAATGAAACGACAATCAAACATTTCTTTAAATGATAATCGTTATATAGCTCATATGAACCGTATGGTAATTATATGTTGTATTTAGGATATAGCTCATATGAACCGTATGGTAATTATATGTTGTATTTAGGGTATAGCTCATATGAACCGTATGGTAATTATATGTTGTATTTAGGATATAGCTCATATGAACCGTATGGTAATTATATGTTGTATTTAGGGTATAGCTCATATGAACCGTATGGTAATTATATGTTGTATTTAGGATATAGCTCATATGAACCGTATGGTAATTATATGTTGTATTTAGGATATAGCTCATATGAACCTATGGTAATTATATGTTGTATTTAGGGTATAGCTCATATGAACCGTATGGTAATTATATGTTGTATTTAGGATATAGCTCATATGAACCGTATGGTAATTATATGTTGTATTTAGGATATAGCTCATATGAACCGTATGGTAATTATATGTTGTATTTAGGATATAGCTCATATGAACCGTATGGTAATTATATGTTGTATTTAGGATATAGCTCATATGAACCGTATGGTAATTATATGTTGTATTTAGGATATAGCTCATATGAACCGTATGGTAATTATATGTTGTATTTAGGATATAGCTCATATGAACCGTATGGTAATTATATGTTGTATTTAGGATATAGCTCATATGAACCGTATGGTAATTATATGTTGTATTTAGGATATAGCTCATATGAACCGTATGGTAATTATATGTTGTATTTAGGATATAGCTCATATGAACCGTATGGTAATTATATGTTGTATTTAGGATATAGCTCATATGAACCGTATGGTAATTATATGTTGTATTTAGGATATAGCTCATATGAACCGTATGGTAATTATATGTTGTATTTAGGATATAGCTCATATGAACCGTATGGTAATTATATGTTGTATTTAGGATATAGCTCATATGAACCGTATGGTAATTATATGTTGTATTTAGGATATAGCTCATATGAACCGTATGGTAATTATATGTTGTATTTAGGATATAGCTCATATGAACCTATGGTAATTATATGTTGTATTTAGGATATAGCTCATATGAACCGTATGGTAATTATATGTTGTATTTAGGATATAGCTCATATGAACCGTATGGTAATTATATGTTGTATTTAGGGTATAGCTCATATGAACCGTATGGTAATTATATGTTGTATTTAGGATATAGCTCATATGAACCGTATGGTAATTATATGTTGTATTTAGGATATAGCTCATATGAACCGTATGGTAATTATATGTTGTATTTAGGATATAGCTCATATGAACCGTATGGTAATTATATGTTGTATTTAGGATATAGCTCATATGAACCGTATGGTAATTATATGTTGTATTTAGGATATAGCTCATATGAACCGTATGGTAATTATATGTTGTATTTAGGATATAGCTCATATGAACCGTATGGTAATTATATGTTGTATTTAGGATATAGCTCATATGAACCGTATGGTAATTATATGTTGTATTTAGGATATAGCTCATATGAACCTATGGTAATTATATGTTGTATTTAGGATATAGCTCATATGAACCGTATGGTAATTATATGTTGTATTTAGGGTATAGCTCATATGAACCGTATGGTAATTATATGTTGTATTTAGGGTATAGCTCATATGAACCGTATGGTAATTATATGTTGTATTTAGGATATAGCTCATATGAACCGTATGGTAATTATATGTTGTATTTAGGATATAGCTCATATGAACCGTATGGTAATTATATGTTGTATTTAGGATATAGCTCATATGAACCGTATGGTAATTATATGTTGTATTTAGGATATAGCTCATATGAACCGTATGGTAATTATATGTTGTATTTAGGATATAGCTCATATGAACCGTATGGTAATTATATGTTGTATTTAGGATATAGCTCATATGAACCGTATGGTAATTATATGTTGTATTTAGGATATAGCTCATATGAACCGTATGGTAATTATATGTTGTATTTAGGATATAGCTCATATGAACCGTATGGTAATTATATGTTGTATTTAGGATATAGCTCATATGAACCGTATGGTAATTATATGTTGTATTTAGGATATAGCTCATATGAACCGTATGGTAATTATATGTTGTATTTAGGATATAGCTCATATGAACCGTATGGTAATTATATGTTGTATTTAGGATATAGCTCATATGAACCTATGGTAATTATATGTTGTATTTAGGATATAGCTCATATGAACCGTATGGTAATTATATGTTGTATTTAGGATATAGCTCATATGAACCGTATGGTAATTATATGTTGTATTTAGGATATAGCTCATATGAACCGTATGGTAATTATATGTTGTATTTAGGATATAGCTCATATGAACCTATGGTAATTATATGTTGTATTTAGGATATAGCTCATATGAACCGTATGGTAATTATATGTTGTATTTAGGATATAGCTCATATGAACCGTATGGTAATTATATGTTGTATTTAGGATATAGCTCATATGAACCTATGGTAATTATATGTTGTATTTAGGATATAGCTCATATGAACCGTATGGTAATTATATGTTGTATTTAGGATATAGCTCATATGAACCGTATGGTAATTATATGTTGTATTTAGGGTATAGCTCATATGAACCGTATGGTAATTATATGTTGTATTTAGGATATAGCTCATATGAACCGTATAGTAATTATATGTTGTATTTAGGATATAGCTCATATGAACCGTATGGTAATTATATGTTGTATTTAGGATATGGCTCATATGAACCGTATGGTAATTATATGTTGTATTTAGGATATAGCTCATATGAACCGTATGGTAATTATATGTTGTATTTAGGATATAGCTCATATGAACCGTATGGTAATTATATGTTGTATTTAGGATATAGCTCATATGAACCGTATGGTAATTATATGTTGTATTTTGGATATAGCTCATATGAACCGTATGGTAATTATATGTTGTATTTAGGATATAGCTCATATGAACCGTATGGTAATTATATGTTGTATTTAGGATATAGCTCATATGAACCGTATGGTAATTATATGTTGTATTTAGGATATAGCTCATATGAACCGTATGGTAATTATATGTTGTATTTAGGATATAGCTCATATGAACCGTATGGTAATTATATGTTGTATTTAGGATATGAATGTGTTATATTGAATGAATTGATAATTATGTATGTTA